>CAJHNH020001669.1:265000-305000 GCA_905116865.2 Candidula unifasciata
CTAAAGGGAAAAAAAGAGGCCGCTCTCCTTTGAATCAACCCCCAAAATGGCGGCTTTAATATGATGGCGTTCGAAAGAGAGCTAAATTGGCCAATTTCTTGCCATAAAATATCCAAAAATATCCGAATGCGGGTCAGTTCTATTAAAAAGTATATGTGCCGGCTCCGGATAACGAAACAAATGCTCTGACAGGGTCTCGGCGATACGGTGCTTGCCGACCTGCTTCTGCGAGTGTGCCTCACCGCCGAGAATAAAGATACACGAGACTGAAAGTTGTGAATTGCCATGACTACCAACCCAACAAGGTATGGACTACAGGAAAAAGACGATTTATATAACTAATAGAAATAATTCTGCCATTCTGGCCAAAACGGACACCCTAAGTGACGTCAGCTATACACTCTGTTCCCCCAGACTTGATCAATCATCTCTGTGCATATTTACCTAGTCTGTGCGTGTGTCTGTCTAAATGTATGAGTGCACTTAGTGCATGTGCGAATGCGCACGTGTGTTGTATGCGTGTGTTTGCCACAAACTTTCCCTCCTTCATTCATCAGAAGCGAACTGCCGGGTTACCGATTTGGCAAATATCGATTTGGGTTCCTTTCGCCAACTCCATCAATTACCCCACGATTAAAAGGAAACTGGAAACGCTACGCCCCTGTCATTACGTGATTTACAAAAGGGACAAAACTCCAACACCAGTGCTTGGGCACACCGCTGTTTCTGTCTGTCTTTGCGCAAGGGCGACGCCTAAAATATATCACTGGGAATAGGTAGTGGGGGCAGGGGATTGGAAGAAAGAAGAGGTTAGTATAGAAATTGAAGGGCAGAGACGTAGCAAGGGTCGCCCTGAGTTGGGGGTGGGGGGAGAGGTGACAAAATGGCACACATTTGTGATTTTACTGCCGCCTTGTTTACTTTCATATCCAAGAAGTCACTTATATACTGTGCCCATCTTCGTGTTAGTCGGCTTCTGCGCCTTCTTTCTGGTACCATGCCTTCTTCTATTATTTTTTTTCCAGTCGCCATGGCGCTTGATTTGACTAAATTACCAGAGATTTCGAGACAAGACGCTGTTTATTAGCCAATCTTCCTTGTTCAGATATGTGAAATTTGTTTAAGATAATGTAAAATGTAATATACAAAGAAGATGAGAAATACTGACATCTTAAAAGATCTGAACATCAATGAAGATTGGCTAATAAACAGCATCCTTTCTCGAAAGCTGAAATATTTTGGTCAAATCAAGCGCGACGACGGATTGGAAAAAATTATAGCAGAAGGCTTGGTACCAGGAAGGAGGGGCAGAGGCCGACCGACACGAAGATGGGCACAGGATTTAAGTGACTCCTTGAGTATGAAAGTACACGAGGCTGGAGAACTGACGAGAGACTAAGTTTCTTTCAGGCAGACCGTGATGAGAGCGACGTTCTGCAAAGGACCGGCTACATGATGATGATGAATGTAATATGTAACTGAACTGGAGGGTCGCTCAACGTGTTTGAGTGCATAATAATAATAATCTGGAATTTTTTCCAGGTGCACTCAACGCGGGCAGGTCTTGCTAGTCACACTCGCCATCGCCATGGGCCTCCTCATTGCACAATTTAACACTATCGTCTGGAAATACGGAAAGTTGCCAATCAATCAGTCAGACCGTGATGAGAGCGACGTTCTGCAAAGGACCGGCTACATGATGATGATGAATGTAATATGTAACTGAACTGGAGGGTCGCTCAACGTGTTTGAGTGCATAATAATAATAATCTGGAATTTTTTCCAGGTGCACTCAACGCGGGCAGGTCTTGCTAGTCACACTCGCCATCGCCATGGGCCTCCTCATTGCACAATTTAACACTATCGTCTGGAAATACGGAAAGTTGCCAATCAATCAGTCAAACTCAGCGAAATGCAATATCCGCACCTCTTTTTAAGCATAATGTTTTTGATACTACTGTAACAGACACTTTTCGTAAACAAAGGCACCTTTTTAGACACTGTGCCGTGAGTACCGGCACCTTTAAAAAAAAGAAAAAATACCCTAATTGTTATTATCAGGTGCTGAGTGGGTGGGAGGATAATATTATGTTTTGGGGAAAAATGAATTGTATAGCCTATACAAATACTCACCAACAACAAAAACAGTATGCAGATGGCTAAGGTTGGCCAAAAAAGTGGGGCACTTACCCCATTGTGGGTTTGTTAAGCCTTAGCCCCATGAAAATGACTGGGAACAAGGCTGGGGGAGGTGACTGAGCCTCGGAGTTCCGGCATTTATGCTTTGCAGTGTTGCAAATGTACTTCAATAAACTTCTCCTTGGTTTGGCCGAAAAGTAGCGCAACCAGGCATATGTCCTGTCACGTGTTGGTGGTTTGAAAGCATGGACCGGATGGGATGTCAATAATGGCGGGAGATAATTGTACGTAATGGTGAAATATGGCCTATCTGTAATCTGTTGCGTTCAAATTATAATATTGTAATAAATGACATTATTGATTCAAAACATGGGCGAAAATCAGTAATTCATCTAATACAGGTGAGAAATTATTTTCTTTATGATGTTGAAAATAATAATATTAACAGCAAAATATACAGTTTCATTGTTTTACAACCAAGACTCAACAGTGCTAACCAAACTTTTGGTGCAGACAAATACTTAAAAAAATTGGATAGGGAATCAACTTTGTAGTAGCAGTAGTAGTAGTTTTAGTAGTAGTAGTAGTAGTAGTAGTAGTAGTAGTAGTTTTAGTAGTAGTAGTAGTAGTAGTAGTAGTAGTAGTAGTAGTAGTAGTAGTAGTAGTAGTAGTAGTAGTAGTAGTTGTTGTTGTAGTAGTAGTAGTAGTAGTAGTAGTAGTAGTAGTAGTAGTAGTAGTAGTAGTAGTAGTAGTAGAATAAGTAGTAGAAGTTACATCAGCTGCAGCAGCAGTAGTAGTTGTAGTCGTAGTAGTAGTAGTATTAGTAGTAGTATAGTAGTATTAGTAGTAGTAGCAGAAGTAGTAAAAGTTACAGCAGCAGCAGTAGTAGTAGTTGTATTAGTAGTAGTAGTAGTACTAGTAGTAATAGTAGTAGTAGTAGTAGTACTAGTAGCTGTAGTAGTAATAATAGCAGTAGTAGTAGTTGCAGCAGTAGTAGTAGTTGTAGTAGTAATAGTATTAGTAGTAGTTGTAGTAGAAGTAGAAGAAATGGCAGCAGCAGTAGTAGTAGTAGTAGTAGTAGTAGTAGTAGTAGTAGTAGTAGTAGTAGAAGCAGTAGAAATGGCAGCAGTAGTAGTAGTAGCATTAGCAGCAGTAGTAGTCGTAGAAACAGTAGTAGTTGCAGAAGCAGCAGTAGTAGTAGTTGTAGTAGTAGAAGTATCAGAAGCAGTAGTAGCAGTAGTAGTAGTAAGAGTAGTTGTATAAGGTAATACAGCAGCAGTAGTAGTTGTAATATTAGAAGCAGAAGCGGCAGCAGTAGTGGTAGTAGTAGTAGTAGTTGTTGTTGTTTTTGTATCAGCAGTAGAAGCAGCAGTGGTAGTAGTAGTTATTTTTGTAGTAGTTGTAGTAGCAGCAGCAGTAGTACTAGTATCAGTTGTAGTAGCGGTAGTTGCTGTAGTTGTAATAGTAGTAGCAGCAGCAGTAGTAGCAGCAGAAGTAGTAGCAGAAGCAGCAGCAGTAGTAACAACAGCAGCAGTAGTAACAGCAGCAGTAGTGGCAGCAGCAGTAGTAACAGCAGCAGCAGTAGTAACAGCAGCAGTAGTGGCAGCAGCAGTAGTAGCAGCAGCAGCAGTAGTAACAGCAGCAGCAGTAATAACAGCAGCAGCAGTAGTAACAGCAGCAGCAGTAGTAACAGCAGCAGTAGTAACAACAGCAGCAGTAATAACAGCAGCAGCAGTAGTAACAGCAGCAGCAGTAGTAACAGCAGTAGTAGTAGTAACAGCAGGAGCAGTAGTAACAGCAGGAGCAGTAGTAACAGCAGCAGCAGTAGTAACAGCAGCAGCAGCAGCAGTAACAGCAGCAGCAGTAGTAACAGCAGCAGCAGTAGTAACAGCAGCAGCAGTAGTAACAGCAGCAGCAGTAGTAACAGCAGCAGCAGTAGTAACAGCAGCAGTAGTAACAGCAGCAGTAGTAACAGCAGTAGTAGTAGTAGTAACAACAGTAGTAGTAGTAACAGCAGCAGTAGTAACAGCAGCAGTAGTAGTAGTAACAGCAGTAGTAACAGCAGTAGTAACAGCAGTAGTAGTAGTAACAGCAGTAGTAACAGCAGCAGTAGTAGTAGTAGTAACAGCAGTAGTAACAGCAGCAGTAGTAGTAGTAACAGCAGTAGTAACAGCAGCAGTAGTAGTAGTAACAGCAGTAGTAACAGCAGCAGTAGTAGTAGTAACAGCAGTAGTAACAGCAGCAGTAGTAGTAGTAACAGCAGCAGTAGTAGAAGTAACAGCAGCAGTAGTAGTAGTAACAGCAGCAGTAGTAGAAGTAACAGCAGCAGTAGTAGAAGTAACAACAGCAGTAATAGTAGTAACAGCAGCAGTAGTAGAAGTAACAGCAGCAGTAGTAGTAGTAACAGCAGTAGTAACAGCAGCAGTAGTAGTAGTAACAGCAGCAGTAGTAGAAGTAACAGCAGCAGTAGTAGTAGTAACAGCAGCAGTAGTAGAAGTAACAGCAGCAGTAGTGGAAGTAACAGCAGCAGTAGTAGTAGTAACAGCAGCAGTAGTAGAAGTAACAGCAGCAGTAGTAGTAGTAACAGCAGCAGTAGTAGAAGTAACAGCAGCAGTAGTAGAAGTAACAGCAGCAGTAGTAGAAGTAACAGCAGCAGTAGTAGAAGTAACAGCAGCAGTAGTAATACATGGTGTTGTATAGTAGCAGAAGCATTGATGATGGTAGTAGTAGTAGTTGTTGTTGTTGGAACATCAAGAGCACCCTCTGGTTTACAATAATAATAATAATAAAAAGCAGCAGCAGTAGTAACAACAGCAGCAGTAGTAACAGCAGCAGTAGTGGCAGCAGCAGTAGTAGCAGCAGTAGTAACAGCAGCAGCAGTAGTAACAGCAGCAGTAGTGGCAGCAGCAGTAGTAGCAGCAGCAGCAGTAGTAACAGCAGCAGCAGTAATAACAGCAGCAGCAGTAGTAACAGCAGCAGTAGTGGCAGCAGCAGTAGTAGCAGCAGCAGTAGTAACAACAGCAGCAGTAATAACAGCAGCAGCAGTAGTAACAGCAGTAGTAGTAGTAACAGCAGGAGCAGTAGTAACAGCAGCAGCAGTAGTAACAGCAGCAGCAGTAGTAACAGCAGCAGCAGCAGTAACAGCAGCAGCAGTAGTAACAGCAGCAGCAGTAGTAACAGCAGCAGCAGTAGTAACAGCAGCAGCAGTAGTAACAGCAGCAGTAGTAACAGCAGTCGTAGTAGTAGTAACAACAGTAGTAGTAGTAACAGCAGCAGTAGTAACAGCAGCAGCAGTAGTAACAGCAGCAGTGGTGGCAGCAGTAGTAGCAGCAGCAGTAGTAACAGCAGCACCAGTAATAACAGCAGCAGCAGTAGTAACAGCAGCAGCAGTAGTAACAGCAGCAGTAGTAACAGCAGTAGTAGTAACAACAGTAGTAGTAGTAGTAACAGCAGTAGTAACAGCAGCAGCAGTAGTAGTAGTAGTAACAGCAGTAGTAACAGCAGCAGTAGTGGCAGCAGCAGTAGTAGCAGCAGCAGTAGTAACAGCAGCACCAGTAATAACAGCAGCACCAGTAATAACAGCAGCAGCAGTAGTAACAGCAGTAGTAGTAGTAACAACAGTAGTAGTAGTAACAGCAGTAGTAACAGCAGCAGCAGTAGTAGTAGTAACAGCAGTAGTAACAGCAGTAGTAACAGCAGCAGTAGTAGTAGTAACAGCAGTAGTAACAGCAGCAGTAGTAGTAGTAACAGCAGTAGTAACAGCAGCAGTAGTAGTAGTAACAGCAGTAGTAACAGCAGCAGTAGTAGTAGTAACAGCAGCAGTAGTAGTAGTAACAGCAGTAGTAACAGCAGCAGTAGTAGTAGTAACAGCAGCAGTAGTAGAAGTAACAGCAGCAGTAGTAGAAGTAACAGCAGCAGTAGTAGTAGTAACAGCAGCAGTAGTAGAAGTAACAGCAGCAGTAGTAGAAGTAACAGCAGCAGTAGTAGAAGTAACAGCAGCAGTAGTAGAAGTAACAGCAGCAGTAGTAGAAGTAACAGCAGCAGTAGTAGAAGTAACAGCAGCAGTAGTAGTAGTAACAGCAGCAGTAGTAGAAGTAACAGCAGCAGTAGTAGAAGTAACAACAGCAGTAATAGTAGTAACAGCAGCAGTAGTAGAAGTAACAGCAGCAGTAGTAGTAGTAACAGCAGTAGTAACAGCAGCAGTAGTAGTAGTAACAGCAGCAGTAGTAGAAGTAACAGCAGCAGTAGTAGAAGTAACAGCAGCAGTAGTAGAAGTAACAGCAGCAGTAGTAGAAGTAACAGCAGCAGTAGTAGTAGTAACAGCAGCAGTAGTAGAAGTAACAGCAGCAGTAGTAGAAGTAACAGCAGCAGTAGTAGAAGTAACAGCAGCAGTAGTAGAAGTAACAGCAGCAGTAGTAGAAGTAACAGCAGCAGTAGTAATACATGGTGTTGTATAGTAGCAGAAGCATTGATGATGGTAGTAGTAGTTGTTGTAGTTGTTGCTGTTGTTGTAACATCAAGAGCACCCTCTGGTTTACAATAATAATAATGATAAAAATAATAATAATAATGATAATAATGTATTGAATTGCCAATAAGTATAGCCGTAGGTTTAAACTAATAGGTCATGTATAATGAGCGAATGCTTTCAAAAATTAGATAGCCCTGTAAAGAAAAATGTGTGTATGTTATGGGGGGGGGGGGGGGCACATTGTGTGTGTGTTCACCCACCCCCCACAACTCAACTATTTTGCGAGGGTGGGGTGAGGGTGGGGTGAGGGTGGGGTGAGGGTGGGGTGAGGGTGGGGTGAGGGTGGGGTCACTGACCTACAAGTTCTGACACCATGTGTGGTTGTGGTGGTCAATAGGTGTGTGAACTGAATAAATAAAAACAATGAAGTAAAACAGACGTGGAGAGAGAGATAGAGAAAGAGAGAGATATAGAGAAAGAGAGAGATATAGAGAAAGAGAGAGAGAGAGAGAGAGAGAGAGAGAGAGAGAGAGAGAGAGAGAGAACAAAAGAGGTATTGAAAAGAATATAATAAAAAAAAGTAACACTAAAGTAAACACAGACAAGCAAATAAGCAGGTACATTGTCAGGCGGATAGGCAGGCACAGAGACATAAAGAGGAGCAGACAGACAAGAAATGTAGGTGAAAACAAACAGAGTAGATAACAAGAAAGAATTAATTAAGGACAAGAATTATGGAAAATTAGAAAGAAGTAAATGCGAGTAAATAAAAAAAATGCATAAATAAATAAAGAACTGACTGACTGACTCTCTACCCCACCAGGACATCACACAAGCGATAAACACCCGATGACACAAAGTCACCATGTGGATGAGGATCGCCGTGGAGAGGTCCCACAAACTGCGTTCAGACAATTGGCTACATTTATTGCATCAAAAAACAAAAAATTTCGTCCAAAAAAGGACGTAAGGATTAATAGAGTACATAAACAACTGACGATTGAACATTTAAATAAAAACAGTCACCTAGACAACTTCTGAAGTCTGACCCCAGCTTGAATCCCATTCCACATTGACAAAAGTAAGAACCAATCGTATTGACGCACGTCTGCTGGCATCCGCCATTGTTGTCTGTGCATTCATTGATGTCTAAGAGGATGCACAAATCAAAGATATACATTAAATTAAATTTAGTTGATTTATTTGCAACACTGGTAACAAGCCTTAACAAAATATGAAGCTTAAAGCTTCAAGACTAAACTACGTATCTTCAACATACATGTCGTGATCGTAACTGACTCACAGAGCTTGTTGAGAAAGGTGAAGACAGTCATGCTCCGTGCAGAGTGGCAAGCATGACTTTAGAGGTGCCGGGTAGTTAGCATGCTTTGGATATTTTCTCCAGGTAATGCTGGTGTGGTGGGAAATGAGCAGGCAGATAGACTGGCTGGCTCTGCACCACTTGGTGGTGAATTGATGTATGACAAACTAGATATTGTCAGGGCACTTTGGGAGCGAGTGAACAGTGCGCAGGCGCAGATAGATCATTACGGCCTGAGGAGAATGGTGCTGCGAGGAGTTACCAAGGGATCTGACCGACGCTCAACACTCAGGGGAAACATCATCATCATCATCAGTTCTCGTTATGCCTATTGGCACATGGGGCTTCAGAGAGGACTTTCCATGCTTTTCTGTCCTGTGCAATCTTCAGTGCAGTTTTCCGTGTCAAAGATGCCGCACTCAGGTCACTTTCCATCGTTCGTCTCCATGTTGTTTTTGGGCGCCCCTGTTTTCTCTTTACCTCTGGTGTCCATGCGAGAGCTGTTTTGGCAGGTATATCAGGATTCATTCTCATAACGTGGCCAAGCCATTTCCATCTCATCTTGGTTATCATACTGTCTAAAGTTTCTTGGTTTGTGGCTTGAAGTAGTTTAGTGTTTGAGATTGTATCTGGCCAGAAAATTTTGATAATTCTACGTAGACATGTGTGGTGGAAGGTGGACATCTTGTGTGCATCCTTTTTGGTTATTCTCCAGCATTCCGCTCCATAAAGAAGAACTGGCAAAATGATGCTCTTGTAGAGTCGGAGTTTTGTTTCTCTGCAGTAATTGTTGGATTTCCAGATGTGCCTCATCCTTCCAAAAGCAGCTCTGGCTTTGTTCAGGTGTGGCTGTATGTCATCCTCTGTCCCTCCTAGTAGGGACACCACACTGCCAAAATAGGTGAAATGTTCTACATTTTCAAGTGATTGGTTACATATGGTCACTGGTTGTTGGTTTGGACTGTCAGGGGAAACATGAGACGGACATACAATCAGACGGTTACTGGTGCCATTGAAATTGGAACTCTTCGCTTGCTGCTGAAGATGGGAACGGAGCACTTATGGAAGTGTCCTGAGTGCTGTGATATCTATTCCTAATCCAACATTCTACACATCTTTAGTTTCATTGGTATTTCAGTTCTAACAGATGCCAGCCAATGCTGGCGAACCACCAAAGGTAAGTAACGAAAACTAAATGCGTTTGAAATAAAAGTTCGAGAAAAATCATGGAAAAAAAAAATAGGATGAAAAAGTGAGGCAACCAGAGAAATGTCTGAACAAATACCTGTATCGACTGCAGTAAGACAAAAAAGTGGAGATATACTGGGCACACTCTAGAACGAAATGAGCAAAGAATGACAAATCAAGAACTGGAATAGGAAACAAGCGGTCTGAGAAAAAGGGGACGTCGAAGGGAAACAGAAGAACATTATTATGAGTCTAAAAATGCTGGGCTGAACTCCGTGCATGAACAGAGCGGAGAGACGGAATAGAATGCGAGCTCTATGTGACGCCTAATGGTACACGAAGGAGGGTGATGATTTGCGACAGTATACCACACAGAGCACATACCAGGCAGCCTCAGTGATAAAGGTCACGAGGTTATGGCATAAGGCACTCGATACAGATGCCTTTTTAGAGCCGTGGGAATATATTCCATTCCTTCTACTATTCATGTTTATTAATTACATTATTCATTTATCTTCTACAATTCAAAGAAGAACCACAAGTGAGATGGTTTGGCCACCTGACAAGAATGTCCTAGTACCAACTGCCACAGAGAGCCACGCTAGAGAAATATAATGAACACAGAGCAAGTGGAAGACCACGCAAGACATGGAGTGACATCATCAGGAGCAACCTTACAGAAATGAACACCAACTTGTACAATGCATTGGAAAAAGCGCACAGACGAACCTCACATCTCCTCCCACCACCTCGCTGAGGTATATGGTGGAAGAAAAGAAGAAGAAGAAGATATATCTTTATATATTTCGAATTTTTTTTTCTAAAACAAATGTAGATAAATAAATGTTTGACGAATTTATTAGTGATTTGTTTGAAACTGTTTTTTATTTTATGATTTAAAAACAATGTAACTGTCTTGTGGTTGTTTTGTTTTTAGCTTTGCCGGGGCATAAGGTGAAAGACATTGTACATCAACACGGAACGACAATAGCCAGTTGCATCCATTGAACGCTAGACTGACAAGCCGTCCTTCTCACGGCGCATGACCGCAGCAGGGCAAAGATAATGATGATGATAAAAATGAATATGTGGTGCAGAAATATTTCACACAAATCTACGCAGGGAACAATCTGGCATGCTGGAACTTACCATATTGGCATTGAGCGCCCTGAAAACCTGGTGTACAAGAACAGGAAGTTGAGGAACCGCCATTACAGTGTCCGCCATGGAGGCATTTCTCTTCACTGCATTCTTCTGGAAGTTAAGGTAAGTAACAATGTTAAATGTTGAAATGTAGTGTAAACATAAATTCGATCGCGTCCAGGAAGACATATGGGGTTGTTTCTGTTATGTTGTTGTTTTTGTTGTTATCGATCCAGAGGCGCATGAGCTTTCGCCCTTTGGCCCAATGCCATGTAGTGAAATTTGCATGTTTTTACATAAGCTGTTCTTGTCCTCCGTACAAGGGGTTCCTCCTGTCTGGTCTCGAAGGGAGTAGCATTTTTCTAGTCTCGCTGAGTTTTGGGCACTCAAAGAGATGGTGGTCAACAGTTTCGTAGGGGTAGTTACATAGCTGGCACTCTGGGGAGTGTTGTGGCTGTATTCTGTTTAGGTGTCCATTGAGTGGAGTATGTTGTGTTCTGAGTCTGAAGATGGTGGCCTGGTCCCTTCTTGTTAGATGGTTAATGCGCTCATTAGGATCAGGGCTAGCCATGTGTCTATAAAACTATCTTCCAGTATCTCCCATGGCCCATCTGTTCAGCCAAGTCTCTTTGTTTTTAGCTTTTATAAGTGTTTTTGCTGTCTGTAGGGTTGTCGCTGTAGGTGGTTGTTCTTGTGTTGCTCCTTTCTTTGCCAATCTGTCGGATCTGTCATTACCTGATGTGCCGGAGTGGCCTGGAATCCACTGCATCACTATTCTGATGTTGTATGAGGTAATAAGCTGATCAGCATCTGTTAAGTCACCATATCCCGCGAGATTAAGGAAATTCCATATGAATGGGGGGGGGGGGGGGGGGGGGGGGTTTATTGGTAGGGGTAGGGTTGTGGTTAGTGTTTAATGGATGTCGACTACTATTAATTCTAACATGACACCCCCCCCCCCCCCCCAACCCCTATAATATGAGATGTTCCTACATCTCGCGGGATATGGTGACTTGACAGAAAAGAACCGAGAGGGACACACACGTAGAGAGAGAGAGAGAGAGAGGGGGAGAGAGAAAACCAATCTTCGGTTGGACAGACATAAAAACAGACATAATGGAAATACAGACAGACAGAAATCTCAATGACGGGTAAGAAAGGTAGATAAAATGGTCGATGGTTGAATGGAAAAACTAAAAGAGAGTAAAGACAGAAAGATCGATGGTTGAAGAGAAAGACGAAAAAGACAGTAGTAGATAGAAAGATCGATGCTTGAACAGAAAAATGACAAGTAGACAGACAGAAGGTTCAATGGTTAAACAGAAAGACGACAAATAGACAGAGAGAAAGATCACTGGTTGAAGAGAAAGACGAAAAGACGGTACTCGTTGATAGACTGAAAGATCAATGATTAAACAGAAAGACTACAAGACAGTAAATTGACAGAAAGATTGAAGGATGGACAGAAAGACAAACACAGACAAAAAGACAAGACAAACACAAATCAACCATGCAAATATACGGCAAACCGACACACAGACAGAACTATGGATGGACCGAGAGGCACACATTTTAATAAATAGGAAAACAAATCAAACTGACTCGTGGACAGAACGATGGACGGACGAACGAACAAACAGAAAGACAGACGATTGAACGGACAGAAAGACTGATCGATAAACTGACCTACAAATATTCACTTACTGTTGTTACAAGAGTGCCCATCATCGCTTAGGTGCCAGCCGTTACAACACTTATAGCGCGTCATCTGGTGTGGTTGGTATGTTTCTCTGTATGTTGTATAGTACTGAGTCCTACGAATGAACAACATATAGAACCAGAGCTGTACAGACACATTCATTCATTCATTTATTTGTGTCTTTCTTCATCTGTTTTTCTATAAATGCTTATATTTATCTGGCGCTTTCTCTCCAACAGTAACAACTACTACTGCTACTACTGCAGCAACACTAAAAACTACATTAGCAACAACTATTACTACAAAACTACTATTGCTATAGCAAAAACAATAACCATAACAACAGCAACTACTACTCATACTTCAACAACAACAACAACTACTGCTACTAAAAATAAAACAGCTTCTTTTCTTCGCTGTCGATGCAGGAGCAAGATAGCTTGTTGCCAACTCCACATACAGTGTCCTAAAGAAGGCTAGCTTGTGAAGAAAACAAAACTGTAAACGGGCACTAAAGCAGTTAGGTGACGCTGCAGAGCTTCGAGCTGGCATTGAACACAATGGAACGACGTGGGGGGAAGGTCTCGGTAGACTGGTCTGAGCTCCTAGTGGAAAAGAACTTCTAAGTACCTCAAGTCAAGTGTTGTCCGATTAACGTCTGCCCGTGCAATCACTAACTGCTAAGTCTGTCCGATGAAACAACCGTCCAGTTGCCACTCTTGTCGTGTAGGTAGGCGACTAATTTGCTGCCATGGCGACGATCATCATCCTAACATAAGTACCTGTTGCAAATACTAGAACCTCTTATCCAACTAGCGCAGCAGGAGAAGACCAACATCTGGGTCATGGCCATGACAGCCAGCCCCCCCCCCCCCCGCTCTCTCTCTCTCTCTCTTTCTCTCTCTCTCTTTTTTGTTTTCTATCTCTCTTGATTGTAAATGAGGCTTCTTCTTGTGTTCGCTTTCTGATTTACACAGACAGGCCAATTATTTCTAGGAGTCAAACAGGCCAAAACAGTAGTTGTACTATTAGATGACCAGGTATACCTATCGGCAGTACACTTGATGATGATAATGTTATTTCAACAATGTTACACACGACAGTAAATGATCTCAGACACCTACTTGCGCTCATACCCCACACACCAGTTGCGGGTGTGTCCACAGTCCGGCTTCCAGACCTTGACGAACCGAGTGAAGGCTTGGACACAGGGCAGTCTCACCTGGAGCATGGCTACCTCTTGGTAGGGGCAGACGTTGGGCCTGGGGGAGTGGCCGGGGTGGTGGGGCGGGGGCGTCTTGTTTTTGATTATGTTCATTGGTTAGTATCTAAATAGACATACAACACACACACACACACACACAAACACACACAAAGGAGCTAAGCAACGGAGACACGTACCCAGAGACAGAAATACATGTATGCCGCTCTTTTTTACACACACAGTAATAGTTAGTGGTGGTCGTAGTAGTAGTGCTGGTAGTAGTAGTAGTAGTAGTAGTAGTAGTAGTAGTAGTAGTAGTAGTAGTCGGGGTGATGATGGTGGTGGTTGTAGTAGTGGTGGTGTTTGTGGTGGTGGTAGTAGCAGTAGTAGTAATAGTGGTGGTGGTGGTCGTTTTTTTGTGGTGGTGATTGTAGTAGTTGTGGTGGTAGTAGTATTAGCGGTGGTGGTGGTCGTAGTAGTAGTAGTAGTAGTAGTAGTAGTAGTAGTAGTAGTAGTAGTAGTAGTAGTAGTAGTAGTAGTAGTAGTAGTAGCGGTGGTGGTGGTAGTAGTAGTGGTGGTGGGGTGGTAGAAGTTGTAGAAGTGGTAGTATTATGTACTAGGGTGGAGAAGCCCTAAGTACCAAGATAAAAAAAAAGGAAAATAGTTCGTTTAGGTGGGGACTAGAAACAGGGATTTTCTAGTCCAGACACGAGATCTTCTGTGTAAAGTCTAATAAGCCAGGTAACAAATAAACAAACTACACACACTAACCACAAACCCTAATCTGAAGCAAAGCAACTGGAACTATAACTATCACATTCACATCTATTTATTTCACTGAACATCATCTAAGGTCCTTACAAATAATAATGCATTACAATTCACAACGTGTTAGGAAATATCATACAATAGATGGAACCTATCTTTCTCTCTACACACCTCAACCCACGTTGCGTAAAATCATTGAACGCAACGGACAAATCAGAACTACATGTTTCTCGTCCTAAAACCAGTGAGCCTAAGAGGGCGAAAATGGTCACTCCAGTCTGTTTTATCACTTCCTGACCCCCAAGTTGGCCAGGTTTTTAGGTCGCTTAAATAGGCCTAATTCAATTTATGTAACAGTCGTCCAGCGCCTATTTCAATTAGAAGTGGAGGTGGTGGTAGTAGCAGCTACTGTAGTGGTAGTAGTATTAGTAGGAGTAGTGGTGGTGGTAGTAGTAGTAGTAGTAGTAGTAGTAGTAGTAGTAGTAGTAGTAGTAGTAGTATTAGTAGTAGTAGTAGTAGTAGTAGTAGTAGTAGTAGTAGTAGTAGTAGTAGTAGTAGGGGTAGTAATAGTTAGTAGTGGTGGTGGTAGTACTTAGTAGTGGTGGTGGTAGTAGCAGCAGCATCATTTAGAAAAATGTCAGCAAACACTAAAAAGACCTTACTTACATTAATTCCAAGCACACACTTATACTCACATGCCAGGTTGTAGATTATCTTCTAGATTGTTGATGGAAATATTTTCTGCGGTGACAACCGTTAACAAAACTAAGATGCCTGTTAAGCCTTCCATAATTTGTAGATAAACCGATTATGTTTGTAAATCTTTGAATAATTTGTTAAAAAGTGTAAATATTATATTCTGTGTTTATAAATCAAATGGTACAGTAAAACTGCAACATATCCTCTACAAACCTGGTTTAAACAACGGATCAGCATCATAGCACAACGGTAGTAACCCATAAGTGCTCTGTTCCTACTTCTAAGTCCAGCTTGAGTTCGAAGTATCTCAGCGCAGTGCACGAACTCTTTAGCACCGGCGTGGATCCTGAAAATATCTCAGGTATATTTTTAACTCCAAATTTTTGCCCGGGCAGCGGCTTTAGGCTACTCTTTTAGATTTCCAACTGCCTAGGGATTTTTTACGGGCGCAACAATACACACAGGCGTCCGATCTTACTACCCGTAGGTTAGTTGCGTATCCTTTACAGGACGTTGCAGAACTAACCCCTGGCTGGTGTGTGGTTTTTTCTTGTCAAATTTACGTCCAGTAGTTTGCCATTGCTTTCTGGACAGTTGGCTTTCTTGATACAACTGTCGAAACCAACGCAAGACGCGCGGCCTGCAGCTGGGATAGAACCCGGCATCCCGGCATTACGAAGCGTTCGCATCGGCTTAACAACAGAGCCGACACCATCCAGGTGAAATTAGTAGAAGTTCACGTGAAAAAAAAAAAACAACATTCACAGAGGCTTGAACCCAGGACTTCCAGCACTTGAGGCGGACGCCATGTCCCGAGACCACGCATCCTCTTTGCTCAGGCTGTGTGTTATCGAGAGGAGACCTTAATTCCTGGGCCCTAATACGTCACATGCCCAGAATGGCTTTCATCCCCACTTGATAAGGCTCAGATCAGGAGAGTATCTCGGATTTCTGCCGAGGAAATGCGGGTGTTCGGATTAATGAGCAGGCTGATAGGATGACTGCTGCCGCTCGTCTAGGGGAAGGTATTTTATGATAAAGCCGATGGGGTGAAGGCTCTGTAGGATCAGATAGACGTTGCAGTAGAACAAGGAGAGAATTCATACATTGAAAGATTATTTCAACGGTTACCGGGAAGGGGGTGGGGAGGGGGTGGGGGTGGGTCGTGGGGGGTGGGGGGTGGGGGGTCGTGGGTCTTGGTTGAGTAGAAGTTTTAGAAAATATTGGAAAGGAAAACATAGGCAGTCTTTTACTCAGGTTGCAGCTGGTATCTATTAGCGTGTCAACTTTTTGTTGGCTAACGAGGAAGAAGACGGAGTGCACGGGGAAATATCCTGGGTGCAGCAATGTCAATTCTGGGAGAAGAAGCAAAAGAAGTAGGAGGAGGAGGAGGAGGAGGAGGAGAAGAAGAAGAAGAAGAAGAAGAAGAAGAAGAAGAAGAAGAAGAAGAAGAAGAAGAAGAAGAAGAAGAAGAAGAAGAAGAAGAAGAAGAAAAGATAAGAAAAGAAAAAGAAGAACAAGAAGAACAAGAAGAAGAAGAAGAAGACGACGAAGAAGAAAAAAAAAAGAAGTTCGAGATGAAGAAGAAGGAGAAGAAGGAGAAGAAGAAGAAGAAGAAGAAGAAGAAGAAGAAGAAAAGAAAAATGAGAAGAAAAATGAGAAGAAAAGAAAAGACGACGAAAAAGAAGTAGAAGAAAGAGAAGTTTAGGATTAAGAAGAAGGAGAAGAGGAAGAAGAAGAAGAAGAAGAAGAAGAAGAAGAAGAAGAAGAAGAAGAAGAAGAAGAAGAAGAAGAAAACTTACATAACACGCTATCTCGTTCATAAACACAGCTTAAAATAAACAATTAATATATTTAATATATGTTGAAATAACTCCAACTTAGAACACGTTAACAGAAAAAAGCATTCACAAATCCATGAACTAAATTATCAAGAAATGAAATATAATGTCCGATGTGTTCACTGGCCAAAAAATACCCAACCGCAAATGGGGCGCTCGTTTTCTGGAACCGGCTTGTGCGCGCTGGGAGACGTTTGGGGCGCTACTCACGCGAGACTAGGGGACCCGGTAGTTCAATAATGACACTCATCATTGTCATCAACCACTTCTGCCGTTAAGCGACGTGGGGAGAAATAATTTGCAATCCAGTGCACGCTGACTGCCACTGGCTATTGTCATGCCGTAAAGGCGGAAAGTGTCTTTAATGTTGTCGATCCATAGTTTTTGCGGCCGTCCTCTTTCGATCGTAGCCTACAGTGCAGACCGCCTAAGGCAATTTCGGATATGGCAAATTTATGTTGTGAAGAACAATGTGTTTATCACCAGCAATGTTTCTTGCCCGAACTCTTCTCTAGATGAGGAATTTCTGATTAGAAGAACCATTTCTTGGGCCCCGATGAAAAGCATTTCTAGTTATCTTGTTTTCCTCAACGTGTGTCATATCCATCGCCGGCGTCTTTTCTTCACCTCTTGGTCCACTGGCACTTGATCAGTTCTCTCCCAAAGCTTTACATTAGAGATTCTGTCATCACATTTAATGTCATCAGTTCCATACTTAAACATCTTAAACATTGAGTTATTACTTGCAGGAATGATCCCCTTCCGCCCCTGTCTCTCTTTGTGCCTCTCTCTGTCTCTTTCTCTGTGTTTACATCTCTTTCTCTCTGATTGTCTCTCTATCTGCTTCTCTCTGTCTCATTGTTCCTTTCTGTATCTCGATGTCTCTCTCTCTGACTGCCTCCTTATCTGCTCTTTATCTATCTGTCTCTGTCTGTTTCACCCTATCCTCCTCTCTCCTTTCCTCTATATATGCCTCTCTATGGCACTCTCTTTGCCTTTATGTGCCTCTCGGACCGACTCTCTCTGTGACCCTCTGCCTCTGTCTGCCTGTCTATCTGTTTCTATCTGCCTTTCTGTACCTTCCTGTCTGCCTCATTCGCTGCCGCTCTATCTGTTTCTATCTGCCTTTCTGTGCTTCTCTATCTGCCTGTCTATCTGTTTCTATCTGCCTTTCTGTGCTTCTCTATCTGCCTCTGTCTGCCTGTCTATCTGTTTCTATCTGCCTTTCTGTGCCTCTCTATCTGCCTCATTCGCTGCCTCTCTATCTGTTTCTATCTGCCTTTCTGTGTCTCTCTATCTGCCTCTATCTGCCTCTCTGTTTCTATCTGCCTCCCTGTCTGCCTCATTCGCTGCCTCTCTATCTGTTTCTATCTGCCTTTCTGTGCCTCTTTATCTGCCTCATTCGCTGCCTCTATGCCTATCATTCTCTGATCCTCTCTGCCTCCATTTGACTCCTTGCTTCTCTTTGCCCCTCTCTCTGTCTCTCTCAGTTTTTCTCTGACTCTCTCTATCCTCACTGTACCGCTATGCCTCTTTCTGCTCTGTCTGTGTTTCTATCTGACCCTCCCCATATGCCTCACTGTTACTTCTAGTACTATTAACTATGAAACGATGTACAAATGCATAACTGGAAGCTCATAATGTTTGACATGCCTACGTTTGAAATTTACCCCTTTGAAATTAATGTTTGTTCGTTCAGTCGTTCTGTCTCTGCCCCTCTCTGACTCCCTCTCTGCTTCTCTCTGCTACTCTTTCCTTGTCTCTCTCTGCCTTTCCCCGTCTCTCGATCTCTCCCGGCCTCTCTCTGCCTCTCTCTCTGCCTTTCCCCGTCTCTCGATCTCTCCCGGCTTCTCTCTGCCTCTCTCTGCCTCTCTCTGCCTTGCACTGCCTCTCTCTCTCTGCCTCTCTTTCTGCATTTCTTCGTCTGCCTCTCTCTGCCTTTCTCTGTCCCCCCACCCCTCTCTCTCTGCCTTTCTCTGCCCCCCTCACCTCTCTCTCTCTGCCTTTCTCAGCCCCCCCACCTCTCTCTCTTTCTCTGCCCCCACCTCTCTCTCTCTCTGCCTTTCTCAGCCCCCCACCTCTCTCTCTCTCTCTGCCTTTCTCTGCCCCCCACCTCTCTCTCTCTGCCTTTCTCTGCCCCCCCCCCACTCTCTCTCTCTCTGCTTTTCTCTGCCCCCAACTCTCTCTCTCTCTGCCTTTCTCTGCCCCCCACCTCTCGCTCTCTCTGCCTGTCTCTGCCCCCCACCTCTCTCTCTGCCTTTCTCAGCCCCCCCCACCTCTCTCTCTCTCTGCCTTTCTCTGCCCCCCCACCTCTATCTCTCTCTGCCTTTCTCTGCCCCCCCCACCTATCTCTCTCTGCCTTTCTCTGCCCCCCACCTCTCTCTCTCTGCCTTTCTCTGCCCCCCCTCTCTCTCTGCCTTTCTCTGCCCCCACACCTCTCTCTCTGCCTTTGTCTGCCGCCCCACCTCTCTCTCTCTCTCTGCCTTTCTCAGCCCCCCCCCCACCTCTCTCTCTGCCTAGGTGTCTCTGCTTATCTCCCCTGTTTCTCTCAACCTCCCCCCTGATAGTTGTGTTTCGTACCCTTGTATCCTTTTTCCTTTCCCTCCCCCTCCTCCTCCTCACCACCAGTGGTTTTCCGTAGCGAAGTAGTCAAGGCGTTTGCCTCGCGCTCTTAAGGTCGTGTGTTCGTCTACAGGCGCGTCGCTAAGTTCACGAGTATAATTTTATGGCTGCTGCTAGAGCTTAAGAGATCGTGCTTTGTGCGAGGCTCTCGGCAGGCGGCTAGCCATTTTGCGGAGAGAGACGGGGCCGTTTGGCATGCCACCCAGTGCCATTAGGTTGATCGTCTCGTCCTTGGCTTTGGCCATTATCATCTTCATTATCATCATCATCATCATCCTCATTACCACCATCCTTAGCACCATAATCGTCGTCGTCATCTTTATTATTTCATCGTCATCATCATCACCACTACGATTAACATCATCATCACCAGGATCATCATCACCACCATTACCAACGTCATCATCATCATCATCAGCAGCAGCATCATCACCACAACCACCACCACCATTACCATCATCATCAGCATCATCACCACCACAACCATCACCACCATTACCATCATCATCATCATCATCAGCATCATCACCACCATTACCATCATCATCATCATCATCATGACTATTATTATTAGGAGCAGTGCCGACTGGTGTGGGCGACCAAACTTCTTCAAACTTTGCCATCTGCAACAACATGTCTGGGTACTGAAGTGAGAACAGTTAAACACAGAACCTCATCAACTCGGAATAACATAATCTTTAAACCACCACCATCACCAACAACAACAGCAACAACAACAACAATAACAACAACAAAACAGCAACATAATAAAATCATGTAGACTAGATCTGAACTTTAAACTTTACACACACACACACACACACACACACACATGCACACACACACACACACACACAAAATGTACACGTACAAAGAACTGTTGTGAAGTCAGCCAATCAACAAACGTCAGAATATAGTTCAAGCGTGGAGGGAGGACACATAAAAAGTGTAAATATTATCAGTATGAATAATTCTCAGCATACAGGTGGGATTTTTGTTTTTGGTTCACACAAACCACTTTTATCGATCAATAATACAAACACATTTCCTCCAAATTGTCACCCTCTTCGTCTTCTTTTTCTTCTTCTTCTTTTTCTTCTTCTTCTTCTTCTTCTTCTTCTTCTTCTTCTTCTTCTTCTTCTTCTTCTTCTTCTTCTTCTTCTTCTTCTTCTTCTTCATTCTTTCTTCTTTCTTTTTCTTTCTTTCTTTCTTCTTCTTCTTTCTTTCTTCTTTCGTCTTCTTTCTTCTCCTTATCCTTCTTCTTTTCCTTCTTCTTCTTCTTCTTCTTCTTCTTCTTCTTCTTCTTCTTCTTCTTCTTCTTCTTCTTCTTCTTCTTCTTCTTCTTCTTCTTCTTCTTCTTCTTCTTCTTCTTCTTCTTTTTTTCTTCTTCTTCTTCTTCTTCTTCTTCTTCTTCTTCTTCTTCTTCTTCTTCTTCTTCTTATTCTTCTTCTTCTTCTTCTTCTTCTTCTTCTTCTTCTTCTTCTTCTTCTTCTTCTTCTTCTTCTTCTTCTTCTTCTTCTTCTTCTTCTTCTTCTTCTTCTTCTTCTTCTTCTTTCTTCTGTCGTCTTCTTTCTTCTCCTTATCCTTCTTATTCTTCTTCTTCTTCTTCTTCTTCTTCTTCTTCTTTCTTCTGTCGTCTTCTTTCTTCTCCTTATCCTTCTTCTTCTTCTTCTTCTTCTTCTTCTTCTTCTTCTTCTTCTTCTTCTTCTTCTTCTTCTTCTTCTTCTTCTTCTTTTCTTCTTTTTCTTTTTTGAGATAAATATGTAAATACAACACCGCTTGGAATGCAAGAAGAAAAAACAAACAAAAAACGTTGGAACAATATTTTTAAAACTCAGCACAGTAAAAAACCCAAATTGCTGGCGTTAGAATGGATCTGAAATTACAAATCCAGTAAAAACTGTGAAGTAGGATAAGAAATATACGGACCGAAATTTTAGAATCGGAAACAAACAAGGCCGCTTGCGGCACGACGCAGATGAAATAGATCAAAGCCACAAACAGAAGAACACACTTTTCGGATACAGCGTTGGTGGTAGACAATGTTGGTGTTTGGAAAGTTACGTCGGCTGGGTGGTTGTTGGGATGTTGTGATTCGGTGGCATGTTGGGATGTGTGGTAGTTATTAATGGTTTGTCTTTGATGATATTGTTGGACGTGGTGGTGATTGTAATCAGGTATAAATCGCCTCTCATGGCTTGTCGCTAGAAATCGTGTTGAAAGTCTGTACCCAGTTTCTGGGGTATTCATGACTGGTTCTAGATTAATAAATGTTATAACCAGGCATATCACAACGGCCAATATGGCTGGAACCAGCACAGAGACCCAGATTTTCGCCCTGGACCTCTCCGGTGTTCCCTCTACCTGGGATTTTTCCCAGTTTACGTCGCTCAGAATCAAAGGGAGATCAATCACCAACATTACCAACCAAGGGAGAGCACTAAATGCAAACGCCACCACAACAAGGTATCGTTTGAGGAATGGAGTTAGTCTTCTATGTCGAAGTATTAGTTCAACGGCCATGAGGATTAATCCGACGCCATAAACAAAACTGATGATGAAAGTTTGGTAGTACTGCGCTGTGAGGTTGGTTCCGAATGGCAGACTGGTGTGCTCGTAGGTAAGCCGGGCGTTGACAACCAGAGAGAACAGAGCCAGGAAGATGTCAGCGATGGACAAGGAGATCAACATAAGGCACCAAGGGGAGGACACGAACCTGGGTTTTCTTGCGACGATGAAGATAAGAAACGCGTTGATGCAGCAGACGATGACGATAAACAACACACAAAGTACCTTGGTTGCCTTGGACAAAGCGTCGTGATCAATGTCGGGCATGTTTGGAGCGTCCGTGATGCCTCGGCGGACAGGGCCGAATTTAGACTTGATGAAGCCCCAAAGTATATAAAGCCCTGAGGCCCCTACAGTTTTAAATTATACCAGCTGATCTCAGAAACTTTAAAATGTAAACGTCTTTTTAATATATGGATAATGGAAATATTATGTTGTTTTCTTCTTAATATTATATAATCCTCTCAAATGCTTTATCTTAAAACTGTAAACAAGTTTCAGTGTGCAAAAGTTTAAATTATATTAAAAGAAAATTATATTTAATTGTATGTAAAGAAACTTGTGTTTAAGGTAGGGGGAACTGAGACCCCTGCATATTATGAGGCCCTAAATTGTAGCTTATTCAGCTTAAAGCTAAATCTAGGACTGTGGTGATATCAGCTTCGCTGTAAAGCGAGTTGTGGGGGCATCTTTTCTAGAACAATTGTAGTGTGTCTGTTAGAAACGAAGTCACCGTACCACTGTTTCACATGTACAGTTCAGAACAGCAAATGGATCATCACAGTCTGGTGAGAGTGATGCAGCGAGAAGTGACTAGGGGATCTGGCCGACACTCGACGCTCAGAGGAAAGGCAAGACGGTGATATACTCAGACTGCTACTGGCACCATCGGTATTTTAACTCTACGCTGGCTTCTGAAGTGTTATGTGATCGGTTCTTGAATCACCTTAACTCATATACTTTTTTTCAAGTATCTTTGTGTCTACTCCTCCTGATTGATGCCGTGCTGTTTGAAAGCTGTTCTGATTGTTAATTTCTTCAAGTGTTAGATGAGTCGATGCTTGAAGATGTTCAACAGGCCTGTATGAAAGTTGTGTGGGCTCTACTGTAAACACGTCTTCGTCCCGTTAGATTTGTATATGCAGCTTAACAAGTTCTATTTTAGCCAATCTCATTAGGTTGTTTTCCACAGACTTGTAGTTTCTTTTGTTGATCTTGTGTGGCTTAATCGTTGAGAAGGCGCTTCGTAATGCCGGGGTAGCGGGTTCGATAGCAGAATCGGGCGATTTGGCAGCAGGCCGCCTGCGTTGGTTCGAAAATCGTTACTCGAAAGCCGACAATTTAGACAGCAGTGGCAAACTACTGAACGTAAATTTGCCTAGAAAAACTAACTGGGCTTGGTTCTGCAATGTTCTGCAAAGGATATGCAGTTTCTTTTGGGCGGTTTAAGGAGCTCGACATAACATTCCTACAGTTTAGCAGCTGACCTTGATTTCGTCAACGATATGACCACCGATCGTTGAGAAAGCAATGGCAAACTAAAACTGCCTAGCAAACTCACATACAACAAATGCACGTGTGGGTTTCCCGTGTTCTGTAAAGGCTTCGCAACTATTGTTTTTTTTGTGTGTGACCTACTTTCGCGGGCAGTTCAAACTGTACTTCCTGTACTTGATGAAGTGTAACAAGTGCTTCTGTTGTGTATTTCTATTACTGTTGCTGTAAAGATGTCTTACTCCTTGTAATTTCATCTGGAGCAGTTCTCTTTTTTCCGTCTCGGTGTTATGTCTCTCTAAACAGTTTTAAAGACCTATCTCTCAATATTCTTGGATTTTGGAAGTAGATTTTTTGTTCTGAGGCCTGATGCTCCCATGAACTTCCAAATCAGGTTGTTGTGTTATGTGTATCGCTATCAAGAAGTCTTGAATTTCTGGTATGTGTGTCACTTAGTCCGCTGTAGATGTTGGATATGCTTGGAATTCGCCAAAGGGACAACAAGATTAATTAATTAGATCAGTGTTTGAGCTGTCACCAGTTTCTGCTGTTTGAGCTTGTTCCGTGTAAGCTGTTTGAAAGTGTTGTTTCATCAGATGATGCTGGTACTGCTGTTGATTTTTTTTTTGCTTGCTCTGCTTTCAGACAGGGACTGTTTCAGCGGAGTCCCCACTGTTTAAAAGATACAGATAAAACATCATGACACATATAGATAGAGAGAAAACATCAATACACATATAGATAGAGAGAAAACATCAATACACATATAGATAGAGAGAAAACATCAATACACATATAGATAGAGAGCAAACATCAATACACATATAGATAGAGAGAAAACATCATGACACATATAAATAGAGAGAAAACATCATGACACATATAGATAGAGAGAAAACATCATGACACATATAGATAGAGAGAAAACATCATGACACATATAAATAGAGAGAAAACATCATGACACATATAAACAGAGAGAAAACATCATGACACATATAGATAGAGAGAAAACATCATGACACATATAAATAGAGAGAAAACATCATGACACATATAGATAGAGAGAAAACATCATGACACATATAGATAGAGAGAAAACATCATGACACATATAGGTAGAGAGAAAAAGAAAAACATGTTGTATGTATACCCCCTTGTGGATTCCAGGACTCCATAGTGTATGTGGGTGTGTGGGTGGGGTGGAGTGAATAGAGCCACAGCCCTATACAAGGCTTATAGCGAAAGTCCAGTTATGAGGAATGTTTGCTTGCAAGTCGCGGTGTATCTGAGCGATAGGCAATGAACCAGACTCTGCATGTAAATAAGCCACATCTGTAAAAGAACAAGAAAGAAAAAGAAGCAGAGGAAGCAGAAGAAAAAGAAGAAGAAGAACGAACGAACGAACGAACGAACTTTATTTTCATAGGGTCACAAAGAAGAAGACGAAGAAGAAGATGAAGAAGCAACAGTAATTTGTATAAATAAAAACGTAAAAAGAGAGTCTATGCATTATTGTGGGGCTGTTTTGGCTGGACCCCCCCCCCCCACAACCTCCCTCCCTAAAAAATAAATTTTACCTGACTAAACTTCTTATACTCCTAGACTCAGTGCAGTGCACGGGCTCTGTAGCACCGGCGAGGATCCATAAATAGTTTAGGTAGATTTTTTTTCTCTCCAAATGTTGCCCGATTTCCAACTGCCAAGGGATTTTTTACGTGCGCAACAATACACGCGGGCGTCCGATCTCTCTACCCAGAGACCAGCCGAAATTACCAGAAGTCCACTTGAACTGAAAAAAATCCAAACCTTCACAGGGGCTTGAAACCGGGACCACTAGCACTCGAGGCGGACACTATACCTCGAGACCACGCAGCCCCCGTTGCATATGTTGAAACCGAGGTATTTAAAAGTTTCAGCTTCTAGTCCCCCCCCCTCCCCACCCCCCACCCGCCTCCCCTTTTTTCAGTAAGAAAGTTAGCCAGTTTCGCTAGCGTAGTTGGTTAAACCTGACTACGCGGCGACCGGGTGGTGAACTCCTTGTGGTCCAGGTTCACGCCCGGGGGTAGGCAGAAAAGCCAAATTTCTAACAGATTTACGGTATCTATCAGGAAATCAAGGGTTGCGATATCCATAGTACCGAGCCAAAGGGTTAACAACTCATGGTTTCTGGATATTTGGAGAGAGACAAAACTAATCAGTAAAAAAGTTCAACATACCTGGCTTCAGATTCTTGAGAACTGTATCATAAACAACACTTCCGTCTCGGATTACGCAGGTGTGATCGGTCGTTTGATGTATGTTACTGCTTTTATTGAAGCCACGGTCTCGCTTGGACGGTTTGGTAACAAACAAGATAGGAGAACATCGAATAATAATGTGTAATATGTTGAATAATGTGTCGGGTTGTCTGTTGATCTGTCAGCACATTCACAGTGCCACTGTAATGTTGAATGTTGAACTAAGAATCGACATCACAGCACTCGTGACATACCCATAAACGCCCCGTCCCCATTTTCAGCAGCAAGCGAAGAGTTAACATTCAGATAGTACCAGTAACTGTCTGATTGTATATCTGTCTCGCCTTTCCCCTGAGTGTTGACCGCCGGCCAGATCCTCTGGTTACTCCTCGCAGCGCCATTCTCCGTAGACCGTAAGGATCTATCTGTTCCTCGGCACTGTTCACTCGCTCCCAAAGGGCCCTTACAACATCCAGCTTGTCATACATCAGTTCACCACAAAGAGGTACAGAACCGGCCAGTCTATCTGCCTGCTCATTTCCCCACATACACCGACTTTAAAACATCGGACAATGTTGCGAGAGAGGGAACACACAATAAAACACAAACGAACTTTGTTTTCATAGGTTCCTAAACTGGGCACATAGGCCCGTATTACTTTGAAATGTGGAGCTGCCGGGTAGCGATCTCGGTACTTCTCACAGGCTTAGCCAGCGTTCTACCACTTGAACTACAGTCCCGTCGATGCATATTACACGCAGACAGGCAGACAGACAGGAAGGCAGGCAGACAGACAGGAAGGCAGGCAGACAGAACGAACTAACAAGACAGAGAGACAGATAGAGATACGGGCAGACAGACAAATAGACACACAAGCAGACATATTGATAAATAGACAGAGACAAACACAGAAGGAAAGATAAATAGAATGATAAACAGCCAGACATACAGACAGACAGACATACAGATAGAAAGTAATTATAAAGTTAATTACTTTAGGGAAATAATTATTTTGCTAACTAGAGTAAATTTCCATTGGGAAAGTGCTTGTACATGTGTCAATACAAGTAAGGCAGATAACCAAGTGTTTTTGTTATAGCTTAATTATTCACAGTTATCTCCCTTCTTTTGTCAAATCACCCCTACTCTTCATCACATATATGGATAAAATTGCACAGGAGTCAAACTAAAACACAGATATTATAAATGAACTACTTTTTGCAGATGTCCAATGTTTGTTACAAGAAGAAGAACAAAACCTACAACAACATGTTGATTCATTGCTCAATAATTGTACAAAATTTGACATGAAAAACAAAACACCTCAAAAACTGAAGTAATGACCATAGGAAAGAAACACAGTAATGTAAACATAAAGATCAATGACATACAATTAGAACAAGTTCAAGAATTCAATTACTTAGGATGCATATTTACAGAAGATGGAAGACTCGATAAAGAGATACAGGCTAGAGTTCAAAAAGCCAATGCAGTCAACTACCAACTGGCCCCACTTCTTCGTCATCCAAAGATCTCGTTACCAGCCAAACAACGGATGATCAACAGCATTTTCATCCCTACGTTATGTTATCAGTGCCAAACGTGGGCAATGAACAAATCACATATGCCAAAAATAACTACGTGTGAAATGCGATGTCTCCGAAGAGTCACCAACAATACACGAAGAGACAGAGTCACAAACGTCAGCATTAGAGACAAAGTTGGAA
The DNA here is from genome assembly GCA_905116865.2 of Candidula unifasciata. Taxonomy (NCBI): domain Eukaryota; kingdom Metazoa; phylum Mollusca; class Gastropoda; order Stylommatophora; family Geomitridae; genus Candidula; species Candidula unifasciata. Next base: position 292,125 of record CAJHNH020001669.1, read on the forward strand.
CAAGAGCATGCATGGAACATATTAAAAGACAGAGAATGAAGTGGTTTGGCCATTTAGTAAGAATGCAACCGAATCAGATTGCCTATAAGGCCTTTTACAGTAGAACATCGGGAAGAAAGGCCAGAGGAAGACCCAGGAAAAAATGGATAGATGGAGTAGCTGAATACGGCCAGAAGATCCAGAAAACTGTCACTCAAATCATCAGTTCCTCATGTTCATCAAAATAATTTTCGTTGCTACGTCATAACTTTAGAGAGGATGTGTTTTTCGACGGTCTTAGGCGATCCCCGTGAAAGGGTCGTGTGATCCCCAAAAGGGTCACGACACACAGGTTGAGAGCCGCTGGTTTAGGGGCTATCCTTGTGAAAAAACGGCGTATGAAAATTAAATTCTGACGTCATATTTTGCTAGTTAGTCATCAAAACATGTGTTTGTTTGTTTTAGTATCCTGAAGCCATGAGTTGTTAACCCTTAGGCTCGGTATTATGGATATCGCAACCTTTCAGCCTTGATTCCATCGTGTCCGAATTGTCTGTCAGTGTTCCTCTGCCACCTGCTAACAAAAGTCCAACATGTGTCCGGTAAACCAAACGTAAGCTTGTCGCTCGGTCGTCCAGTCACGCTGACTGTTCTAATTAGGCTGCCGCAACGACTTCTTGTCTCACAGTACCTTCTGCGAAAAAACCAAATCGTTTTGTCCCTATCCGAAAGAAAAACACCATCAGGTAATTTCGTGCAGCAGGGAACCAGCCCTGAGCTTCGTGAACTCAGGTGGGCCCACCTCCGAAAGCGTCTAGGAATCGTGGGCCGAAACGCTCGTTGACGAGGATAATTTCTACTGATGACTGGTAGATCCCTGCTGTACTTGCTCCCTGTGAGTTTATTCCTATGTACCGTAAATCTGGGAGAAATGGGGCTTTTCTGAACCCGGACCACAAGGAGTTCGTCACCCGGTCACCGCGTAATCCGGTTTAGCCAGCTACGCTAGCGAGCCGGGCTCATCAAAACATTTAAGGCGGGGGAGGGGAGGGAGGAGACAGAGAAGAAATGGGTGGTAAAGAAAAGGTGAAAGAGTGAGAAAGAAACAGAGAAGAAACGGAGAATGAGAGAAAGAGAGATTTAGAGAGAGAATTCAAGAGCTCGAAAGTATGGGTGGACAAGAGTGAGAGAGAAAGATAGAGGGTAGGGAGGGGTTGGGAAAGCTGAATTATTCTTCTTCAAACGTTCGCCAGCGGTAAACTCTAGCGGAGAGTTCTGGTTGTTCGTCCACTTCTCAACTTTAGTCCGGTTTTAGAACCTGGGCGTTCCGTGCACATCCATTTTACAGATCCGGCTCATTCGTATGCAGTCTGTTGCTTTCGGCCGGGACACACCGAAAAAAAACGGAACTGTCACGGTGAAAACGGGACGTAAGATCACCCTAATGTCGTTTTATGTAACCCCTAAATACTCTCCTAAATGTCTCCTTTGTCCAGTCCGAGTGTCCAGCCACTGCGTTAGGGCGACTCCTACAACACATAAAGGGCTGGAATTCCGCTGGAACCTTCTTGTCTTTCCAGACGACAGAGTTCTGTTGTGCTTTGGGAAGGCATGAAGTCACAGCCCATGACGATGGCGAGTGTGACTAGTCTTCCACAGCGAGAGCAAGAAATTTCACTATCGTTGTTGCAGTCAGTAAACATTTGTTGTGCTTCTTCTCGGACGCTCAGCCTTCAACCTTTTTGTAATCATCTTTACTTAAATTTATCTCCTTTTCCTTCCTGACAACTCCACCATCTTTTTGTTTTTTCCCGGGGTCTGGGGGCGGGAATATCCACTTTACAATGTCACGTGATATTATAATCTGCCTAGCAACGCTGTCGTTCTTTGAATGGGCGCTGGGTGTTGTCTTGACAAACCTCGCTCTCTGCGAATGGTTTGGGGGGGGGGGGGGGGGGGGAGGGTGAAAGAGAGAAAGAAACAGAAGAGAGGCAGAAAGAGAGACTGCGAAAGAGAGAGAGAGAGAGAGAGAGAGAGAGAGATAGAGAAAGAGGTCGAAAGTATGGGTGGACAAGAGTGAGAGATAAAACTAAAGAGTGGGGAATGGAAGGGATCGATGCATTCTTCTTCTTCGCGCTCACCTGCTGTAAACTCCGGCGGAAATTTCTGGTTGTTCGTCCACTTCTGGACTCTAGTCCGGTGCTAGAACCTGAGTGTTCCGTGCACATCCATTTCACAGATCTGACTCATTTGTATGCAGTCTGTTGCTTTCTTGCATCTCGGGCAGATCCAGTCTGACTTCGAAGCAAGCTCGCAGTTAGTCAACTAGTACGACATGCTTGTTGGATATTTAGTTGGTCTCTTCTTGTTTTAGGGGGCCCTAAAACCCACACGGGGATAAAGCTGAATAAATAGTATGATTTAGAGTTTAGGTCGAAGAATGGCAGCGAAGACACAGAACAACACGCACACGCGCACACGCGCACACACTCACACACAGAGAGAGAGAGAGAGAGAGAGAGAGAGAACCGAAAAGTGAAAGGAAAAGAGGGATTTGAAAAAGAATAGAAACATGAGAGGATGCGTGTAGAAGCGATACAGAGAAAGATCACATGTGGGAATAAGAAGAGACAGGCAGGGAGAGAATTGACAAACAGAGAGTGGAAAAAGTAAATTCGCGCGGAGGGGAGGGGGTGCAAAAGAGAGTTAAAAATAAAATACTAATAATAGAGCACTGTTTATTAGTACGTTTACATATGGCTGTGAAACGTGGTCCTTGTCTGAGCTCTAAGAGAAGATACAAATCATCGTTGATTGGGTCACCCATTGGCTCGCCGGTAGACGACGACTTCGTCGATCGGGACAACTGTCTCCTTTGATGACGTCAACACTGCAGAAGAGTCTTTTCATAGCTACTTATTGGCGTTCGATGCTAAGCCATTCTATCCGGCACACATAACCTAGTCACTATTATAACCTAAAGCTTCCCCCCTTTCGGGATACTGGTTCAACGTGACGATTTCTTTTTTCGCAAAGCTAGCCAGTAATACACACATTGAAAAAGAGATATCTCAGAACAACGGATTAACGCCATGTCGCACGGGTATAACACATAAGTGCTCCGTTCTACTTCTGAATCAAGTCTTAGTCTTGAGAATCTCAGCACAGTGCACGAACTTATTTGCACCGGCGAGAGTCCTGAAATACTTCAGGTAGATTTTTAGATCTAAATTTGACCCGGCAGCGTTGAAGGCTACTCTTTCTCAATTTCCAACTACCAAGGTATTTTTTTGACGAGCGTCCGGTCTTACTGCCCAGAGACCAGGGTACAGTACTAGAAGTCCATGTGAAAAAATCCTAACCTTCACCGGAGTTTGAACCCAGGATCTCCAGCACTCAAGGCGGGTGCCATATCTCGAGACCGCTCAGCCCCCCCCCCCGTGGCTCCACTGTTTAAGACCCACTGCCTTCCCTGCAAGCATGTCGTAAGAGTCGACTAATTTGAAACTTCCTCCGAAGTCGGAGTGCATCTGCCTGAGCGGCAATGAACTACCAGCTGCACACAAGCCAGTAAAACGGATGTACACGCAAAACACAGGTCCTGGCACAAATCTGAAGTCCTAATGGACGAACCACCAGTACTTTCCTCCTGAGCCTATAGCTCAGTGGCTCTCAACCTTCCTAATAGCACCACCCTTTCATACAGTTCCCTCATGTTTTGGCGACCCATTCATACAGTTCCCTCATGTTGTGGCGACCCTTTCATACAGTTCCCTCATGTTGTGGCGACCCCGAAAACCTTGATTCTCCTTCCTAATTTCAATAAATATGCGTTTCCCGATGATAGACGACCTCTGTAAAACGGTCGTTCGACCGCCCCCCCCCCCCAACCGCTCTAAAAGGTGTCGGGACCGGCAGGTTGAGAACCTCTGTTCTAGCTGGTAAACAAAGAAGAAGGGGAACTTGACTGACTGGACAGGCCCTGGGCACACAATCACGAAGTCCATCGCATTTGATCGTCAAAGGTGGGTGCATCTGATCAAACAGTCAACAACAATCGATGACCCAACCACAACCACTCGCTGAGATGATCATGATGAATTGAAGGAGATAGTTGAAAAAGGAGATTTAGAAAAGAGAAAGCCAGTGAGAACGAAAGAGACAGAGGGATTGAGGGGGAAGAGAGGGGAGAGGACAACTGTCGTAAAGATGGTCAGACAGTTAGATCGTGCGCAAGAGGTGGACAGAATGTGGAAGAATGTTAGCGACTGCCGGCATGTTGGAGTGGGGTGGGAGGAGGAGGAGAAGGATGAAGAGAAGGGGAGGAAGCGTGGGATGAGGAGAAATCAGAGGAGACGGCGTGGTGATGACATGGCATTCCGGTGTTGTGTGCTAGGATGATGCAGTTGAATCTGTCGCTTTATGTTTACTGCCTATCTGCATTCTTAACAGATGTCCTGCTCTCCTTCTCATCACATCTGTCTGTCTGTCTGTCTGTCTGTCTGTCTGTCTGTCTGTCTGTCTGTCTGTCTGTCTGTCTGTCTGTCTGTCTGTCTGTCTGTCTGTCTGTCTGTCTGTCTGTCTGTCTGTCTGTCTGTCTGTCTGTCTGTCTGTCTGTCTGTCTGTCTGTCTGTCTGTCTGTCTACCTGTCTACATGTGTGTGTCTGTCTATCTGAGTGTGTGTGTTCATATTCCTGTAGATCTAGTTGTCTGTCTGTCTGTATGTTTGTGTCTGTCTATCTGAGTGTTTGTTCATATTTCTGTAGATCTCGTTGTCTGTCTGTCTGTCTGTCTACATGTGTGTGTCTGTCTATCTGAGTGTGTGTTCATATTTCTGTAGATCTGTCTGTCTGTCTGTCTGTCTGTCTGTCTGTCTGTCTGTCTGTCTGTCTGTCTGTCTGTCTGTCTGTCTGTCTGTCTGTCTGTCTGTCTGTCTGTCTGTCTACATGTGTGTGTCTGTCTATCTGAGTGTGTGTTCATATTTTTGTAGATCTGGTTGTCTGTCTGTCTGTTTGCATGTTTGTGTCTATCTGAGTGTGTGTTCATATTTCTGTTGATCTGGTTGTCTGTCTGCCTGCATGTTTGTGTCTGTCTATCTGAGTATGTGTTCATATTTCTGTAGATCTGATTGTCTGTCTGTCTAGAATGTCTTTGCCCTGGAACCCACAGGGGAATAGAAATAAAGAAGGACGAACAAACACACGGACAAGGAAGCTACAGAGTGTAGTTAAACAATTGGGGAGAACATTGGGAGCGCTGCATGTGATAGCGAAGCATAGAACGACTGTGTGTGAGTTGGTTGAGGGCCTATGCTCCATTGGGAGCTAGAAGGCAGAAGAAGAAGACTAAAGCTGGTGCACATTTAAGGTTGGGTCTACCTGGGAGACAATCGGCGTCCGTGGCTCAAGCGTTGCGAGTCCTACTCGTAATACCAACGTACCGCGATCGAAACCCACTGCTGGCTGCCTGTATTTTTATCATGGCCCAGGGCGTCGCAGGTCGACCCAGCCTAAAATGGGTACCAGGATGTATAACCTGGGGAAAAAAGACGGCCGGCGTAATGCTCACCTCATTACCCACCTAGTGCCGATTGGTTTGTAAAACTATGGGTGCTCTTTCTATATGCCCGATGTGCCTAAAGGCGTGAAAAGTTTTTTTTTTTTTTTTAAACAACCTAGTAGCCAAGATCATTTTTGAAAAAAAATAAAAAAATCCTGCTCTGTCAGAACGCAAACCCACGACCAATGAACCGCAGGAGGGGGTGTAGCCACTACACAATGGCGGGCCCCATAGATAGTATAGACAGCTTTCAATATGGCGACCAAAACCGTCTGCTCTCTCCCGCCATCTTGCCGTCGTCTTTCATCATTTTCTCACCGTCCTCTTGTTTTATGTAACCCACGCTTGGCCCTCGGGTCTGACACGATTTGATTGTGTCACCCGTCACGTGAACTCTTGGGTTGACCTGAAGTTAGGGCACTTCAACAGGTGTTGGGGCTCTCAGGGTTGGCAACGTGGCAAGAGACGGCAAACTTGGAGGACTAAAATTAGATGACCTACTAACCCAGTCCAGTCAGGACGAACCTGTCTAACAATAACAGTCAACGACCCCTTTTTCCCACGCCTTCTGGTACACTAGGCATATAGGGCTAGACCTACATTCTATAGACCACCCGGCGCTTTGTGTGTGATGTGGTTGACATCACTCCGGCTGCTTTTACTTCTCAGGACCGTACCTGGTACCCTTTTAAGAGTGGGTTGACCTGGGAGCCGAAGTCATTTTTTAGGGGGGAGGGGAGGTCCGGCGACTTCAGGACCCGAACTTACGAGCTACGGATCGGCAGGCGAGCTTTTAACAACTACACCACCGCGGCTTTCCTCCTGTCTAACATGGGAAGATCCATCCATCCATCCATCCATCCATCCAAGTATTGATTGATCCAAATATCCATACACCCATCCACTCATACATCCATCCATATATCTATCATCCATCACTTCATACATCCATCTATATATCCAAACATTATTCTGCATATGCATCCATCCATCCATGTATCCATCCACCATCCACATATCCATCAGTCGATCGATCCATCCATCTAGCATTCATTTATCTATCTATCCATAAATTCATCCTTACATTTACCCATCCATACATCCATCCATACATACATTCGCCGATCTATCCATACATCCATCTATCCATACATCCATCTATCCATACACCCATCCATACATCCATCTATCCATAAATGCATACATCCATCCATACAACCATCCATACAACCATCCATACATCCATCTATCCATAAATCCATACATCCATCCATACACCCATCCATACATCCATCTATCCATAAATCCATACATCCATCTATACACCCATCCATACATCAATATATCCATAAATCCATACACCCATCCATACATCCATCTATCCATATATCCATACACCTATCCATACATCCATCTATCCATAAATCCATACATCCATCTATACCCCATCCATACATCCATCTATCCATACATCCATACACCCATCCATACATCAATCTATCCATAAACCCATACATTCATCCATACACTCATCCATACATTCATATATCCATAAAATCATACATCCATCTATATACCCATCCATACATCCATCTATCCATAAATCCATACACCCATCCATACATCCATCTATCCATAAATCCATACACATATCCATACATCCATCTATCCATAAATCCATACACCCATCCATACATCCATCTATCCATAAATCCATACACCCATCCACACATCCATCTATCCATAAATCCATACACCCATCCATACATCCATCTATCCATACACCCATCCATACATCCATCTTTCCATACATTCATCTCTACACCCATCCATACATCCATATATCCATAAATCCATACATCCATCTATCCATAAATCCATACATCCATCCATACACCCATCCACACATCCATACATCCATCTATCCATAAATCTATACACCCATCCATACATCAATCTATCCATAAATCCATACACTCATCGATACATCTATCTATCCATAAATTCATACACCCATCCATACATCCATCTATCCATAAATTCATACACCCATCCATACATCAATCTATCCATAAATTCATACACCCATCCATACATCCAACTATCCATAAATCTATACACCCATCCATACATTCATCTATCCATAAATCCATACACCCATCCATACATCCATCTATCCATAAATCCATACACCCATCCATTCATCCATCTACCCATAAATCTATACATCCATCTATACACCCATCCATACATCCATCTATCCATAAATACATACACCCATCCATACATCCATCTATCCATAAATTCATACATCCATCCATACACCCATCCATACATTAATCTATCCATAAATCCATACATCCACCTATACACCCATCCATGCATCCATCTATCCATAAATCTATACACCCATCCATACATCTATCTATCCATAAATCCATACATCTATCCATACATCCATCTATCCATACATCCATCTATCCATAAATCTATACACCCATCCAGACATCAATCTATCCATAAATCCATACACCCATCCATACATCCATCTATCCATAAATCCATACACCCATCCATACATCCATCTATCCATAAATCCATACACTCATCCATACATCCATCTATCCATAAATTCATACATTCATCCATACATCCATTTATCCATAAATTCATACACCCATCCATACATCCATTTATCCATAAATTCATACCCCATCCATACATCCATCTATCCATAAATTCATACACCCATGCATACATCCATCTATCCATAAATCCATACAGTGACAACTGTGAGGAGCTTAAATCATCATCATCATCATCATGTGCCACGCAGATAAGCCTAGCATGTAATGTTTTGCCATTTTACACGATCGCAAAAATCGCAGATCAGGTCTGTGTTCTTGTCACACCCCGTCCATTTGGCCAAGTCATTCAGGTGTTTATCTCTCTGCCTTCCCCTTGCTCTCTTTCCAATTATCTTGGCAGTTGTAACCAAGTTCTCTGGCCCGTTCCTTGACATAACATATTACACATGAAGTATTAAACAACCGACTTCAGTGTCAAATTGTACTAAAAAGTAGACGTTTTTTTCATCTTGTCAGTTGAGGGTTGATGCATTTTGTTTGTCGGTCACGCCATATGTTTGTAGTCGTCAGTGCCTTGGGAAGCAAAACATAAATTTGCCCTCTACAAGTTCACTGGATCGTTAGGTCATGTGCTGGTCTATTTTTAATCGACCTGCATGCCATCGCTGGTCAGGGACTTATACAGAGAACGGTTCTTAACACGATGTCCGGCCCAAATACACACTGGTTGACCTTTCACTCACGCTAGCCGCTACACTACGGTGGTTGTCATGTAAATAGCGGCCCCTTTGTTTGAATAGAACGCCACCTCCCCTCCCCCTTAATCGAACCCTCTAGGATCTTCACGGCAGTGTTGTTCACGAGTGCAATTTCTGCGGAGATCAGTAGGGATCATCTTCGGAGCTAGGGTGGTCGTGCTTTGTGAGATGCTGTCGGAAGGCAGCTAGCTGTTTTGTGGATAGAGACTGAGACATAGTACCAGTAGAGTCGACCCTCTCACCTTCACTGTACTGAGCTCGGAACCTGTTGTACCAGTACAGTCGACCCTCTCACCTTCACTGTACTGGGCTCGGAACCTGTTGTACCAGTACAGTCGATCCTCTTACTTTTACTGTACTGGGCTCGGATCCTGTTGTACCAATACAGTCGATCCTCTTACTTTTACTGTACTGGGCTCGGATCCTGTTGTACCAATACAGTCGATCCTCTTACTTTTACTGTACTGGGTTCGGATCCTGTTGTACCAGTACAGTCGACCCTCTCACTTTTACGGTACTGGGCTCGGATTCTTTTGTACCAATACAGTCGACCCTTTTACTTTTACTGTACTGGGCTCGGATCCTGTTGTACCAGTACAGACGACCTTCTTACTTTTACGGTACTGGGCTCGGATCCTGTTGTACCAGTACAGTCAATCCTCTCCTCTTTACCGTATTAGGCCTGGATCCTGTCGAACCAGTCCAGTCGATCTCGCTCGGACCCTGTCGTACCAGTACAGTCGATCTCGCTCAGATACTGTTGTACCAGTACAGTCGATCTCGCTCGGATCCTGTTGTACCAGTACAGTCGACTTCGCTCAGATCCTGTTGTACCAGTTCAGTCGATCTCGCTCGGATCCTGTTGTACCAGTACAGTCGATCTCGCTCAGATCCTGTTGTACCAGTTCAGTCGATCTCGCTCGGATCCTGTTTTAACAGTACAGTAGATCTCGCTCGGATCCTGTCGTATCAGTACAGTCGACTTCGCTCGGATCCTGTTGTACCAGTGTAGCCAATCTCGCTCTAATCCTGTTGTACCAGTACGGGAGGTTCATCGCCTCTGCGTGTGGTATAAATATTAACCCATGTAGGAAACACCTGCATCAAACAAGCATTCCCCGCAGTTCAACGCACCAGAGGGCACCAGGTCAGAGTTCAAAGGTTCCAGTGACAGTGGTGTATGCATGTCAAAACAACAACGATTAAAGCAAACGTGTTTATGTACACACGAGCATGCGATGACAGTGGGGGGGGGGGGGGGGGGTGCAGATGACTTAGGGCCCCTTGAGCTACTCTCTGACCGGCCTGCGTGCTCAATTCTTCCTCTTCTTACGGTCCATGCCGTGTGGCATTGGTAGTCATGTCTATCCACAACCTTCTGTTTTGTGTACTTTCAGTCAACCCTGACACAGATGATCTTCCGTGCGTTGATGTCAGACTGTCCAGCATCTGTTATCTCTGTCTCCCTCTGCCTCTTCTCCTCTTCAACTTTCATACTGTCCGATGTAATCTAGTTTTCTCCTTCTCATCACATGACCAAAGAATGTGGGTTGTCTCTGTCTAATGTGGGCACTCAGTTCTTTTCGTGAGTCCGTTTCTTTCAAGACGTCTTCATTACTCTTTTTATCTTCTTCTTCGCGTTCACCAGCTGTACACTCTGGCGGAAAGTTCTGGTTGTTCGTCCACTTAGGAACTGCAGTCCTGCTCCAGAACCTGAGTGTTGCGTGTGCATCAGTTTTACAGATCTGATTCACTTAAATGCAGACTGTTGGTTCCTTGCCTCTCAGGCAGATGCACTCCGACTTCAAAGGAAGTTCCCCAGTTAGTCGACTTTTACGACATGCTTTGGGGAGGCAGTGGGTCTATTCTAGTTTTCCCCACAATAAAACCCCGGAACCCAGACGGGGGTCTTTTTATCTGTCCAGTATATTCTCATCATTCGTCTCTAAAACCACATCTCCGCAGATTCCAAATAAGTTTTGACTAATTTACTAACTGTCCATGATTTACATCCGTATGTCCATATAGGATTTATATAGCTTTTAACGGGACAAAAAAAGTGACGAAGAAGACGATGATGATGATGATTATAACGATTACAAAAGACGTCACAGAGAAAACGAAACAATTTATTGACGTGCAGGAAAATGCCAAGAACATTCGTCCACCGCAAGAGAATGACCTCAGTTTGGAAACATCGCACTGACCACGTTACACCTCAGCTTTCTGTCTGTCTGAGTAGTCTAAATATGGCGGAGACAGACAGACAGACGACACCGGACAAGGGGCTATTTGTGGTTATCAAGAATTGGCGATATTTTCTATAACCGTTTGGGCATGGACATTCTTGTACACGGATAGTCTTAGTTCGGTTGGTGGGCGTTTGTTTCGTAACAGATTACTGATTTAAGAATCGACATCCTAGCACACAGGGCATACCCCTAGGTGCTTCGTCTCCCACAGCAAATGACGAAAGGTGTAGACGCTAACTGTTCCCGTGGCACACTGATTAAACACACGCCGATCTCTTTCTGTCACCCGTCCCTCCTAGCCGGATCCGCACTTAATTCCTTGTTCACACATTCTTGTCCATTCGTAACCAGTTTTATTTTAGGTTGTTGAACTGTTTGTTTTTCTGTCACTTCCAGAAGGCGTGTGCGCATCGCTATGGAAACAAGCGTACTAAGAACATAGACAAGTAAGCACCCGCCAAAAAAGGTGTCCACATAATGTATAGCTCTGTGAGAGAATTAAAGAAGTTCCGGTGACGCAGAGGTGAAGAAAAGACGTTGGCATTGGATAGGACACACGTTGAGGAAGCCTGAGAATAATATAACTAGAATGTCCTTGCACTGGAAACCACAGCGGTATAGAAATAAAAGAAGATCAACAAACACATAGAGAAGGGAGCTAGAGAATGAAGTAAAATAGATGAAATCATGTGGAGAACTGCATGTGATAGCAAGGGCAGAATGACTTGGCTGAAAGTTGGTTGAGTGCCTATGCTCCATTGGGGGCTAGAAAGGTAAAAGAAGACGAAGGCAGAAGTTATTATAAATGTGCAAACTCCAGTGCGTGTATATAATATTTAGCGGCTACTGATAGTGTTTACTATTACTGGATTTGTGAATGAAATGATGTTTGAAAGAAGTGATTTAAAATGGCTAAATGTTAGTTGTGTCTGCATGCCCACTTTTTCTTCTTCTTCTCTTCCACCTTGTACCTCATCGAAGTGTCGGGGGGGGGGGGGGGAGATGTAATGTTCGTTGATGAGCTCTGTCAAGAGCACTATTAAGACTGATGTTCATTTCTGTAAGGCTGTTCTTAATGCCATCACTCCATATTTTCCGAGGTCTTCCACTTGCTCTATACCCAGTTCTCCAACCTTTAAAAAATAAAACAGGTTCATTCATTCGTTCGTTCGTTTGTTCGATCTCTCCCCGTTTGGGTTCCGTGACCCCATTGTGGGGAAAAACAAGAATAGACCCACTGCCTGCCCAAAAGCGTGTCGTAAGAGTCGACTAATTGTGAGCTACCTTCAAAGTCGGAGTATATATTCCTGACAAATGTGTCAGACCTGTGAAACGGATGTACACGCAACACTCAGGTTCTGAAACAAGACTGGAGTCCAAAAGTGGACGAACAACTATAACTTTCCGCCATAGTCTGAAGCCAGTGAACGCGAAGAAGAAGAAGAAGAAGAAGAAGAAGAAGAAGAAGAAGAAGAAGAAGAAGAAGAAGAAGAAGAAGAAGAAGAAGAAGAAGAAGAAGACACAGCGTGGACTACAGAAAGAAGAAGCACCATATGTCTAGTGATCGAATGCCCGAAGATTTCTACAGAATCAACGATGTCATCAGGTCGACGCTCTGTAACCAAGACAGTCAGATGATTGAATCAGTCAGACAAGCCAACAGCGGAATGCACTCAACAGTTCAGTTCGTATGTAGATATAGACACACCTAAAGTCGTTTGATCAGGCCCGCCACTCGAC
>CAJHNH020001669.1:310000-352500 GCA_905116865.2 Candidula unifasciata
ATTTTCCCCCCGCTTGCAGCTCCCCCTGACTGACTGACTTTTCACCCCACCGGGACATTACACAAGCGATAAACACCCGATGACACAATGTGCCACCATGTGGATGAGGATCACCGTGGAGAGGTCCCAGAAACGGCGTTCAGCCAATTGGCCATATTTATAGCTGGGCTATATTGCGGCCCCTGGCAAGAGCCAGAGTAGGGCTTCAAATAACGAAAAATGTCATCCTAAAAAGGACGGGATCGCGGCGTCCGTGGCTAAGGCGTTGCGAGTCTGACTCGTAATCCAACGTACCGCGATCGAAACCCACTGCGGGCTGCGTGGATTTTAATCGTGGTATAGGACGTCGCATGTCGACCTAGCCTAAAATGGGTACCAGGATGTATAACCTGGGGAAGTAAAGGCGCCCGGCGTAATGCTGACCACATTAACCACCTAGTGCCGGTTGGTCTGTAAAAATATGGGTGCTCGTCCCTTATGCCCGATACGCATAAAGGCGTGAAATGGGATCTTTACTTTCATAGATTAATATGGCACACTTTGAAGTAGCAGCCACAAGGAGACAAACTGATCTATCCATAGACCCACTGTCCCCCGGTACAACGCCTGAGCCACGGAAGCCGCAATATTATTCTGAGATTTAAGAATCTGTCTGGACCAAAAGAGCAGATTCGAGATACCTGGTTCAACCTCCAAAAAAGTCATCATTAGGTCACCCGTAACTGCTGCACCAGTGAGATTTAAACTGTAGTCCTGTGCGGGTAGGGACCCTGAGAACGCCTACGAGTGAGTGACCTCTAATCCCCTCACACCCCCACCCCACCTCCCAGGTCCGCACAACAAGCGATTAACTCTTAGTGACTCAAAGTGCCACCATGCGGATGAGAATCTCCCAGGTGCAAGTCGCAGAAACCCTGTTCAACAGTAAAGTTATATAACGGTCCCTGGCGACGGTTAGGAACTAACCTGTTCCGGGGTGACAACAAAATATAAAATAACAAATGGATGCCTTATGTCGGGACGGGTTAAGGTAAGTCTGTTCTCTCCCCCCCCCCCACCGCCTCCCCTCATAACGGGGCCTCGGATCCCACAAGGCAATAATATTAGTTTTTTTTTTGGTTTAGTGTCCACAAACCATGAGTTGTTAACCCTTAGGGTCGGTATTATGGATATCGCAACCCTTCGGCCTTGATTCCATGATAAATACTGTTAAAATGTGGCTTTTCTGCCTACCCCTGGGCGTGAACCCGGACCACAACGTGTTCGTCACCCGGTCACCGCGCAATCCGGTTTAGCCAACTACGCTAGCGAACCGGGCAAATAATATTAATAAAAGAGAACTACTTTGCCTTATGCTTGTCTCTCTTACAAATTTCTGGGGTGAAGAAGTGGGGGGGGGGGGGCATTTAAATACTGTGCCAACGGCGGTACTACTAACGAAAATCACCCCATTTCGTTGGCCGCGAGATTTCCTAGGGGATTCCGAGGGCTGTCCTATGTTCTAGGAGTGTATGATGTCTTCCTTCGCCATCTATACACAGCGTGGCGAAAAGTGGCGCGGGTTCGTTCGACGCAGCAGAAGAAAACTGCTCCGCTTTCTGTTCGCAACTTGCTTTTCCGTGAACGACTGTTGTTTCTGCCGTGTGTTTTTGTTGTGTGTAGGTCTCAGGCAAATGTGTGCAACAAAGAAGTACTGCAAGAAGAAGCTCCGAAGGTGCGACGGCCTGTTCTTATCATATAATAGGTTTTGTGTGTGTGTGTTCTCACGGTCGTTGGCAGTGGCTGTAGTCGGTGGTAACAGTAGTAAAGTAAGGGACACTTTTCCACGCCATTATGCGTAAAGGGCATATAGGGCTCGACCTATATTTTATAGACCAATCGGCACAAGATGGGTGATATGGTCAGGATCATACCGCCTGCCTTTACTTCCCGGGACTGCACCTGGTACACACTCCAGGCTGGGTCACGACCGACTCGGTTTTGGCTGGGTCGACCTGGGAACCAAGGTCATTTTTTACAAAAGTCTGGCTTCAACAGGGAGCGAACCCACCACTTTTCGATCCGCGGCGAGCGTCTAGCCACTCGACCACGGCGACTCCCTTATCGGTGGTAGATTGCTTAACACGGGCCAAACGACACACGACACACAACACACCTAGACCAAAGAGTCCCCTAGGAAATCTTCATGCTGAAGAGATGGGGTGACTTTCGTAAGTTGTACCCCTACGACTTCCAGCGCCACTGACTACACTTTCTGGAACTCAAAGGGTTAACTTATAACTTGAATAAGTTATCTACACAAGATGTCCTTACCACTTCAAATTATCTTCCTTGATAAAGTATCAGAGTTACCCCCACTTGCTGTTGTACATTCAAGGCAGAGCTTTTCAAAGTGTGTGTCCTCGGACACATTCGTGTATCAGCTGCAGGGTAAGCTGCCGTGCGAACGTATACAGTGTTAAACTGAATAATCGGCGCGCAATGACGCAGTTAATAAATTTATTTTATTATTGTTACTCATAAAATATAACAATGACTTTGTTTGTTGTAAAGTAAAAGTAAAGATCCCCTTTCAGGCCTTTAGGCGCATTGGGCATATGGGAAGAGCACCCATATTTTTACAGACAAATCGGTAATGTGGTCAGCATCTCGCCGGCCGTCTTTACTTTCCCAGGACATACATCCTGGTACTTATTTTATGCTGGGTCGACCTGCGACGTCCCGTACTATGATAAAAATCCACGCAGTCAGCAGTGGGTTTCGATCGCGGTATGTTGGAATTACGAGTTGGACTCGCAACGCTTCAGCCACGGACTTTCATGTTGGAAATAATTAATGTTTTATGAATTATAAAGGATATTTATTAAGTTCCTATAGCTAGGGGAAACAACATTAGTGTTTAGAAATTTTATTTATATCCCACCACTTACGATCTTTGAATTGGTGCGACCCACTCCAATCTAATAAAAGCCGACCCCACTTGGCCCTTTACTGTTGGCACTTACCTGGGGCAGAACGTTGCCATCGATGACAGGGATAAACAGCTTGTCGGAGTTTAGAAAATCTGCGATGTCTTTTGTCTCTGGGACCACGCTTAACAGTTCACTGTCTTGTTTTTGATGCAGTTAATTTTGTCTGTGCTGCGGATTTGTCTGCAGAAAACAAAAAAAATTAAATCAATCATTCAATGTAGGCATCATGATTTCAGACAGACTGTGTCCCGATGATAGCCAGTCGTTAACATTATTTCCTTAACCGCTCTCTTCCCATCTCTAGCAGCCAAAGTCCCCCCACTGCTAAAGACCCAGGGTGCCTGATCTTGTGAGAAGTAGTGCCTGCGATTTATTTGATTTTTGCTGTTTTCTAATGAGATATCCAAACTACTTGATCTGCTTGTAAACCGGTGTTGCGAAATTGTCTAAGAAAGTGTGTCACTATTTTGAAACTTTGAAAGCTCTGATTTAGAGGGGAAAAACCATTCCTTCGTGTCGGGTCATGTTTACCATTATCAAACTTCCTGTTTAGTAAGGGACATATTTCCCACAGGGAATCTACCATGAAAGGATAAAACAAACGGGTATTTATCGTTCTTATCTCTAGGGGCGGGGACATTTGGCAGGGATTGTTCGGTGATACAATATTTGCTTTCTTTCAGAAGGCCAGATAAGTTTGCTAAGTGTGGGAAATTGAAATTGTTGGTAATGTTGCATTAACTGCATTTGTCTTCTTCTTCTTCTTCTTCTTCTTCTTCTTCTTCTTCTTCTTCTTCTTCTTCTTCTTCTTCTTCTTCTTCTTCTTCTTCTTCCTTCGTCGCTGTCCTCCTTATTCTCTTCTTCTTCTTCTTCTTCTTCTTCTTCTTCTTCTTCTTCTTCTTCTTCTTCTTCTTCTTCTTCTTCTTCTTCTTCTTCTTCTTCGTCGTCGTCCTCCTTATTTTCTTCATCTTCTTCTTCTTCTTCTTCTTCTTCTTCTTCTTCTTCTTCTTCTTCTTCTTCTTCTTCTTCTTCTTCTTCTTCTTCTTCTTTTTCTTCTTCTTTTTTCTTCTTCTTCTTCTTCTTCGTTTTCTTTTTCTTATTTTTCTGTTCGCTCTTAACAGGACAGTTGCAACGCAATTTTTAAGTTTACAGCTAAGCTGCGACATCTCTGCCTTCGGCCAAACATATATGTTTTCAGCAAACCATTTTCTTGTCGCATTTTACGAGATGGTAAATAACAAGCACTGCCTGACCCCCCCCCCTCCTCAGCCATCCCCCGCCGTCCCAGCCCTCAAGGTTGGGATCCAGCAGGAACCTAAACTGTTATTTAGAAAATACAAAGAGCGGGAAATCGTGCCCCGACCCAGATGTAGTTCGTGTGAGGTTCAAAGCGAGGCGGGATTCCCGGAATGATCCGAGCATGACCCTACTTAAGTAGGTCACCATCCAAGCATGATAGTGATCTTTGGCTAGCACAACACAGGTGAGCTTTCCTTACAAGGACTAGGCAAATCTACGTAAACAACCCGTCATTGGCACCGCCTGGTGACGTCAGAATCGCTTTGTGCTTTGGGAGAATCAGCGAGTTTTGAAATGGGGTGGGTGATACAGCGGTAATGTCTGTGGTGTGTGCGAGGGGAATGGTGGGCGTATGTTAGACTTTATAGAAGTGGGAGTAATTGTTGCAGCAGCAGCAGCAGCAGCAGCAGCAGTAGTAGTAGTAGTAGTAGTAGTAGTAGTAGTAGTAGTAGTAGTAGTAGTAGTAGTAGTAGTAGTAGTAGTAGTAGTAGTAGTAGTAGTAGTAGTAGTAGTAGTAGTAGTAGTAGTAGTAGTAGTAGTAGTAGTAGTAGTAGTAATAGTAGTAGTAGTAGTAGCAATAGTAGTAGTAGTAGTAGTGTTAGTAGTAGTAGTAGTAGCAATAGCAGTAGTAGTAGTAGTAGTAATAGCAGCAGTAGTAGTAGTAATAGCAATAGTAGTAGTAGTAATAGCAATAGTAGTAGTAGTAATAGTAGTAGTAGTAGTAGTAGCAATAGTAATAGTAGTAGTAGTAGTAATAGTAATAGTAGTAGTAGTAGTAGTAGTAGTAGTAGTAGTAGTAGTAATAGTAATAATAGCAGTAGTAGTAATAGTAATAGTAGTAGTAATAGCAATAGTAGTTGTTGTACTAGTTGTAGCAGTTGCATTTCTGGAAAATCTGGACCATCTTGCAAAACGCAGCTGTACAATGAGTAAATAATTAGAAAGTATAATAATTTGAAGTTGATGATTACAATAATGAGGTGGAAGAGAATTAATGCCCAGCGCAAAGTTTCCTGTCCTTAAAAATAGTATAATTCAAACGAGAAGTAAATTAATATCGTGTGTCCTTGGCCTGTTTGTGACGCAAAGTGCAACCAATTGGAGAAAATTCTGTTTCCCAGAAATTTCGATTCATAATCCTGACGTGCGGAACAAGTTATACATTTTAAGTAGTTGGCTTCTGTTGTAACGTCACAATGGTTGCCATGTTTCGTCATTGGTCTTGTCGCTTGCGAGAAATCTTTTGGGCTCATGACCCTTATAGGTTCTTGTCGAGGCAGGGTTCAAGGGACTTGAGTCTCGTTCAACCTTTTCTTTCCCAGGCAACTCACCAGGAGTGCCCAGATTACGTCGCTGTGTATCAACCCAACACCTGGTGTGTTATTGTTGTTTCATGTTTGGTCTGAGTATGCAAAAGAAATCTGGCCAAATTTGTTAAATACATCAAAGTGTGTGCTGTAACTTTGAAAGTCATACAGTGATGTCTTTTTTTATTGTCATTATTTTTCCAACTTGGTTTCTGTTTTAAAACCCTCTGGGACTGAACAAGTTTAGTGCGCAATAGTAATAATATTCATTCATTGATTATCCTGTGGTGGCCTTTACGTGCCACATAGAGCTCGCAGTCTATTCCGCCATTCCTTTCTATGCAATAATAATAATAATAATAAAAATAATATTTGTTTGCTCCCACCGGCTGTAAACCTTCGAGGAAAGTCCTGGCTGTTCGTTCATTTGTAGATTTTGGCTTTGTTTATCAATCAGAATGTTGCGTGTGTACGCGTTCTGCAAATCTGGACTAACTGCAGACTGTTGGTTCCTTGCCCGTCGAGCAGATGTACTCCGACTTGGAAGAAATCCTCAAATCAGTCGACTGCTATGACATGCTTGTGAGGGAGCCAGTGGGTCTGTTCTTGTTTACTACACTGCTGCCTTCCACTGGCTTGAGAATCAGCTGTACACACATGCCGTCATTGTAACCGACTCACAGAGCATATTGAGAAAGGTGGAGACAGGCATGCTCCGTGCAGAGTGGCAAGCAGCGCTTCAGAGGTCCCGGGTAGTTAGCATCCTTTTGATATTTTCTCCAGGTCACGCCGGTGTGTTAGGAAATGAGCAGGTGGATAGACTGGCCAGTTCTGCATTACTTGGTGGTGAATTGATGTATGACAAGCTGGATGTTGTGAAGGCCCTTTGAGAGCGAGTGAACAGTGCCGAGGAGCAGATAGATCATGACGGTCTGAGGAGAATGGCACTGCGAGGAGTTACCAGGGGGATCTGGCCGACGCTCGTCACTCGGGGGGGGGGGGGGGGGGGCGAGACGGATATACAATCAGACTGTTACTTGTACCATCGAAATTTTAACTCTTCGCCTGCTGCTGAAGATGGGGACGGAGCGCTTGTGGGAGTGTCCCGAGTACTGTGATGTCGATTCCTAATTCAACATTCAACATTTACCCGAAGCCCTGAGCCCACACGGGGCAAATATTAATTTCGATATACCGTCACGTGTTTCACCTCCGTGTTTTGTTTTCGTCTCGTCTGGTAACTCCTGCAACCACTGGCCGACGCTCGTCACTCGGGGGAGGGGCGAGACGGATATACAATCAGACTGTTACTTGTACCATCGAAATTTTAACTCTTCGCCTGCTGCTGAAGATGGGGACGGAGCGCTTGTGGGAGTGTCCCTAGTACTGTGATGTCGATTCCTAATTCAACATTCAACATTTACCCGAAGACCTGAGCCCACACGGGGCAAATATTAATTTCGATATACCGTCACGTGTTTCACCTCCGTGTTTTGTTTTCGTCTCGTCTGGTAACTCCTGCAACCATTCTCCTACATCTCATTTCTATGGTTGTTAAGTTTCTTGCATGGTTTATTGTGAGTGATTATGACTGGCACTGATAGCAGGGGGGAGAACGAGTATGCCTTGTAAGATGCCTCTTTACACAACCTGACGCTGACAAACAGAACAGGATTAGAAAACAACTGACAAACTTTTTTTTTCTAAGGGTCACAAATTGAGCTTACAATTCCGTCTTACATTCGGCCCTTTCAAACGACCGCCTTTCACACAGCAGTTGTATTTTATCAATAAAGCAGGTTGTGTTCATGGAATATATGCATATTATGAATATCAAGAAGAGAAAAAGAAAAAAAAAAGAAAAGCATGCACGCGCACATATACACACCTACCAACTCACTCATTCACTTAGACACACACACATCCACCCGCATACACACACTCATACATATACACATTCACACACAAACACACATACATACAAAGAAGAGAAAGTTGACAACATTTTTGTGAGAGACTGACGAACATATAATGAGATCTTTAATTGATATGCCCGGAATTGTGGTTGGTGGGCACAATATAAACAATTTACATTATGCTGATGACACAGTCTTAATAGCAACAAGTCAGAAAGAACTACAGGAAATGATAGACATTGTGGTGTTAGAAAGTGGAAGAATGGGCCTCAGTTTGAATAATAGGAAGACAGAAGTAATGGTGGTATCAAAGAAACGAATTATTCCTAAATGTGTAATAAAAGTCGATAGTGTTTTTTTTTTTTTTTTTACAAGTGCAGAAATTCAAGTATCTGGGCACATGGATAACATCAGATAAAAGATGCATAATTGAGATAAGAAACAGAATAGGACAGGCAAAAACTGCATTTTTAAAAATAAAAATCACCTTGTGCAATGTATCCTTACATTGAGAGTTAAAAAAAAAAAAAGAATTCTTGCTTGCCACAAACATCCAGTTTTAACATATGGCTGTGAATCCTGGACAATCGGTAGGCAGGCCAAACAATTTTTAGAGGCCTCAGAGATGTGGTTTTACAGAAGAATGCTTAGAATACCTCGGACAGCCAAAAAGAGCATCCAAGAGGTTTTGAAAGAGGCGGCAGCCCGAAGACAACTTATTACAGACATCAGAAGGAGACAGTTATTTTTCGGCCATGTTATGAGAAGCGGGAAAATGGAATATGTTGTGACCAGGGGAAAGATCTGTGGAAGGAGGGATAGAGGGAGAAAAAGAGAGAAGATTTTTGACAGTTTTGTTGCATGCCATGGAGGTGTGTCAGCACACAAACTGATAGATACTGCAGGAGCTCGCAGA
Source organism: Candidula unifasciata (assembly GCA_905116865.2). NCBI lineage: Eukaryota > Metazoa > Mollusca > Gastropoda > Stylommatophora > Geomitridae > Candidula > Candidula unifasciata. Next base: position 318,411 of record CAJHNH020001669.1, read on the forward strand.
TTGTGGAGAGGCATGATCGCCCACGCCAGTCGGCAAGACACCTGATGATGATGATGATGACGAGAGACTGACTTTTGCACACACACAAAATTCATATCGCCTAACGTGCAGACGAGTACAGGAAAATGGCATGCACATATTTCCCGAAAACCATCCCAAAAATAACGGTACAACACATATTTTTTTGCTTAACGTTCTTGTATGTCTGCTTCTACCTGAACATTTGTCTCCATCACAGACGGGTGTACCCGAGGAATTTGCCGCCCTAGCAACGTCCTCTCCTGTGGAAAAGTTAATATGCAGATGTGGGGCGGCGCGTGTGAGTAGTTTTGGAATGCTGCCTTTACCAGGGGCGTCACCAAAAAGAAATCATTGGGGAGGGGAGCTTCAGTATGTATTAATCTTCTTTCGTTCGGTTTAGTTTGCTCAGATCAGATCGTCAGTTGGTCTGCCTCTGTGGATTCGCATGTCACTTGCAGGTCCCTGGTAGTTCCACACAGTTTGCTGTACACACTTTGCTCTTGAGACCGAGGGTAGTCTGTATAATTGTCAAGAGATGTTCTACGGAGAGTTCAAACCACGTAAGCTTTGTTTAAGTATACAGTAATAATAGTGATGATAATAATAATAATAATAATATCATCATCGTAAACCACTTTTATCGTTGAACGTTGTGGGAAAGAATCCTCTGCGATTCAGTGCTCGCTGGCTGCCACTGGCTATTGTCATGCCAGAAAGGCGTAGAAAGTCTTTAATGTTGTCGATCCATATTTTCACGGCTGTCCTCTTGATCTTGTAGCTGATATATAATAATAACCAGGCACACAATTTCTTGAGACCTCAGAAATGTTGATTTACAGAAGAATCCTTTCAATTTCTCAGACAGTCAAAAAGAGCAACCCAGATCTTCTGAAAATAATACGAGGGCTTCTAGATAGTGTACCAGAAAACGACACTTTGTTTTTAAAGGGGTGGAGGCGGGGGGGGGGGGGGGGGAGTTAAGGTGGCACGTTAGGAGAAGAAGGAAACTGAAATCTGCTGTGGAATAAGAGACAGACGAAGACAATGCGAGGCGATTCTTGAGAGCCGTTTGCCTCCTGGCACAGAGGAGTGTTCGCACACTAGCTGATACATGCTGTTGTCATTCGCAGAGTGCCATTCATCAAAGCACTTGCTAGTGATGCTGATTATTATTATATCCCGAATGGCAAATAAATCGAATAATCCCCGAGTGGGTTCAGGAGTCCCATTGTGGGGAAAACGAGAATAGACCCACTGCCTACCTAACAAGCATGTCGTAAGAGTCAACTAACTGTGGCTTTCTTCGAAGTCGGAGTGCATCTGCCTGAAAGACAAGGAACCAGCAATCTGCATACAAATAAGTCAGATCTGTAAAACAGATGTGCACGCAACACTCACGTTTTGGAACAAGACTAAAGTTCAGAAGTGGACGAACAACCAGAACTTTCCGCTGGAGTTTATAGCCGGTGAACGCGAAGAACAGGGAGAAGAGGCTATCTTCCGAATAACGATCCCAAATTATCGAGGCAGAAAATATACCCTAACAGGGCCTCAGTCACGTGTCAATTGCGCACTTCCGGCGACTTAAATTGCACACTTCCGGCGACTTCTACTACCGCTGAGGGTATCCCCCACGCCGCTCGGCGGTGGCGGTATAGTCCCCGGAAGTGCGCAATAGACACGTGACGGAGGCCCTGTTAGGGTATATTTTCTGCCTGGATAATTTGGGACCGTTATTCGGAAGATAGCAGGAGAAGAATTTAAAAACAAAATTATCTGGGGGGGGGGGGGGGGAATAAAGATATCAAGTACTTCAAAAGAGACGATTATACATAGTTGGGAGCGGTGGCTCGCTTGCTCAGTCCTATGTACATTTTTCTAAATGGGCTAGGGGAGGGGGCGGCTAGTGGGACAAGGCTAGTATACAAGGCTCATAGTGCCTAAACCAAAAAGTTGCGGCGCTCCTGTTGTGTGCCTACGTCTGGAGATAAGCCAGGTTGGAATCCAGATGTTGAAGATCTACAAACGTATTTTTAACAATGGCAACACTTCTCTGTCAAGGCAATCTACTGTTTAGCGCCTGGTACATGATGCTTCTATTCGTTACCCACAACTGTGGTTAAGTGTAGAGGGCCGTTGGGAGCTTACATTTGTGTTCCAAGTCCTGATGTGGTGCTTGGGCGTTGCGAGTCTGACTCGTAATTCCAACGTACTACGATCGAAACCCACTGCTGGCTGCGTGGATTTTTATCATGCTACGTGGCGTCGCAGGTCGACCCAGCCTAAAATGGGTACCAGGATGTATGTCCTGGGAAAGTAAAGACGGCCGGCGTAATGCTGACCACATTACCCACCTAGTGCCGATTAGTTGTAAAAATATGGGTGTTCTTCTCATATGCCCAATGTGCCTAAAGGCGTGAAAAGGAATCTTTACTTTACCAGATGTGGTGTCATGGTTGCGTCGTGTCAAGGGTTTTGTAGTGCTAGCGTTAGTTAGTTAGTTTACTGATTTAGGAATCGATATCATAGCACACCGGGCATACACTTAGATGCTCCGTCTCCCGTAGCATATGTCTTCGGTGTAGATGCTAACCAGTTAGTTGCGTATCATTTCCATGACGTCGCAGAACCAACTCCAGCATTTGTTGGCATTTTTTTTACCAGGACACATTTAAATTTAGTAGTTTGCTATTTTCAAAAATCATCGTGTATCCCGGGTCGACACAGCCCTAAATGGGCACCAGGTAAAGTCATGGGAAGTAAAAGCGGCCTAGTTACGTCTGTAAGATAGTTGGTTCACTTTAAATATAGCTGGTTTACTCTGGAACAGAAACAGCTTCCAACAATTGATAACACTGAAAAAGATACAGCTTTCAACAATTGATAACACCGGAACAGATACAGCTTTCAGCAATTGATAACACTGGAACGCCTCTCCAATTCTAGTATACATTCTACCAGTTTATTTCTCCTATTCCCTCACTATTATACAATCACAGAAGAAGAAGAAGAAGAAGAAGAAGAAGAAGAAGAAGAAGAAGAAGAAGAAGAAGAAGAAGAAGAAGAAGAAGAAGAAGAAGAAGAAAAAGAAGACGAAGAAGGAGAAGAAGAAAAAAAAAAAAACCAAGAAGAAGGAAAAAACGAAGCAAAAGCAGACAAAGAAAAAAAAAACAGAAACAGAAGAAGAAGAAGAAGAAGAAGAAGAAGAAGAAGAAGAAGAAGAAGAAGAAGAAGAAGAAGAAGAAGAAGAAGAAGAAGAAGAAGAAGAAGAAGAAGAAGAAGAAGAAGAAGAAGATGCAATAGAATAAGAAGAAAAAGAAAAAGAAAACAACGAAGAAAAAAAGAAAAAAGAAAAACAAGAAGAAGAAAAGAAGAAGAAGAAAAGAAGAGGAAAAAAAAATAAGAAGAAGAAGGAAAAAGAAAGAAGAAGAAGAAGGAAGAAGAGGAAAAAAAAAGATTAAGAAGAAGAGGAGAAAAGGAAGAGGAAGAAGAAGAAGAAGAGGACAACGAAGAGGAAAATTAGGAAGAAGAAGAAGAAGAAGTAGAAGAAGAAGAAGAAGAAGAAGAAGAAGAAGAAGAAGAAGAAGAAGAAGAAGAAGAAGAAGAAGAAGAAGAAGAAGAAGAAGAAGAAGAAGAAGAAGAAGAAGAAGAAGAAGAAGAAAAAGAAGAGGAAGAAGAAGAAGAAGGAGAAGAAGAAGAAAAAAGAAGAAGTGTATCCGCACCAAATTCTAAATATAATCCAAAGCATATACTTTGGTATGAATAAATCCCTAATTTCTCTTTAATTGAAACCTGTCGTGTTTAGATGAAGTACAAGAATGAGTCCCAGAGAACTGCTATAAAAAGTGCATGGATTGTCTAATCCAGCCCCACAAATAATGTATGGATTCAACCACTCACATGCCCTATCCTTGCCAGTTCCGACTGCTATGGAAACAATCCAAGCAGACTGTTTGTCAAGTGGGCGTGGTGGTAATCGATGACAACTGGGTTACCAGGACGTGTGGAGTCTGTAGACCAGTGGTTCTTACACTGACGCATTGATGAGCAATTCAGTGGTTACACAGTCGTGTCTTATCCAGAATGAATAGGGCACTAGATAAAAAAAATAACTAAATGTGAAATGCACGGTCTCCGTAAGGTCACTAACAACACAAAAATGGACAGGGTTACGATTACCAGTATTAGAGAGAAAGCTGCAATAAGACCATATCTGGATTATATTGACAAACAAAGAATGAAATGGTTTGGCCAAAAAGAAAGAATGCAGTCAGACGATACTGCATATATGACTTTTTACAGCACAACATCAGTGAGGAAGGCGGATAAGGAGATGGATAAATTTGGTAGGAAACCTACAAAAAGATGAACAAATCCACCACGCAAGAAAACCGCAACATTGGGCTACAACCTGGTATCAGTGAGACGACAAAACCACGACACTGGGCTACAACTTGGTATTAGTGAGACGACAAAAACACGACACTGGGCTACAACCTGGTATCAGTGAGACGACAAAACCACGACACTGGGCTACAACCTGGTATCAGTGAGACGACACAACCACGACGCTGGGCTACAACCTGGTATCATTGAGACGACAAAACCACGACGCTGGGCTACAACCTGGTATCAGTGAGACGACAAAACCACGACACAGGTCTACAACCTGGTATCATTGAGACGACAAAACCACGACACAGGTCTACAACCTGGTATCAGTGAGACGACAAAACCACGACACAGGGCTACAACCTGGTATCATTGAGACGACAAAACCACGACGCTGGGCTACAACCTGGTATCAGTGAGACGACACTGGGCTACAACCTGGTATCAGTGAGACGACAAAACCATGACACTGGGCTACAACCTGGTATCAGTGAGACGACAAAACCACGACACTGGGCTACAACCTGGTATCAATGAGACAACAAAACCACGACACTGGGCTACAACCTGGTATCAATGAGACAACAAAACCACGACACAGGTCTACAACCTGGTATCAGTGAAACGACAAAACCACGACCATGGGCTACAACCTGGTATCTGTGAGACGACAAAACCACGACACTAGGCTACAACCTGGTATCAGTGAGGCGACAAAAGAATAGAGACCTTAATCAGTTACTGTTGTGGTTTATATTTTTGTTAAAAGACCGACTTCAGTGAACGATATTTTATTTCAAATGGCTCGACCTTTCTCGGTGGAGGGGCTTGCTGTATGTGGATAGACTCGCCCAACCCACGAACGCCGTGTTCCGAGGACAATCCCCAGAGATATTCTTAGAAATTGCATTCATAGACCTAACGATGATGTCCGTGCCAACAAAACATTCCACGTCAGTCGGCTCGTGAAACAAACCCAACAGTCTGTACACAAAAAAGCCATATCTTTAAAACAGATGTGCACTGAAAACTCAAATCCTGGAACAAGACTAATATCCAGAAGTGGACGAACAACCATAACTTTCTGCTGGGGTTAATAGGAGAGAGGCTGACTTTTAATGAACGAGTACCCCCCACAGAAAACCGCGGGAACCATCCGGAAATGATTGATCCAAATTTGATTACACGCTTCAGTTGATCTTTCCCATTGATGACATCCACAGTACAGTCATTCAGGATCGGTTAGGATAGATGCCCTGACAGGTCGGGCATTGATCGTCTGGGTGAAGCTGCGTGGAGTCACATCTTGGGCTGAGTGGCAGGTTCAAAGTCTGGAAATAGCGCAGCAGGAAGTGTAAATATGGACATTCAATGGCTGACATTACCAAGGACTGCCGGAGTATTGTTAGACTTAATCAGTTGCAGCTTTGGCTATTTCCGTTGCCTGTTTTAGAATTGCCGACTTCTTGTTACTTGTCTATTCATTTGCCTTCTTCTTCTGTTTCTCCTCCTGTCTCCGCTTTATCTTTATTGTCTTCAGCTTCTTCTTCTTCTCCTATACAGAGATGAAAGGAGAGAAAGAGAAGAAGACATGCAATTAAAAAACATAAGGATAACTGTCCTAATATAAACAATAAAAGTATAGAGCCAATAATAGATTTTCTGAATTCAAAAGGGCCACAGGACTTTGATGTTTAGAAATCGGCAGTGTCTTTATTACTTTAACGGTCACAATGCGATCTCTCTCTCTGTCTCTCTCTCTGTCTCTCTCTCTCTCCCTCTCTCTCCCTCTCTCTCCCTCTTTCAACTGCTGTGTGAAAGATAGGAGTTTGGAAGGGCCGAATGTAAGACAGGCCTACGTGCCTAATTTGTAACCCTATGAAAATAAAGTTCGTATGTTCTTTCGTTCTCTTTCTCTTTCTCTCTTTCTTTCTCTGTCTCTCTCTCTTTCTCCCCCCCCTCTCTCTCTCTTTCTCTCTCTCTTTCTCTCGCTTTCTCCCTCTGTCTCTCTCTTTCTGTCTCTCTCTCTTTCTCTCTTTATCTCTCTTTCTCTCTCTCTCTTTCTCTCTCTCTCTTTCCCTCTCTTTCTCTCTCTCATTCTCTCTCTCTTTCTCTCTCTTTCTCTTTCTCTCTTTCTCTCTCTATTTTTCTCTTTCTTTCTCTTTCTCTCTCTCTCTTTCTCTCTGTTTCTCTCTCTCTTTCTGTCTCTCTCTTTCTCTCTCTTTCTCTTTCTCTCTTTCTCTCTCTATTTCTCTCTCTCTTTCTCTCTCCCTCTCTTTCTCTCTCTTTCTCTCTTTCTTTCTGTCTCTCTTTCTCTTTCTTTCTCTCTCTCACTCTTTCTCTCTCTTTTTCTCTCTCTCGTTCGCTCCCTCTCTTTCTCTCTCTCTCTCGTTCGCTCTCTCTCTTTCTCTCTCTCTTTCTCTCTCTTTCTTTATCTCTTTCTCTCTCTCTCTCTCTCTCTCTCTCTCGTACTCCGCAGCTCAGCTGTACAACGGTCTTCCACAACAGATGAAAAATACCACTAGTCCCTGTAGGTACAATCGAAAACTGTTCAAATATTATTTGAGCACAGATTACATGCGCCCATAGAGGACCCCCCCCCCCCCCCCCCCCCTTTTCCAAAAAAAAATACGATTTGTTGTAGTTAGAAATGTAGACATTCCAGTGCTTGTACTGAATATTTTGATGCTTTTGATAATGTTTATTACTTGATGTGTGAATGAAATGATGTAGGAATGGAGGGAGGCCTCGAAGGGCAGAATGTTAGACGGGCCTGCGTTCCCAATTCTTAACCCTTGAAAGAAAAAAGTTTGTTCGTTCATTCTTTCGTTCGTTCCTTCTCTCTCTGACGTCTGACAAGGACAGCATCTTACTGTTAAGCAGCCACAGGAAAGACAGGAGGTTATGTATCTGAAGTATTTCCCTGCAGTGCAACAAGTGATGACGATTTCATCAATATAACAGATGAGCGGGGATTGGGGGCCGGGGATGGAGTAGGGGGCGGGGGGGGGGGGGGGTCGTGATCGCCGGCGCCAGTGATAAACGAGATAGAAAAAGAAGGCATAAAAAAGGGAATAAGAAGAGGAGGGAAAGTAAAAGAGGACGAAGAATGAGAATTAGGGAAAGGCGGAGAAAAAGTAGTTATTATTATTATGACTATTAGTAGTAGTAGCAGTAGCAGTAGCAGCAGTATTAGCAGCAACAGTAGTAGTTGCAGTAGTAAGAGCAGCAGTATTAGTAACAGCAGCAGTAGTAGTAGCAGCAGTATTCGCAGCAACAGTAGTAGTTGCAGTAGTAAGAGCAGCAGTATTAATAACAGTAGTAGTAGTAGTAGTAGCAACAGTATTCGCAGCAACAGTAGTAGTTGCAGTAGTAAGATCAGCAGTATTAGTAACAGCAGCAGCAGCAGTAGTAGTAGTAACATCAGCAGCAGTATTAAATCGGAAAATTGGACTCAGGAAAGACATTTTACACCGACACAATAGAAGAGGCGACTTGTACCGTCGAACTGCAAACTGGTGCTCCCCACGACGCAAAAACAGCAACAAGAGGAATTTGATAATGATTCGGATGCAAACAGCATAAAAACACTCGCATCGCGACGCCTGATTAAATAAAACCACTTATTGATTGACAACAAAAATGCCAAGTCAAGTCGGCCCTCCTTCTCAATACGTATAAATAGAATTTGTGTTGGTTGATTACATGTAGGCGGCCGAAAAAACAAACTGCTTCACTGGACACGGAGCGCTAGATCTTGGGGCCTGAAGCCCCTTGAGTTCTTCCTCCTTTCTCCCCCTTCCACAATTTTTTTAAAAATATTATCTGTGTTGCCCTTCATTTAAAACGAAAAAAATTGTATAATTGGGGCAGGGGGTGTGGGGGATTTGGTGAGGGGTGGGGTTTTTCCACACCACCACTACTACTACTACTACTACTACTACTACTACTACTACTACTACTACTACTACTGCTGCTGCTGCTTCTGCTACTACTACTACTACTACTACTACTACTACTACTACTACTACTACTACTACTACTACTACTACTACTACTACTACTACTACTACTACTACCACCACCACTTCTACTACCACCAATACTACTACTAATACTACTACTACTACTACAACTACTGCCACCACCACCATTACTACTACCACTACAACTACTACTACTACCGCTGCTACTACTGCTGGTGCTGGTACTATTACCAATGCAGCTACTACTGCTGCTGTTACTACTACTACTGCTGTTACTACTTCTACTACTGCTGCTGTTACTACTACTACTGCTGCTGCTGTTACTACTACTACTACTGCTGCTGTTACTACTACTACTACTGCTGCTGTTACTACTACTTCTACTGCTGCTGTTACTACTACTTCTACTGCTGCTGTTACTACTACTACTACTACTACTACTACTACTACTACTACTACTACTACTACTACTACTACTACTACTACTGCTGCTGTTACTACTACTACTGCTGCTGTTACTACTACTACTACTGCTGCTGTTACTACTACTACTACTACTACTACTACTACTGCTACTACTACTACTACTACTACCGCTGCTGTTACTACTACTGCTGCTGTTACTACTACAACTACTGCTGCTACTGCTGCTGCTGCTGCTGCTACTGCTACTTCTACTACTACAATAACCATTTGCCTGTGAGGCGAAGAAACAACAGCTTGCATATAAATAAACCAGATCTGTAAAACGGATGTGTACGCAACCAGGACCAACAACCAGCGCGAACAACTGAGACTTTCTGCTGACTACTAAGATTAATGTTACTTTTATTATTATTATTACTATGATTATTATTAAATTTGGATTACACCACTTGAACCGCCCCAACCCATCCACCGCCTTTCCCTTCGCCTAGAATATCTGTAACGTGGAAGAGGGTAGGGCTGGGGTAGACCCCCCCCCCCCCCCCCCCCCCCCCCGTTAAATTGATGTGTTCGTGGGTGGCTGGAAACTGGAAACATGCATTTTGTTTTGTGTGGTTTTGTTTTTTCGTGGATTTTTGATTTGACGTAATACTGATTTTCATTTTTTAATAACTATAGTTTTTGTGTGTGTGCTTGCTGTAATTATTTTCTGAGAGAGGATTGGGTGGATGGGTGGGAGTTGTCACGATTCTAGCTGTGGTGAAGTGTTGAGTTGACTGGTTTATTTGCTTGCTGGTGTTTGTTTGTTTTTTTAAACGTCGACAGACAGACAGACAGGCAGGCAGGCAGGCAGGCAGGCAGGCCGACCGACCGACCGACCGACCGACCGACCGACCGACCGACCGACCGACCGACCGACCGACCGACCGACCGACCGACCGACCGACCGTCCGACGGACGGACGGACGGATGGATAGATAGGCGTATCAGTAGACAAACGGACAGAACGAACGAACGAACGAACGAACAAACTTTATTTTTAAAGGGTTACAAATTGGGCACGCAGGCCCGTCTGACATTCGGCCCTTCTAAGCACTCATTTTTCAGAGTACCAATGCTTGTTATCAATAATGTATGTTATAGATATAATAACGAAATATAAACTATAGAATAATGCATACACACATCATGTGTACACAATCGTACACACGTATACATACTCCCACGTTCTTATACATGCACACTCATATACAGACATACGTAAAACATACAGCATGCATCTACATACATGCACAAACATAAAACACAAAGACATACATAGACATAAATGCACAAACAGAAAACACACTCACATACATTTATGGATATACATGCACACACACATTCCATACATACACACCTATACATGCATCCATACATACACACATTCCATACATACACAGTCAGTCAGTCAGACAGTCAGTCAGATAGATGGTAGAACAGACCGAACAGTTGGTTTCTCGCATCTTAGGCAGATGCACTGCGACTTCTAAGGAAACATTCCTGATTAGTCGTCTCTTACGACATGCTTGTCAGGGCAGAGTAGGTCCATTTAACCCCCCCCCCCCCCACCCCGCCTTTCTAATAGTGGGATCTCGGAACCGCACACTTGGAGACAGACCAAATGATTTTACAGGTCATTTGTATAGATAGGGCAAGACAAGAGCACTGACCTCATCCGTGATTCTGATAATCGTCTGTGATGGAGAAACATGACCGCCTGCGGCATGGCACACACTAATGATGATGTATGCCTGTAGCCCTGACATTCCCTCCCCCTCTCAACCCACCCTCTCTAATTACTTGCTCGTTGCCCAGGTTTCTGTGCTAAACAGAGAAATGCGGCCAAACTCATTTTGTTTTAACAGAAACTAACAATGTGCCACCAGAAAGTGGGAAAACACAAAATGTCGCAAAGAGTGGATGGGAGCGAAAATGGAATCGGTAATTAAAGCAGAACAAATGATGATGACAGCATGCTTGCAAGTGTTCCTAAATACTGACGTAATTAAAGCGATAATTAGGACAGACACTCGCATGCGGGACAGAATTCCGGAGTCATCACTTACATTATCATCTACATCATCATCATCTACTGATCATTATCTACATCGTCATGTTTATCTACGTCGTCATCATAATCTTCATCATCGTCTACATCAACATCCTTATCATCTACGTTATCATCATCTTCATCATCTACATCATCATCTACGTGATTATCTACATGGTCTAAATCGTTTATATTAACATGTTTCTTATCTACATTATCATCATCATCATCATCATCATCATCATAGTCAACACCTTCAATTTATATAATGTGTCTTACATTCACAAAACCCTATATTTGAATTCTAATGCAAATGTAATATTTCTGCTAGGGGGGAAGTAAAGGCGGTCGGCGTGAGGTTGACTAAATCACCAATTGATCTATACAAATATCTTCTTCACCCTGGCGTTCGCCAGCAGTAAACTCCGGCAGAAAGTTCTGGGTGTTCGTCCACCTCTTGACGCTAGTGTTGCGTGTAGACAGATCTGGCTTACTTGTATGCAAATTCTTGGTTCCTTGCCACTCGGGCAGATTTACTCCGACTTCGAACGGGTTAGTCGACTAGTGTGACATGCTTGATGGGGATATAGTGGGTCCATCCTTGTCTTGTTCCACAATAGGGGCTTCAGAACCTACTCGAGGACTATACAAACTTGATCCTAGCCTCATGCAGGATGTCATGGTGTCTCGTCTTCCTGGTCTGCGGTATTCTAAGAATGTTTCTGCATTTTGGAACGTTTTACCTGAAATAAAGTAAAAATCCCTTTTCACGCCTTCATGTGCATCGGGAATATGGGATGGGCACCCCATATTTTCTTTACAGACCAATCGACACTAGGTGGGTAATGTGGTCAGCGTTAAGCCGGCTGTCTTTACATCCCCAGGACATACATCCTGGTAGCCATTTTAGGCTAGGCGACCTTCGACGCCTCATACCATGATAAAAATCCATGCAGCCAGCAGTGCGTTTCCATAGCGGATTTAACTCAAATGCTACGGTAAAATGCTTCGAATACCATGGAACAAGAAGACGAGAAATGTCGATCCCCCGCATGACCTGAACAGGAGAACTGGCTCGTAAACACCACCGTGTTCCAACAGCTGGGGTGATTCGGCCACGTTGAACGCCATGACGGTCTGGAGAGAACGGTGATGGAGAGCACAGTTTCCGGGGAACGAGGCAGAGGTCAGTTCCGCGATTGTGGATACAGGACGCTAAAGATGCATCGGCCCTGAAAGCACATAGGGCTGGAGAATTGGCTAGAGAAGGACATGAGTTCCATGCGTGTCGTGAAGAGAGCGACGTTCTGTAAAGTACCGCTGGTAGACTGAGCGAGCCTCAGACACTGGACGCATTACTTGCGTGTAATGGCTTCTTTGCTTGACCTGCACAGTGCGTGGCGACAGCACTAGCTATGCGGCCGTAAATCCTATGGCTCAAAGACGCTCCTGCCAACATCGCAAAAGTGATATAACAAAATCATTAATTGGCATTTTAGCAGTTTTATATATTTTTTAAACCAGTCGGTACTCTCCGGCCGCCTTTACTTCACAGGAATTTGCCTGGTACCCAGTTAAAGCTGGCCCGACTTGGGAGCCAAGGTCATTTTTGAAGAAAAAACAAAGTCTAGTTCCCTTCTGATTTGAATCCACGAACCTTCGGATTCACAGGCTAACGTCTAGCCGCTGCACCACTTCTTTTTTAAAAGTCCATGCCGTGTGGCGTTAGTAGTCATGTCTACCCACAACCTTCTGTCTCGTGTACTTTTAGTCAACTCTGACACAGATGATCTTCCATAGTCCATGATGTGTGGCGTTGGTAGTCATGTCTATCCACAGCCTTCTGTCTCGTGTACTTTCAATCAACTCTGACACAGATGATCTTCCATAGTCTATGATGTGTGCCGTTGGTAGTCATGTCTATCCACAACCTTCTGTCTCGTGTAATTTCAAACAACTCTGACACAGATGATCTTCCATAGTCCATGCCGTGTGGTGTTGGTAGTCATGTCTAGCCACAGCCTTCTGTCTCGTGTACTTTCAAACAACTCTGATAAAGATGATTATCCATGCATTGATGTCAAACTGTCTATCATGTTTCTCTTGGTCTTCCTCTGCCTCTCCTCCCCTCCAACTTTCCTATCACGATGTACTCCAGTTTTCTCCCTTTCATCGCATGCCCCACGAATATAGTCTCCTTATGCTGTAGAGGCAATCAGTTCTCATCGTGGGTCGGTTTTTTTTCAAGACACAACGACTAGACAATGTATTTAAACACACAGAGATGGGCTGCATGGTCTCGAGGCATGGTGTCCGCCTCCAGTGCTAGAGGTTTCAGATTTAATCCCCGGTAATGGCTAGGATTTGTTCACGTAGACTTCGACTTCTAGTATTTCCCCTCTGGGTAGTGAGATCGGACGCCCGTGTGCATTATTGCGCATGTAAAAAATCCATTGGCGGTTTGAAATCGAAAAGAATAACCTAACGGCGCTGCCTGGGAAAAATTGTGAGTTAAAAATCTACCCAAAGTATTTGAGGTCCTCGCCGGTGCTACAGAGCCTGTACACTGTACTGAGCTTCTTCGGACTCAGACTTGAGTTAGAAGAAGAACGGAGCACTTAGGGGTTACACCCGTGTGCCATGATGTTGTTCCGTTGTTTAAACTTCAAACTTAAACATACAGATAATTGAACGGGAAGCTGTGTGTATTAGCAGTTGTAGAAATGCTAATGTTCCTGTTTGAGTTTATTTCTGTGAAAAGCAACAGATAATAATAATAATATTAATAATAAGAATAATAATATACAAAATGGTTTATTGATTAACAAGAATCCCGAGAAGGTTTGCGTGGTATGTCGTCTGCTTATTGATTTCTCCCAGAAGCATTTTTTTCCTGACTTGGCATTTCATCGTTTGAGGATAGCGTGTGTTGGCCGGCACACAAGTGGTCAATGTTGAGTAAGTGGTCAATGTTGAGTGAACTAAATATTGTGTGGTGGAACTGTTGTGTTTTCAGCTGCGAGTTGGCGCTGGTGTTCGGCTGGTGTTTTTTAAAGTTCCTAGACCACAACAAGGTGTGGGCGTTTGTGTGGGAGGGGAAGGGGAAGATGGGAGGGTTGTTTGTAGGAGCACAGACTGAAATATAAAAGGCAGGGGGTGTGAGGGAGTGGGGAGGGATGAAAGCTGGATGTGACCTTGGGAGTCGTGCAGAAACCGCGTGGTTGTCTGCTTATTTTGCATAAGATCCTTGGTTGCGTCTTGATTCTGCAGACAAAAATATATGAACACAGACACACAAACCATATATATATATATATATGTGTGTGTGTCAGTGTGTGCACGTGGGAGTATATGTGTGTGTGTGTCAGTGTGTGTGTATGTGTGTGTTAGTGTGTGCACGTGTAAGTATGTATACTTAGGGTGTTCGTGCATGCGTGGTCAGTGTGTGCATGAGCGTTAGTATATATAAACTAACGCCCATGCACACACTGACCACGCATGCACGAACACACTACGTATACATACTTACACGTGCACACACTAGCACACACATACACACATACACACACACACTCCCCTATGCACACACTGACACACACACATACACATATTCCCACGTGCACCCACACATACTCCCACGTGCACACACTAACACACACAATACTCCCACGTGCACACACTAGCACACACATACACCCACGTTCACATACTGACACAGGCACATACACGCACGTGCACACACTGACACACACACACATACACTCACGTGCACACACTGACACACACTCCTACGTGCACACACTGACACACACTCATACTCCCACGATTACACACTGACACACACACACACACACACACTACACAAGCACAGCCACAGCCACATACACACCATGAACGTCGACACCTGAGAAACCAGGCACCTTGACTCCCCCCACACCCCTGCGACCACTCTAAAAATGTTAATGAAAGGGTTTTAACCCCCCCCCCCCCCCCCCCAGCTCTCCACGAACATCGACCAGAACATCAACAAGGAGCTAACTGACTCCCTAATCAGAGGTCGGTGTTTGTTCATACATTTGTTGTTCTCTTTAAGTGTACTAATTCATATCATACCATACTTTGAAATAAAATATTATCTTCTCTTTCATGTTTCTTCTTTTTTGCGTTCCTTCGTTGTTAACTCTGGCTGGAAGTTCTGGGTGTTCGTCCACCTTCGCATTTGAGTCTTTTCCAGAATATGAGTGTTTTTTCCTCTACTCCAGGAATGTCTCGGGGCGTCCGGGCAGGAAGAGATCTCTGAAACGGGCCCTTCTGTTCGCTTCGTACAGATTACTTTTCAGTGTCTCTGATATTTCTGCGGTGCATGTTCTGCGTGGTCGACCTCTGGCTCTGTTACTGTTGTATCTGTATAACATTGCCTTCTGTGGAGCCGTGACTGTTGCTAGTCTTGTTACGTGACCAAATCTGGTATTCTGGTAAACTTAGTTTCAGCTTCATAGCAAACGGGTCACCCCATAGTTGCTCCGCTCCTGTACCAACGAAAAATACACGTAGCTCACAGTGTCACGCCATGCACTCAGCTCAGAAGCTGGGCGACGAAACTATATCCTTCCAGTCTACAAATGGAACAAAAATGCAACGGACACCGTCTGGCATGAAAAAAAGGTGGCCGTGCCTAGCGTCGTTGCCACCTGTTTTTGGTCTTGGACGTTCCTTATGCCCATAGTTGAGTCTTTCCTGATGATGGTTTTACACTGTCTCTTGTTCTTCTCCGTTTTCTTCCCTTCTGGAGTCGGTATGAGGGCTTGATGGGTGAGAGTCTTGTCTTATCCATTTTGAGTGCATGGCCGATGTAGTTCTAGTTTCACTTTCTTATAAAATTAGATATATTATCTTTCTTTGTCTCTTATCTTTTCTACGCATTGATCCAAAATCTGTCCAGTAGAGATTTGGTATTCTTCTAAGACATCTGTTCTCAAAACTGTCAAAATATTTTTTGGTTATTTATACGATAATCTCCCCATTTGCCCACCACCGGATGTAGGTCAACTCCATTGATGAGTTGGTTGGACTAGTCTGCCGTGGTCGAGGTTATGGGTGTCGCAGTCTGTTGTTGTCTGGCGTTCACGTTTTTATTTCCGAGAAAGAGACGGCCTGTGACATAGGTTTTGTCATTCTCTAAGGGGGTTGTGTGTTAGACCCAGTTTCTAAATGTTTTAGAAATGTTAGAAGTTCTGACATGGTGATATATACAACACGTGGTATGAGCGCGAGTACGGAATATCCACGTTACCTTGTGTGAAAGTCGGATCGCTCGAGGCTGACCTATCAGAAGTGAGGTGATCAGCAGGTCATCCAATCAGAAGCGAGCTAGTGTGTAGCGATGTGTAAATAGGGAGACGAGCGTAAAATTAAAAAAAATTTTTTTTTTCAATCTACCGTTGCTTTCTAACTCTGACATTCATAAGTTAGCGCTAGAATCACACAAGAATCCAATGTAGTCATCTTTTATTGCGAAAACAGCACCAGATTGGTTGAACTGACTTGCATCTATAAAAGGAGACATGAGAATTAATTATAAATGTCAGACCAACAAAAGGACATGGTTTGACGCATGTTTCTGGCTTTTCTTTATCGGAGGATTTCCGTTAACTTCATTGTTTATCTCCCTTGGCAGCGAAATGTCAATTCTGCGGTCAATATTCCTCAACTTTGATCTGAAACTATGTCTGTCTGTAGGTGTGCTAGTTATCTTGTCCAGCTTTTTCATCATTTCTCAATTGGCAGATGAGCAAGGGGTCATTCCGGGCGAAGCAGGTTTGAAGATCTGCCTGAAAGGCGAAGAAACAAATATCTGGACGCACACAGTACTCAATTCCTGGAATGAGAGCAAAGTTCAGACTTAGACTTCGTTTTCTTTTGCGCACGCGCTAAACATGGGCGGTTGGCGCATTGCTTTGTGGTTTACAGCTAGGCTGTGATATCTGCGATTTTCATCCATTCACTCATTCATCCAGTCATCTATCCATTCATTCATCCATCCAATCATCCGTCTATCCTTCCAATCCTCCATCCATCCATCCTTTCGTCATTCAGTCTGTCTGTCCATCTGTCTGTGTGTCTGTCTGTCTTATCTATCCAGACTTTGACATAAACTCATGTTGGGCTCACAGATTGTAGAAATCCCCGAGCACTTTTACATCCAGCCTGCGAACCTGCCACTCTCTAACGAGGTTCCGCAGCCTTCAACACTTTAAAGTTCTTCAAAACTCGCAAATAGTTTCCAGGGGTTCTCACACTGGTACCCTGCCACCCCTGGTTTGGTTTTAAGTTGTGTAGAAATTCGTGTATTGTATAACTTTATGATCGCAACAAAATCTATCCCTTACAGCAAGTTCGAACCTGAAAATTCTGAATGAGAGCCCTGGGTTTGTTTTCCCTAGGCCTGCCAGGTCTCTCTTCTGATAACTTCGCCATAAATTAAAAAAAAAATAATACAAATGACAACTGTGTCTTCATACTTGTGTAATCTGCTGTCTTTTGTACACGCCTCTGTCAGACACGTTCACTCGGGCTGTTTAGCGGTACCTGCTAGCCACACATAAATTTCATGAAACTACAGAATACGAACTACGTTCTTCATTTCAGAAGAAGAAGAAGATGACGAAAAAAAAAAGAAGAAGAAGAAGAAGAAGAAGAAGAAGAAGAAGAAGAAGAAGAAGAAGAAGAAGAAGAAGAAGAAGAAGAAGAAGAAGAAGAAGAAGATGACGATGATGATGAAGAAGAAGAAGAAGAAGAAGAAGAAGAAGAAGAAGAAGAAGAAGAAGAAGAAGAAGAAGAAGAAGAAGAAGAAGAACAAGAACAAGAAGAACAAGAAGTACAAGAACAAGAAGTACAAGAACAAGAAGTACAAGAACAAGAAGTACAAGAACAAGAAGTACAAGAACAAGAAGTACAAGAACAAGAAGTACAAGAACAAGAAGATGAAAGAAGAAGAAGAAGAAAAAAAAAAGAAGAAGAAGAAGAAGAAGAAGTACAAGAGCAAGAAGTACAAGAACAAGAAGTACAAGAACAAGAAGTACAAGAACAAGAAGCACAAGAACAAGAAGTACAAGAACAAGAAGTACAAGAACAAGAAGTACAAGAACAAGAAGATGAAAGAAGAAGAAGAAGAAAAAGAAGAAGAAGAAGAAGAAGAAGAAGAAGAAGAAGAAGAAGAAGAAGAAGAAGAAGAAGAAGAAGAAGAAGAAGAAGAAGAAGAAGAAGAAGAAGAAGAAGAAGAAGAAGATGATGATGAAAAAGAAGAAGAAGAAGGAGGAGAATTTAGAGAAGATGAAAAGGGAGTAGAGGAGGAGGAAGTGGGGCAGAAGAAGACAATGGTAATGATGATGACGATGATAAAGAATCGGTAGATTAAGAAACAGATCAAGAAAACATACAAACAAAACAATTGAGAACCCACAACTCCAAAAAAAAAGCACCATCTCCTCCTAAAACCACAAATGTAAAACAAATGTCGGCAACGAACTATCCTAGATTCAAGTAATCTTAACTGTCTGCTTCTATATCCTTGGGCTATGTTATTATTTATCCCAGTCATCGCCGACGCCTGTTGTCTGCTCTGTGAACAACTTTCGCTTGTAGATCCGCACTTTTACACAAACGATAATCTTGGCCGTTGCTATGGAAGCTAGACGCGGTATGTTTTTGTTTCGTTTTCGTCTCAGACCTATTTTCACATTTCTTCTGTTTCCAAAATAATGAAGGGTAATTCTTTTTTAATGTCTCATTTTATTTTTGATTGTCACTCGTCTGGAAATAAAATTACTTTCTCATCCGTGAAGTCAGCAATGTACAGTAAATCGATTTGCACTTTGTGTATGTTACATCAATTCTTTTTCTTTTAAAACGTTATCTTTCGTATCCTATTGTGGGATTATGTGTCGTCATTGTAACTGACTCACAGAGCATGTTGAGAAAGGTGGAGACAAGCATGCTGTGTGCAGAGTGGCAAGCATCTTTCAGAAGTCCTGGGTAGTTAGCATCCTTTGGATATTTTCTCCAGGTCATGCCGGTGTGTTGGAAAATGAGCAGACAGAAATACTGGCTGGTTCTGCACAACGTGGTAGTGAACTGATGTATGACATGCTGGATTTTGTGAGGGCTCTTTGGGAACGAGTGAACAGTGCCGAGGCACATATAGATCATGACAGTCGGAGGAGAAGTCACTGCGAGGAGTTAAAAGGGGATCTGCCCGACGCTCGACACCCAGGGGAAGTTACTGCGAGGAGTTACCAGGGGATCTGGTCGACGCTCGACACCCAGGGGAAGTCACTGCGAGGAGTTACAAGGGGATCTGCCCGACGCTCGACACCCAGGGGAAGTCACTGCGAGGAGTTACAAGGGGATCTGGCCGACGCTCGACACCCAGGAGAAAGGCGAGACGGATATACAGACACTTACTGGTACCATCGGAATTTTAACTCTTCGCTTGCTGCTGGAGATCAGGACGGAGCGCTTATGGGGGTGTCCCGAGTACTGTGATTCTTAATTTAGCAATCAACAGTGTGTGTGTGTCACATACGGCTCTTAGTCTTTTCCTTCATTCCGCTCCATACTATGCAGTCTATTAATATCTTGGATGAAATAAAAATCCAGCAGCTTTGGCCTCTCTCGTCAACGTTCGTTTTCTGGTTTTTTTTTTGGCGACCTCGCTTCGCATTTGTTTGCAGTATTTGTGCCTTTGTGTTCATTGTCTGCTGTTTTATTTTCAGGATGTGTCCAATGTAGCGCCATCTTCTCTGTCTTATAACTGTTGATACTAGTGTGTTGTGTCCAATGTAGCACCATCTTCTCTGTCTTATAACTGTTGATACTAGCGTGTTGTGTCCAATGTAGCGCCATCTTCTCTGTCTTATAACTGTTGATACTAGCGTGTTGTGTACAATGTAGCACCATCTTCTCTGTCTTATAACTGTTGATACTAGTGTGTTGTGTCCAATTTAGCGCCATCTTCTCTGTCTTATAACTGTTGATACTAGCGTGTTGTGTACAATGTAGCACCATCTTCTCTGTCTTATAACTGTTGATACTAGTGTGTTGTGTCCAATTTAGCGCCATCTTCTCTGTCTTATAACTGTTGATACTAGCGTGTTGTGTACAATGTAGCACCATCTTCTCTGTCTTATAACTGTTGATACTAGTGTGTTGTGTCCAATTTAGCGCCATCTTCTCTGTCTTAGAACTGTTGATACTAGTGTGTTGTGTCCAATGTAGTGCCATCTTCTCTGTCTTAGAACTGTTGATACTAGTGTGTTGTGTCCAATGTAGCGCCATCTTCTCTGTCGTAGAACTGTTGATAGTTGTGGTTGCCCAGACATTTCTCTTACTTCTTCACTTCTCTTGAATTCATCATCTTCTTATTATATGCAGACTGTTGATTCCTCATATCTTAAGCAAATTCGCTCTGACTTCGAAGCACCCCTACCCCAGTTTGTCGCCTTGTACGACATGCTTGTAAAGAATGAAGGAGTTCTATCCTCCACCCTCAGAATAGGGTCCTGGATCCCCACGAGGATTATTACAACGTATTTAAACAAGGCTTAAGTCATTTAAGAACCCCATACACCCTAGAAAGTTAGTAAGAGACGTGAGGACTTCACCCGCTGTACATCCGGAGAGAGAGAGAGAGAGAGAGAGAGAGAGAGAGAGAGAGAGAGAGAGAGAGAGAGAGAGTACAAATGAGAGAGAGGATGAGAGAGAACTCTCTCTGTTTAGCGAACAACAATCCATTTATTTTACAAGTGAAAACTTGCACAGTTGCAAATTTACGGGATTTGTATAAATATTTATGCCTGTTTAAGGAAAGTGATAAACAGATTGGCATTAAGAAACAGACGCATGTAGGCAATTTACTTGACGCTAGCAGATTTGGGAAGAAATTTAACAAGAAAGATCTTGTCTCATCGATTTTCTCCTTGCTAACCCAAGTTCCGGCCATCTTGCAGCCAATTCTGGATTGTCTTAGCTGCCATTTTGAGGTCTTGACGCAAGTGCGGGGATTTATTTGTTGTTTGTGTTTTCTTGTGTCGGGGTCGCGATGTGCTTTCTCAGCTTGTCTTGTATTGTTTTGATATTATGCTGATATGTTGAAGTATCTCGCAGCAATTCTTCTATGATTATTCAAATTTTCTGATATTTTGTTCCGGAAACAGTTCAAATGTCGTTCTATATAGATTTAGGTAGCTGCGCGGTCTCCAGGCATGTTGTCCGCCTCGAAGACTAGAGGTTCCGGGTTCAATCCCAGGTAAGGTGTGGGATTATTTCACGTGGACTTGGACTTCTAGTAATTCCCACTAGTCTCTGGGTAGTGAGATCGGACGCCCGTGTGTATTGTTGCGCACGTAAAAATATACATGGGCAGTTGGAAATCGAAAAGAGTAGCCTAACGACGCTGCCCGGGCAAAATTTGGAGTAAAAACAAAATCTACCCAAAGTATTTCAGGATCCTCGCCGGTGCTACAGAGCCCGGCACTGTGCTGAGCTTCTTCGGACTCATACTTGAGTTAGAAGAAGAGAAAAGCACTTATAGGTTACTACCCGTGTGCCATGATTTTGATCCGTTGTTCAAACCTCAAACCTCTATATAGTTTTATTAGTGTTTATTATTTAATTACAATTTTCTTTTAAAATATTTTAAATACAATTTTCTAGTAAATTTTAAAGTTTGGTACATAGTATAATCTCTGTTATTTGGCAGGTATATTCTTTATTATTTCTTTTACAAAATTAAACAATAATATATTTCTATTATACATATATTGAAAAGGGACGTCGCACTGGCGGAGCGGCTAAACGCTCGCCTGCGGATCGGATGGTGGTGGGTTCGCTTCCTGGCAGAGCCTCACTTTTTTTCAAAAGTGACCTTGGCTCCCAGTTCGACCCAGCCTGGAGCGGGTACTGGGTGCAGTCCTAGGAAGTAAATGCGGCCGGCGTGAAGCTGACCACATCACCCATCTTGTGCCGATTGGTCTAAAAAATATAGGTCTAGCCCTATATGCCCTATACCCCTAAAAGGCGTGGAAAATGGTCCTTTACTTTACTATTTATTGAAAAGGGTATATATATTTAAAGACTTTTTTGATAAGCTGGTTCAATTTTTAAACGATAAGGGCCTCAGGGCTTCATTAGCTTAAGGTCTCAAGTCTAAATCATGCCCTGTACTGTCTTCTTCTTCTGCCTGCAAACTCCCAGTGGAGCATAGACCCTCAACCAACTCACGCCAAGTGGTTCTATCCTTCGTTGTTTGTTTGTTTTAGTATCCAGAAGCCATGAGTTGTTAACCCTTACGCTCGGTATTATGGATATCGCAACCTTTCGGCCTTGATTCCATTGTAAATACCGTAAATCTAGGAGAAATGTGGCTTTTCTGCCTACCCCTGGGAGTGAACCCGGACCACAAGGAGTTCGTCACCCGGTCTCCGCGCAATCCGGCTCAGCCAACTACGCTAGAGAGCCGGGCTCTATCCTTCGTTATAGCATGCAGATCTCCCCATGTCCTCCCCATCTTTCTAACTTTTTCTGGCTCCTTTCTCCGTGTTTTTTTTGTTTTTTTTTTTGTTCTGTCTTTATTCCTATTCCCCTGTGGTCTCCACTGCAAAGATATTCTAGTTATAATGTTCTTAAATGGTTTTTTTCAGCATGTCTACTATGCAACGCCAGCGTCTTTTCTTCACCTATTGGTCAACTTGAACTTGTTTAGTTCTCTTCCAAAGCTCTACATTTGTGATTCTGTTATACCATTCACTTCCCTCTGTTCTGTGCAGGCACCAGTTAATGAATGTTTGTATTTTATAAGTAATTGTCTCACACTCCATACAACAGTACTGATTTGAAATTAGAATTTAAAAAAAAAATAGATAAAGTAAGTTCAGTCTGTACTGTATTGTGTATTGATCGTGTTAAATAGTAGAGGTGTGAAGAAACCTGACCAAATCAACACATAGATTATTCTTTGACCTGCACATGTCAAAGGCAATAATAAAACAATTACGGATGGCTCCGAGACTTGTCCCGCCATCTCCACAACCCTTCTGCCCTCGTGCAGGGGTCATGTCGTCCCGCCAGTTGAGGAAAAAACGTAAACAATGTCACGTGGTTGTACTTAACCTTGGTCCTATTTGCTGCGGGCTTGCGATCAGACCTGCCCACCCATCCGCACTGGAATACAGATTGCTCCGTACCGGGTTTGTGGCGTTCCGGCATAACTTTGGGAACCGCTGTATGGGTTATCTGTCTGTCTGTCTGTCTGTCTGTCTGTCTGTCTGTCTGTCTGTCTGTCTGTCTGTCTGTCTGTCTGTCTGTCTGTCTGTCTGTCTGTCTGGCTGTCTGTCTGTCTGTCTGTCCGTCCGGTAAACAAACAGACATTAGAAATAAGTTAAAAGATATAAGGACAGACTAGATAACATAAAAGTCGAAAGCTATAGTAACCGTGCCGGGATCGAAGATGTCAGCTCGAAATGGCGTGTGCGCCTCGCTATGGAAAGAAGTCTACTAAGCACATGACCAGCTAGACACCCCCTCCCCAAGCTTTCTTCATTGGCCATGTCTGTCGTACAGCCTGAAATCCATAGCCGTGAAATACTGAAATAATTCATCTGAAACCACTGAAATGGCACCATAAGTTACACAGAGTGCGATTGAGAACTCATGCCGTCACAGTTCACCACACATCTCCAAAACTCTAATATAACTGTGACGGCTGCTGTCGGGTAGCGGCTAAACGCTGGCCTGCGGATCCAAAGATCCTGGGTTTAAGTCCTGACATCCCCGTGTGGGTTCCGGGGCCCCGAGTCTGGGTAAAACAAAGAATTAACCCACTGCGTTCCCCAACAAGTATGCCGTACGAGTTGACTAAATGGGTGGCTTCCTTCCAAGTCGGAATGTATCTGCCCTAGCGGCAAGAAACAACCAACCGCACACACAAAAAATCCAGTAAAACGGGTGTACACGCAAAACTCAGGCCCTGGCACAAAACTAAAGTATAAATAGATAAACAACAGGACTTTCCCCTGATGCTCTCAGCCTGTGGACAAAGAAGAGGGTCCTGCTGGAGCCGAACGTTTTCAACAACAAAAACACCTAGAAAATGTGTACCACACGGTGAAGAAAGGGGGAGGGGAATGTGGGAACCGGAGACTCTAGGGCTGATAGCGAAGATTTGACCACTATGCCACTATGCAATCGTAGCTCCACCCTATGAATATTTAGTACTTGTCACGAACTGGCCCGCTCGACGAGAGTGCCTTTCCCTCCCATTCATGCCTCTGTCGGCAGAACGTCCTATGTTGTGGGGGTGTCGTGTATTCCTTATTTTCAACGGTTTAACCGTTCTATTTTTTCCTGTTGTCATCGCTTATTTGCATAACTATTGCCACGTTGTGCTACTTACTCTATGAGCATCAAAGCTGGTATGTTTTTGTATTTGTACGTTCCTTGTCAGTAGCTTTTTTTTTCATGGGGATGGGGGAGGGGAGGCGACCCTAGGAAACAAATAAATACAAAAACATCTCAGTTTTCGATACTCAGAAACAATTCCGCCTTCGGCTCCATGCTTCTACACAGGCGCTTGCGGCGCCTCACAGAGACTCACGACAACACAACATACACAAACATTATATCCGGCAAGCGAACGAAGCCATCTCATAACACACTCACAACATAGGACAGCATGAATGGGAGGGGAAGGAACTCTCGCCCTGCGGACAAGTTCGTAATAAGTTCCGAATATTTATTTATTCACTGAACAGGATCTAGATTGTCCCTGAACTATAAATAAAATCATTTCCAACCAGGATCTAATCTCACCAATGATACAAAACGTGACAATGTCACTGGGCTATTCCGCAACTCGCTGACACGTAACGCCTTGACAACACAGGGAACAGGAGAAACAGAATCTAGGGCAATCGTGAAAACAAATATAGGACTTTTTTGAATTAAGAAGTGGTGTTATATTTGTACATAGACACTGAGAATTCGACTTCCGGGTGTAGATATATATGAAAACTGGTTGTGAATGAAAGCCTTATTGTAAATAAACACGAAATGTTCAAAGACAATGTGTTGTTATTATCAGCAAGTGCTTTGCCAACTGGCGCGGACGATCATGTCTCTCTACAAAGTGCGATCTTCAACTTATGTACTGTATCCGTTTATGTGCGTACACCACTTCATGCAATGACAAAAGGCTGATAAGAATCGTCTCACCATGTCTTCCTCTATTTCTTTTTCCACAAATCTCTCCAATGGTCATAAGCATGTTCCAGTTTCCTTCTTCTCATGACATGACCACACACACACACGCACATACGCACATACGCACACACGCACATACGCACACACGCACGCACGCAAACGCACACAGTGATGACTGTCTCTTTCTGTGATAAGTTGTCTTCGAGCCCTCGCCTCTTTCAAAACATATGGGATGCTTTGTTTGGCTGTTTAGGGAATTCTAAGGAGTCTTCTGTAAACTACATCACTGAGGCCTCAAGAAATTTCTAGTTTGTTTGTTAATTGTCAAGGATTCACATAAATACACATGTTTTCACTGTATTTATTCAATGTATTTATTCCCTGTATTTATTCCCTGTATTTATTCCCTGTATTTATTCCCTGTATTTATTCCCTGTATTTATTCCCTGTATTTATTCCCTGTATTTATTCCCTGTATTTATTCCCTGTATTTATTCACTGTATTTATTCACTGCCTTATTGTGCCATTACATGTCACATAGGGCTCACAGTCTATTCCTCCATTCCCTTCTATCCTGTGTAGTCAGTTCAGTATCTTGGATAGAATCCAGTCCAGCAGCTTTGGCCTCTCTCATCCACGTTCGTTTTAGGGTTTCGTTTGGGCGTTCTCACCTCCCTAATCCATTTCCCATTTCAACTGTTCGGTGATTCTCTGCTCGTCCAATACTGAACTGCAGTCCTGCTCCAGAACCTGAGTGTTGCGTGTGCATCAGTTTTACAAATATCATTCTCTTGAATACAGACTGTTGGTTCCTTGCCTCTCCGGCAGATGCACTCCGACTTCAAAGGAAGCTCCCCAATTAGTCGACTCTTACGACATGCTTTAGGGGAGGCAGTGGGTGTATTCTTGTTTTCCCCACAATGGGGCCCCGAAACCCACACGGGGGAAGCTCTCTGTGGCCGTTGATACCGGGACATTCTCGTCACATGACCAAACCATTCCTTCTGTTGCTCCGTCATGCACTGCCTGGTCTCTATGCCATTGGGTACCAGGACATTCTCATCAGATGACCACATGTTGCTATTTAATGAGATGCGTGACCAGTTTCATACTGAACCTTTCCCTGTGAAAGAGATTCCATGTTTTATTTTTTACGTTGGTCTCCGGGGCCCTGTTATAGGAAAACAAGAATATACCCACTGACTACCCGAAAGCACGTCGTAAGAGTCTACTAATTGGGAGCTTTCTTTAAAGTCGGGGTGTATCTGCATGAGAGGCAAGAAAATAATTTGTTTGCATACGAATAAGTCAGATCTGTAAAACTGATGCGCTTGCAACACTCAGGTTCTGGAACAGACTATAGTTCAGAAGTGGACGAACAACCAGAGCTTTCCACCGGAGTTTACAGCTGGTGAATGCGAAGAAGAAGATTACGTCGGTCAAATGATGTGAAGAGGAACATTGGAAAGCATCGTCTTCTTCTTCTTCTTCTTCTTCTTCTTCGATCCTTCTGTCCGAAAACCTATATCAGGAGGCCGGTAGCCTTTATTAAAGCTATCGTGCAATCCATATCCTCTCGTGTACCATACAGTTTTGTCTTCAGTGTGGTTGGGACAGGCCAGATTGCGTCTCTGTTGTCAGCATACAGTTGACAGTGTTGGAGCACATGCTCAGCATTTTCGGGTGCCACGCTGCAGGGACACGTCTCTGTATTTCCTACACAGAAAAATTTGAACATAAAGCATCATGATGACTGGAAAGATCAAGGGTAGGAAAGGCAGAGGAAGACCAAGAGAGATGAGGCTTGACGGCCTGAAGCTATGGCATGGTGGAATATCATCAGTGGAAGCTATTCAAAATACCAAGGCACGATATCTGTGGAGCGACATGAGTGCCTACGCCGCTGGGCAGGGCACATGATGATGATGAAGATGACGGTGATGATAAAGACGATGATAATGTAATGATGGTGACGTGATGATAATGATGTGTATGAAAATGATGATAGAGATGGTTGTAATGATAATGATGATAATGGTGATGATGAGGATCATGATGATGGTGATGACAATGGTAGTGATAATACTGATGGTTGTGATGATGATGATGATAATAATGATGATCATGATGATGTGTAAGATGATGTAATGACGATGGTGATAATAATGATGTGTATGATAATGATGATGGTGGTGACGATGATTGTATGATAACGATTATGGTGGTCGTTATGATGGTGCTGATAATGATATTGATAATGGTGATGAGGATTTTGATGATGATGATGATGATGACGATCATGTGACAGACTCAACTTAAGCTGGACTCCAGCCAACTTGTGACTCGCAGGTTGTGACAACAAACATCTCAAATTAACCCCTGTGACACCGCACATACCCCACCGGCTGACAACACTACAGACTTCAGTCACAAGTGATCCACTCGAGGAGACGGGAGATCGTGTTTACATCGCAGCCTCGCCTAGCACCACGGATACCTGTATCAGGTAGTACTGGGCGCCCCACTAATCCAGAACCAGATTATGTGTCATGTGATATTAAATGTTCAACCCACTTGAGATATCTATAGATATCACGTGATTAAATTTATCAGTGATTCTCAGATTGTTTACATTTAAGCTATGCATTACGTAATTATAACCGTCAACCAAAACAAGGGTCTTACTTTGAACAGTAGAAAAACAGACCGGCTCCCAAAAAAACTCGTCTATGGTGAGCTGCGAAATGGGAAACGTTCCCAAAGCGGGCAAAAGAAACGCTTTAAGGACACCTTGAAGTCTTCTCTCAAAGCATTTGGGATGAATGCCACCAATTGGGAGGCTGCCCCTCAAGACGGAAATGCATGGTGTGCAGCTCTAAACAAGGGCGCGGCTACATGTGAAGCAAACAGAACAGCAAGACTGATAAGGAAAAGGATGGACAGAAAGGCGACTGCAGGAGATCCTCTCCCTGGCACAACGCTCATTCCCTGTCCTCACTGTCCAAGAACTTTCCAGGCCCGCATCGGCCTCATCAGTCATCTTCGTACTCATACTGGATGAAACAGAGTGGTCATCATCGTCTTGATGGACAACACACATACACACAGAAAAACAGAAGTAATGTAATTACAAAGAAAATCATCATCATAAAGCAGGTCTTTTGCAGAACTTCGCTCTCATCGCGGTCTGATTGAAAGAAACTCGGTCTCTCGCCAGCTCTCCCGCCTTGTGTACTTATATATTCAAGGAGTCACTTATATTCTATGTCCATATTTTTATTGGTCGGCCTCTGCCTCTTCTTCCTGGTACTATGCCTTCTGCTATCATTTGTTTCCAACTCACCATGGCGCTTGATATGACCAAAATATTTTACATCTAGAGACAAGATGCTGTTTATTAGGCAATCTTCCTTGATGTTCATATCTTGTTAAATGTCATTATTTTTCTTCTTTGTCCCTGGTAAAATGAGGATCTTTCTAAAGCATTTCAGCTCAAAAGCCTATATTTTAGATGTTGGACAGTATGACGTCACAGCGTGGATGATCATCTGTGTCAGAGTTGATTGAAAGTACACGAGACAGAAGGTTGTAAACAGACATGACTACCAACGCCACACGGTGTGGACTATACGAAATTGTTTCTATAGTTTGTGTTTCCAGAGCAACATGCCCCCCTCCCCCCCCCCCCCCGCCACCTTCCGGAGATCTTGGATTTCATTCCGCACCCAACGAATTTTTCAATAAATGACTTTAGCTAATTAGGTTAACTGAGCCAACATGGGTTCGAGGAAGTGTTCAGGAAAGCAAAAGCGGCTCGCATGATGTTGATCAGATCACCAGTCGAGTGATAATTGGTCTAAAAATTTCTAGCATCGTATATCTGATTCATCTTCTTCTTCTTCTTCAGCATTCCGAGCCCTTGAGGTTCATTGCTGCAGATTTCACCCGCCTCCATTCATCTCTTTGGTTGGCCTTCTCTTTTCAGTTGGTGACACCAAGTGTTTCCAGGTCTGTCTGGACATTATCTCTCCATATTCTTCTTGGTCTGCCTCGTGGTCTATGACCATTCATCTCCCTTGTGTATACAGTTTTTACTTCTCTGTCATCTGCGTTCTTTCAATATGTCATTTCAGTTCGGATTTTGCTTCTTCTTCTTCTTCTTTTCTTCTTCTTCTTCTTCTTCTTTCTTCTTCTTCTCTTCTTCTTCTTCTTCTTTCTTCTTCTTCTTCTTCTTCTTCTTCTCTTCTTCTTTTGATTAGCTTTCACTATATGTTTTGCGTCGATATTCGTTTTACAAACTACTGTGTATGCAGACTGTTGGTTCCTTACCTCTCAGGCATGTGCACTCTGAATTTGAACGAAATACACTAATTATTCACCTCCTACGACACGTTTGTGAAATTACTGAGAGCCTATTCATAGTTCTACCAAATGAAGCACTGAAGACCACACAAGGAAAAGATAATAACAAATCAGCTTATAAAACACACATGTGTATTTAAATTGTACAGACTGGGTGTCTCTTGGACCAGGTTCAGAACCGCTGGTGTTTACTAACAAACGAAAGATAACCAAGTTCTTTCAGTTCAGATCACGAATTGTAATTGTTTCAAATATTTATCCACGTGACTGGTTTCACTTGCTGTCACTTTCATTCTGATGAAATAGTGTTGTTGAAAATTATCAGTTGTCATGTGTGAACAGGATGACTGTTTTATCATTAGTGTCCTGTGATTCTCACATGTGAAGGAGTCAGTCGTTACAAGGATATAATTACCATCACCACTTCTTCTGTCTCTTCTTGTTCTTGTTCTTCTTCCTGTTCTTCTTTTTCTTGTTCTTCATCTTCGTCTTCTTCTTCTTCTTCTTCTTCTTCTTCTTCTTCTTCTTCTTCTTCTTCTTCTTCTTCTTCTTCTTCTTCTTCTTCTTCTTCTTCTTCTTCTTCTTCTTCTTCTCTTCTTCTTCTTCTTCTTCTTCTTCTTCTTCTTCTGTTCTTCTTCTTCTTCTTCTTCTTCTTCTTCTTCTTCTTCTTCTTCTTCTTCTTCTTCTTCTTCTTCTTCTTCTTCTTCTTCTTCTTCTTCTTCTTCTTCTTCTTCTTTCTTCTTCTTCTTCTTCTTCTTCTTCTTCTTCTTCTTCTTCTTCTTCTTCTTCTTCTTCTTCTTCTTCTTCTTCTTCTTCTTCTTCTTCTTCTTCTTCTTCTTCTTTTTCTTCTTCTTCTTCTTCTTCTTCTTCTTCTTCTTCCTCGTTCGCCATTAGCAATTGGCCCGCTGTATTGTTTACAGCAATGCTTAAACAATACTCTTTCTCTTTACCTCTTTCTTCTACTTTCTTTCCCTTAACTTCCTTTAATTTCTGTTCCCTCTTTTTCTCAGTCGATCTCCTCTACCCACCCCCTTTTTTCCCTTGTCCTCCCCCCCCCCCCCCCCCAATCCGTCGCTCACCTAAATGTACATCCAAAAAGCAAGCCATTATTTCTATCCCCCACACATCCCCACAACATCCGGGTCACTCTACCAGCCCTAGTTACTGGGTTTGTTTACACAACATGGCGTCCAGATTGTACAGAGACTGATGCCACTTGTTGCTTGGGTCACGATGGCCGAAGATCCTGGGCTGAGGAAAAAGTAAAATAAACTCGGTCAGTTATCATTATCTTTGACGTCAGTTTCAGTAAATCAATATTTATACAAACATGGGCTTTAGTTTGAAAGCAGTTCAACTCATTAAGCAAATTGATTGCCGACGTTATCAAGACAATGTACCGTATTTTCACAAGACGCACTTATTTTCCTTAAATATATGGTATAAATACTGTTCGGTAAATTTTCTTCTTCTTCTTCATTTAACGATGACCACTTTCAGCTATGTCAGAGAACACTGCTGTTCTCCTTCATGTCCGCTATTTTGTGGTGACGTTTCTGGTCTTCATCTCATCTGGTTTTAGGTGAATGTTACGATGGTCTCCCTATTTGCACACCGCTACACACTAGCTCGCTTTTGATTGGACGAGCTACAGCCCACCTCACTTCTCATAGGTCGGCCTCGAGCGATCCGACTTTCACACAAGGTCACAGGGATATTCTACACTCGTGCTTATAACGCGTGTTGTATATTTCACCATGCCAGAGCTTTTAACACTTCTTAAACATTTGGATATTGGGTCTAACACACAACCCCCAGAGAGTGACAAAACCTATGTCACAAGCCGTCGCTTTCTCGGAAATAAAAAACGTAAATGCCAGACTGCGACACCCATAACCTCGACCACGGTCGACTAGTTCCAACCAACTTATCAGTGGAGTGGACTTACAACCGGTGGTGTGCTAATGGGGAGACCATCGTATAAATAACCGCACTGTTAGTATTTGAACTGTCAGAACTAACTAAAAGTATATGAGACAGAAGGTTGAGGAGCGGTGTGACTACCAGCGCCACAAGCTATGGAATGCCATCTTTTCCAGAATTCACTGAAGGTACACGAGACAGAAGGTTGTGGACAGACATGACAACCACGGCCACAGGTAATGGACTAGAAGAAGACGAAACAGCAGCAGCAGAAGAGGAAGAAGAAAACGAAGAAGAAGAAGAAGAAGACGTGAACTAATTCCTAAACAGTTTCTCGAGGGCCTAAATACTTTAGCCATATTCTTTTTTTTTTTTTTTTTTTTTTTAATTTTAAAATTTTTTTTTTTCAACATTAAAATAATCATAAGATTTGCAGTTTAATTAATATTAACGTAATAAGAACATTTTGAAAACGTTAAAACAAAATGCTAAGGATATTTTTTGTTTTCATTTGCAGTTTGCATATCTACAGTTAAAATATTAATTAATATGATAACACAGACATTTAGTTATAGATTGAGAACACATTCTGACCAAAACGTATCTCCATACCGTGTGTTTAATTATAGATTGAGAACACATTCTGACCAAAACGTATCTCCATACTGTGTGTTTCCCCTGTTGCGAAATCTGTTGTTGTCTTTTTTTAATTTTTAATCACAGTTGGTTATGTTGGGGATATATGGCGTGGGGAAGGGGGCGGGGGGGGGGGTGTCTTGACTCACGGGAGGTGTGGGGGAGGAGGAAGGGGGGGGGGTTCCTAAAATATATTCACGGGGGCTCCTAAAATATATTCACGGGGGCGTGGAGGTTTTGCCGTATACTCGCGGGACGTGACACCTGAATCAGGATGAAGTCTATAGGTCTGAATAGTCGCTTGTTTCGATTTGATTGTGAGTGGGTCTTTTGTGTCTCTCTGCCTCCCCCCCCCCCCCCTCACCCACCCCGGTAGGGCTCCATAACCCACACAAAGAGTTTGGGGATCCATAGGTCAGACTGCGGGGTCGGATTTCACCTCAATAAACTGATCCAAAGCGGTAATTCACAAGTTTCACGTGATCCGATGACGTCACGCGGTGCGTGTTAATGAATAACTTGGTCACGCGCTGTTTGTGAATGATATCACACCTGCGTGTGATAGGTGATGTTTTTGTCGACTTGTGATTGCCAGATCGAAATTCTATAGAAGGGATGTTTAGTGGGGACATTTGGAGAAGAAGAAGAAAAAAAAGAAGTAGAAGAGGAAGTCGAAGAAGAGGGTGATAAAAGCGACGTTAGAGAATAAGGAGAGGGAGGAGGGGATTTTCAATTTATGTTTCCCTCTTCCAGGATTGCAATCTGTAGGAATAACATCTTGGCGATGAGAATCACACCGTTACAAATCCGAGAAAGCTTTTACATACTGGCGCACCGCAAAACGATGTCGATGTAAACTAAAGTTTACTGTTGGTGTTTGGCGTGTAGATTGCAGGAGGATTGGGAGGCTAGACAGCGAGCGATTTCGATTTTCAGGCGAACCCAAAATATTTCAACAAACTAATTAGTTCATTGTTTACATAATTGTTTGGAGCGTCTGTGGCTTAAGCGTTGCTATTTGGCAGCGTCGGTTTCCACAGTGGTACCGAGTGCCGACCATTCACTCAGTGGCAAACTACTGTATGTAAATTTGCCTAGAAAAATCACAAGAGCCAAAAAATACTGGGGTTGGTTCTGCAACGTCCTTTAAGGGACACACAACTACTTTTTGTTTTTGAGGCAATGGCTGTACACTCTTTTTATTATTAATTATGAAATGATGTACGAATGAATATCTGAATGCAACGAGTGGATTGGAGGGGCACGGCACAGTAATAGTTGGGCCTGCGTGCCCAATTCTTAACCCTTTGAATCCAAACATGGAACTCTAGGACCCACTTGAGCAGGTCGGGTATGGAAACATTAGTGTAATCGTTTTGTTGATGTCTGGTTCTAAATGTAGGTCAAGTGCTTCATGTACAAGGGCCCTTTGTTGTGTGTGAGTGTGTGTGTTATCTTGCTTGTAGATCTCCAGTTGTGAGGTCAAGAGATAAATATGTTTGGCGATGGTAGCAATGTTTATCCGTTGTACCGTAATTTTAAACAAAGAAGATTTTAAAAACATCATTATCATGTGCTGATATTATGAGTCTAAATGAATGTAGTACGCAACTATTGGAAAAATAAATGTTTGATTCCTTCTGCGTTCGTTGTGTTATGGTTTACAACCTGGCTGCGATATCTGCGCCATTCAGCCCATCGTTTTCTAATTCAGCTACTTCCTGAATTGTTGCCTTTTACGGCATGTATGTAATGGGGAAGGGGGATTGCAGCTTGTGGGTAAACACTGCGCAGTTGGAGCTTCTAATCTCGCACATAAACGCATGCGCCGTCCAGTGTCCAGCCCGGAATTTCTGCTCCCACTTTCCACCGCAAAGAAAACAATATTTGACTACTCATTTTATGATCAATCCACCGCCTGGTTTACCTCTCGTGCATAACGAAACGAATGCTCACTTGTTGCTTAGATCGCTCATGCAGAAACTGTAACCTGCG
>CAJHNH020001669.1:357500-412500 GCA_905116865.2 Candidula unifasciata
TTCAATTCCTGATATCTACAGTTTGCCCTCCCTCTTCAATTCCTGATATCTACAGTTTGCCCTCCCTCTTCAATTCCTAATATCTACAGTTTGCCCTCCCTCTTCAATTCCTGATATCTACAGTTTGCCCTCCCTCTTCAATTCCTGATATCTACAGTTTGCCCTCCCTCTTCAATTCCTGATATCTACAGTTTGCCCTCCCTCTTCAATTCCTAATATCTACAGTTTCACAGTTTGCCCTCTCTCTTCAATTCCTGATATCTACAGTTTGCCCTCCCTCTTCAATTCCTGATATCTACAGTTTGCCCTCCCTCTTCAATTCCTGATATCTACAGTTTGCCCTCCCTCTTCAATTCCTAATATCTACAGTTTGCCCTCCCTCTTCAATTCCTGATATCTACAGTTTGCCCTCCCTCTTCAATTCCTGATATCTACAGTTTGCCCTCCCTCTTCAATTCCTGATATCTACAGTTTGCCCTCCCTCTTCAATTCCTAATATCTACAGTTTGCCCTCCCTCTTCAATTCCTGATATCTACAGTTTGCCCTCCCTCTTCAATTCCTGATATCTACAGTTTGCCCTCCCTCTTCAATTCCTGATATCTACAGTTTGCCCTCCCTCTTCAATTCCTAATATCTACAGTTTGCCCTCCCTCTTCAATTCCTGATATCTACAGTTTGCCCTCCCTCTTCAATTCCTGATATCTACAGTTTGCCCTCTCTCTTCAATTCCTGATATCTACAGTTTGCCCTCTCTCTTCAATTCCTGATATCTACAGTTTGCCCTCTCTCTTCAGTTCCTGATATCTACAGTTTGCCCTCTCTCTTCAATTCCTGATATCTACAGTTTGCCCTCTCTCTTCAATTCCTGATATCTACAGTTTGCCCTCTCTCTTCAATTTCTGATATCTACAGTTTGCCCTCTCTCTTCAATTCCTGATATCTACAGTTTGCCCTCTCTCTTCAATTCCTGATATCTACAGTTTGCCCTCTCTCTTCAATTCCTGATATCTACAGTTTGCCCTCTCTCTTCAATTTCTGATATCTACAGTTTGCCCTCTCTCTCCTGTAGCCCACCATTACGACGATGTCAGTTTTGGCTGCATAGTTTAGTGAACAGACAAGACAATCTATAATTTACTAAACACAGCCATAGTTTAGTGAACAGACAAGACAATCTATAATTTACTAAACACAGCCATAGTTTAGTGAACAGACAAGACAATCTATAATTTACTAAACACAGCCATAGTTTAGTGAACAGACAAGACAATCTATAATTTACTAAACACAGCCATAGTTTAGTGAACAGACAAACACACAATCTATAATTTACTAAACACAGCCATAGTTTAGTGAACAGACAAGACAATCTATAATTTACTAAACACAGCCATAGTTTGGTGAACAGACAAGACAATCTATAATTTACTAAACACAGCCATAGTTTGGTGAACAGACAAGACAATCTATAATTTACTAAACACAGCCATAGTTTGGTGAACAGACAAGACAATCTATAATTTACTAAACACAGCCATAGTTTAGTGAACAGACAAGACAATCTATAATTTACTAAACACAGCCATAGTTTAGTGAACAGACAAGACAATCTATAATTTACTAAACACAGCCATAGTTTAGTGAACAGACAAGACAATCTATAATTTACTAAACACAGCCATAGTTTAGTGAACAGACAAGACAATCTATAATTTTCTAAACACAGCCATAGTTTAGTGAACAGACAAGACAATCTATAATTTACTAAACACAGCCATAGTTTAGTGAACAGACAAGACAATCTATAATTTTCTAAATACAGCCATTGTTTTCGTCTTGTTTAAGTTCTTTAAAAAAAAATATAAACACTTCTCACTTTGATAAATAATTATTTGTATTTTCTTTAAAAAAATTGGACTTTGACCGAATAGTTTTACAGAGGCCTTTTTAAACCCAAGAAGTGGGTCGAATTTATGGTCGTTTGACGTCGGAAAAAGTAATGATTATGTAACATGTGTGTATGGAGTGGGGTCAGTCGGGGTCATATGTTAATGGGTCATCTAGGTCTGGCAAATGACATAATATTTGTTTATAGCCTATAATTATGGGGAGAATTATACTTACTGAGAGAGAAATTATGTCTGTTCTTCTTAATCTCTTTTCTTTGCAAATTGTGTTCTTTCATTGTTAACTTGAGCCTCTTGCTTAAGGTCTGAATGCTCCTTTATTTAGCCCATCGTCTCCACTTTCCTCTCCGACATCATATCACGCCGTCTCTACCCACAGGTGCTCCGTCTCCCGCCGTTTTAATGTGTTGGATGGGGGGTTACTCTTCTTTCGACCCGCAGGCCCCATCCGGGACGCAGGTGTCTTGCAAGTGGCTCGTGGATCATTGCCAGTCAATTAATGATCTTTCTGCAATGTAAATCGGGCGGTAAATGTAACGTTGGTCTCCCCACGCCCCGTCCATACAGTAGTTCATATACACACCAGCTCACTTCTGATTGATTGTTCTGAGCCCCGTAACCTTCGCACAAGGTTAAGGGAGTGTTCCGCAGTGCCGTTGAAATCGTGTGTTGTATATTACAGCACGCCAGCGCTTTTAACACTCCAAAAACATGGACAAACTGGGTCTAATACAACCCCCGTAGAGAGGGCTGCAACCTCTGTCACAGGCATTCTCTTTCTCCGAATGAAAACGTAAATGCAAGACATCACAGAAAGCAAACAACAGAGCGGGACACACCCGTAACCTTCAGGAAAGTCGACTAGCCCAACAAACTTGTGAATGAAAAGTGACTTACTCTATTTGGGAAGATTAACGTGAATCTAACCGGCTCGGGCCTCAGCCTTGTGACGAGCTCCATTTTCATTCAACATTGGGGGCCCCTGGGTAGTCGTAGTTGGATGTACATACCAACCGTTGCAGTACCACGCACGTTTTACACACGCTGTACTTTCCCCATCTCATTCGTCCTAAATTGACTGGTCCCGCCTCACTTTGTGGAAAATGAATGCATAATACGCTAGATTTTGTTTCGGGTCATGCCGGTGTGCTGGGAAATCAACAGCTAGATTCACTGGCTGGTTCTGGCACACCTGTCGTTGAATATATGCAACACAGGCTAAATATTGTAATGGTCCTTAGGCAGCGAGCGAACACTGCCGAGGCACAGATGGATCAACTCCGTCTAAACAGAAAATTGCTAGGAATTACCAGCTAATCTGGCGGATGATCAACACTTGTGGAAAAAAAAAAGGCGAGACGGATATACAATCAGACAGCTACTTACTGAAGATGGGAACAGTGCGCTTATGGGAATATACAAAGTGCTGTGATGTCGGATCGTAACTCATAAATTATCCGTCGTTTCTCGCTGCATCGATTCTTAATTCCAAATTTCCTCAATGTTATTTTATCTACCATCGTATCTTTCAGCATACTTCGTTCCCAACCCACCTGCTGAAATCCAACCGAACTAGTGCTATTGATATCGATCTAGTTGAGCGGTAAATCAATGCCCGATTACGTCCCAGGTTAAATTTTACATCTGTGGCTTGGGGCGCAGAAACCTGGGAAGTTGAGGGGGGGGGGGGTGCGGGTCAACCACTTAGGCCCCTTTATTCATCGTCATCATCATTATCATGTAGCAGGTCCTTTGTAGAACCTCGCTCTCATCACGGTCTGCCTGAAAGAAACTCGGTCTCTCGCCAGCTCTCCCGCCTCGTGTACTTTTATACTCAAGGAGTCACTTGTATCCTGTGCCCATCTTTGTGTTGGTCGACCCCTGCCCCACATCCCTGCTAGTATGCCTTCTGCCATTAGTTTTCCTATGCACTGTGTCGCTTGATCTAACCAACATATTTCCGGTTTCACTTGTTATTATCATATTTAGAACATTTACTCAGCATTAATAATGTATATAGTTATCTAAACATAACATGCTTATTCATAACACACAGCTGTGGTCTTAAAGCCGAATTTCCGGACAAAATGGACGCCAGGCACGGTCACTGTTTCGCGTCGAGGCAAATTTATTGCTTCTGTTAGACGGTGGAGGGCTGCTTTTTTGATCCATTTGTAGACTGAAAGGATACAGTTTCGTCGCGCCAGCTACTTCGTTGAGTGCAAGGCGCGACCCTGTGAGCTGCGGATTTCATTAGGAATCTTTTTCGACTGTGAAAAACGTGGTGTTGTGAACTGTAGATTCAGAAAATGTCGCGTTAACTGTCGCCGCAATATTCGTGGTGCCCTTATGCGATTAATTTTGATCGCGTGTGCAACTGCTGATTTGTTGGTAACTTCTGCTATCGTCGATGATGAACTGCATTTCTAATGTCGGACTGTTTGTGTTAGCACTTCTGATGGCTACCATATGCTTCTAATGCGTGTGTATGCTAGTGCTTATGCTGAGACAGCAGTCTGTCAATCTTTAAACAAGGGACTGCGACGAACATTGTGTGTGTTTTTCGTTGGCACAGGAGCGGAGCAACTATGGGGTGACCCGTTTGCTATGAAGCTGAAACTATGATTACCAAGATTACCAAGACCGAATTTGGACCAGCCTGCGTGACGAAGTGGTTGTGACCATTTGACAGAAGTTCGTTGGTTCGATATTTGTCGCTATATATCTTTTTCTCTTAATTTTTATACTTTGGCTGCCCTCTCTCATTCTGGCTGACTTTCAGGCATTTTAAAGGAATTTATGGGGGTTCACCCCCGCCCCCCCCCCCCAACCCCACTTCCTTTCAGTTGTTTTCAGGGGCTGAAACCCCTGCTCCTCCGGGCCATCAATAGTTCTTTATTAAAGTACAAGTGGCTGGGCAAACGCACGTGATCAACTGGGATCCTTGTACATATACCTGACGGTGCGTGTACTACTTGGAAATTGGGGAGGGGAGTATAGATAGACAGACAGACAGGCAGGCAGGCAGGCAGGCAGGCAGGCAGACAGACAGACAGTCAGACAGACAGACAGACAGACAGACAAGGAGGGAGGGAGAGGGAGAGATGGATGAGAGAGATGGAAATTGAGACAGTTAAACAGTGAGAGAAATATAAAGAGAAAATGGAGAGAGAGAGAGAGAGAGAGAGAGAGAGAGAGAGAGAGAGAGAGAGAGAGAGAGAGAGAGAGAGGTACAGAGTATAAAAGTGAGAGAATTAGATAGATGCAGATACATAGAGAGAGAGAGAGAGATACAGAGAAGTAGGTGGATAAAGATACATAGAGAAATATAGAGTACATAAACCACTTGGAATTTAGGAGAGAGAGAAATAGAGAGAGAGCGATGCACAATTCACTTGTGATTTGGGAACGATAGAAAGAGATACATAGAGAAAGAAATGTAGGGAGAGAAGTATATAGAGAAAAATAGACACATAGAGAAATATATATATAGAGAAATAGACAGATAAATAAAGAGAGATGTATAGCGAGAGAGAGAGAGAGAGAGAGAGAGAGAGAGAGAGAGAGAGAGAGAGAGAGAGAGAGAGAGAGAGAGAGAGGGAGAGAGAGAAACACATACAGTGACACACAGAAAAGTGTGTGAACAACATAACGTGAGAAATACATACACAAAATTTTCCATGGCCAAGATTTCAAGCCGGTGGCCCGATCCTCCACGTCCCATGCAACAGGGATGATTAATGACTGACTCGGGTTGGTGAATCACACACACAAACACAATTGTTTCCGTATTCTCACCGCCGTATTTTCTTTTTTAAATCTTTGAAATTACAAATCAGATCCCATGTGGCAGCTACCTCAGGTAGTAGCTGGTATACCGTAGCCACTAGCTTACACGGCTTAAGGTCGTAGGTTCGAGTCCTTGCCGTCCAGGTCGGCATCGTCTAAAAATGAAAAAGAAGCCCCTTTTTATGCCTTTGATCTGAGTTATGAGTTATGAGTTAGATTATCTTCATAGCACTCCGGACACATCCGTAGGCGCTCAGACTCCCCCCTCAACATATTCATCGGCGTCGCGTGGTTAATGGTGCCAGTCCGATGTTGGTTAACAAGACTTTGTGTGCGTCCGGTGCGCTTCTCATGCTTGGCTGTGCCTATCTTGACTCCCAATTCGCGTATTCTTAGCAGTGATGTGGACACGTTGCTTCCAAAATCCTCAGAACATCCTGTCTCTCTCAGGGCAATGACAATGTCTGCGTGATCCATGGGCCGGCCATCTTCAATTAATGCAGCACCTGCCAGTCTATCAGCTCTTTCATTACCAACAACGCCTGCATGCCCTGGGACGAATATGAAGGTAACTGCACACACAGGGGAGTTTTACAATGACTCAAGCCACTGTCTGTGTAACTAGCCTGCTTCGACCCGCCGGATCATGCACACGCGGGAATAGTCCTGTGATCCCAGCCACATGAAAGCTTGTGTCACCGCCATCACCTCCATCGTCATGCTGCTGGCAGTCATGGAAAAGGCACCGCTGGCTTCTTGAAGAACCTATATTTCAAAGACCAATGGGCACTTGATGGATGATGTGGCCATTATCACGCCGGCCGCCTTTGCTTCCTTTGATTTTTGTCTGGTACCCATTTAAGACTGGGTCGATCTGTGAGACAAGGTCATTAAAAAAAAAAAGTACAGCACAGTCCAAATTCGAACCCACGACTATCGGATCGGTAGACGAGCGTCTAGCCGCGGCACTACGGCAGCTCCTCTGGTCTGAAATGGCTATGTGGTCACTTCCTGAGAAGCATACTGCCGGTTTGACGTGTACCTTATTTGTTCGTGTCAGGAGAAGGAGAACACTGGAGTATATCGTGACGGTGGGAAAGTTTGACAGGGGAATAGAGATAGAGGCGGTCCGGGAGACAAGATTCTGGACAGTTTGACATCATTGCATGGAGGATCATCTGTGTCAGAAGTGACTGACAGTAGACGAGATAGAAGGTTGCGAATAGACACGACTACCAACGTCTTCTTCTTCTTCTTTTTTTCTTTTTCTTCTTCTTCTTTTTCTTCTTCTTCTTCTTTTTCTTCTTCTTCTGCTTCGTGTTCACCGACTGATAAACTTTAGCGGAACGTTTTGGTTGTTCGTCCACTTCTGGACCTCAGTCTTGTTCCAGAACTGGAGTTTTTGCGTGCACATCCGTTTTAGATATCTTGTGCAGACTCTTAGTTCACTGCTTCTCAGGCCAGTGAACACACAACATCGCAGGAAACACGGCTAATTAGTCGACTTTACGACACGCTTGTCAGGGGTGCAGTTCGTCCATTCCCCCTCCCCCGCTCCTCAACGGGCCCCGGGACCTATACCTGCGCACTTTATCCCATTTCGTGTTGAATTCTTCATGTCACACCTCAACAGTGGTGTCCTGTTCAAACACGTTCCTAAATGCCCCGCATGTCCCGGTTCAGAAAGTGTCATGTGACAGACGACAAGCCTTCGGTTGTAATGATCTGTCACAAACATGAATGAAATTTTCCTCTGTCACGACGCACCTTTCCGTTAGTTGAAAGGTATATACTTTTTACTGTGCAGTTCCGCCAGGCTTTCTGGTTGTGTTGAGTAATTGTTGTTTGTTTATCTTTGTTTCTTTAATTAAAAGACTACTTTGATTGTTGAAATGTAGCTCTGTAATAATTCCATGTATGAGTCTACAATTGTATTATCATCATGTGCCCTGCCAACCGGCGTAGGCGCTCATGCGTCTCCACAGATCACGATCCCTGGTTGCCCGGAACAGCTCTCTTGATGATATTCCTCCATGTCGTCGTTTCAGCCCATCCAGCATCATCTCTCTTGGTCTGCCTCTACCCCTTTTACCACTGATCTTTCCAGTTGTCACGATGTTCTTCAATGTCTCTCTTCTCATTATGTGGCCAAAGAACAGTGTTTGTCTCTTTCTTATTGTTGAATCATCATCATCTGGTGCCTTGCCGACTGGCGTGGGCGATCATGCCTCTCCATAATCTGCGATCTCCTGCAGCATGTATCAGTTCGTGTGCCGACACACCTCCATGCCATGCAACAAAACTGTCAAGCATCTTCTCTCGTTGTCTTCTTCTATCTCTCCTTCCACATATCTTTCCAGTGGTCACAACATGTTCTATTTTCCCTCTTCTCATAACATGGCCGAAAAATGATGACTGTCTCCTTTTGATGTCTGTAATAAGTTGCCTTCGGGCTCCCGCCTCTTTTAAAACCTCTTGGTTGCTCTTTTTGGCTGTCTAAGGTATTCTAAGCATTCTTCTGTAAAACCACATATCCGAGGCCTCCATAAATTGTTTGGCCTGCCTACCGATTGTCCAGGATTCACATCCATATGTTAAAACTGGATGTATGTAGCAAGCAAGAATTCTTTTTCTAACTCTCAATGACAAGGATTGTATTGTTGTATATAAAGATCTACTTTCATAAGCTTCTTTCAAGCAAACGTTGTTGGATACTCTGGCCGTCCAAGGTATTTGTAACATTCGTCTTAGAAACCACATCGCTGTTGCTTACCAAATTCTTATTAATTTGTTCACTGACATTTCAAGATTTGCTGCCATACCGCACAACAGGTTCTATGTAACATTTTAGCACCCTCTTTGAAATTGTTTATTAACGTGAAAGAAGAAGATAAAAAAGAGGGGGTGGGGTGGGAAGGGGGTGGGAAGGGGGAGGGGTGGATGGGTGGGAAGGGGGTGGGGGTGGAGGGGTACACTGATTGGAGAAATGTGAACGCACACGCACACAACTAGCTAGACATGTTTACTGTGGGGATAAGAGTGTGAGGCATTGCACCCCTTGATTCGCATGAAAGAGAGAGAGAAAGGCGACCAATTGGGGACGTTTTCTTCAGTCAGACTGCGCCTGCATGAGAGGTGAGGAACCAACAGTCTGCACATAAACAAATCAGAGGTCTCTGCTACGAAGTGGTCAAGCCGTTTGCCTCGCGCTCTGAAGG
Source organism: Candidula unifasciata (assembly GCA_905116865.2). Taxonomy (NCBI): domain Eukaryota; kingdom Metazoa; phylum Mollusca; class Gastropoda; order Stylommatophora; family Geomitridae; genus Candidula; species Candidula unifasciata. Next base: position 366,416 of record CAJHNH020001669.1, read on the forward strand.
TCATGGGTTCGTGTCACGGCTGCGCTCTTTAGTCCACGAGAGCAATTTTTACGGAGATCCCTGGGGATCGTCGCATTAGCTACGGAGTTCGTGCTTTGCGCGGCGCTCTCGGTAGACAGCTGGCCGTTCTGCGGAGGGAGACCGAGCCATATGAAACCAGTGCAAGGAACTTGTTCCTCTCGACTTTAACTTTATATAAATAAATCGGATCTGGAAAAAGGAATGTGCACGCACAACTCGAAAGTCCGAAAGTGAATGAATGACCAGCAATTGCAGTCGGAGTTTCCGTCCTGGGTCAACCAACAACGATATATCTTGCCCTGTCTCAGCACAACAACGTTACATCTTGCCCTGTCTCAACACAGCAGCGTTAAATCTTGTCCTGCTCAACACAACAGCGTTACACCTTGCTCTGTCTCAACACAACAACGTTATATCTTGCCCTGTCTCAACACAACAACGTTACATCTTGCTCTGTCTCAACACAACAACGTTACATCTTGCTCTGTCTCAGCACAACACCGTTACATCTTGCTCTATCCCACCACACAGCGTTAAATCTTGCTCTGTCTCAACACAACAACGTTACATCTTGCCCTGTCTCAGCACAACAACTTTACATCGTGCCCTGTCTCAGCACAACAACGTTACATCGTGCCCTGTCTCAACAACGTTACATCGTGCCCTGTCTCAACAACGTTACATCGTGCCCTGTCTCAACACAACAACGTTACATTTCTCCCTATCTCAACACAACAACGTTACATCATACTCTATCTCAACACGACAACGTTACATCATGCTCTCTTTCAACACAACAACCTTTCATCTTGCTCTGTCTCAACACAACAACGTTTTACCTTCACCTGGTTCAATTCTACAACGTTTACACTTTCGACTGCTTTAACCTAATAAACCCTCCTATGATTCAAGTAAACGCTATGCCTTTCCTCGTTTAGCCTAACAATGTTGGACCCAACAACATTATACCACTCCCTGGTTCGAACAAAGTTAAATCTTCCCTTATCTCACCGCAACAACTCACGCCTTCCTCTGGTTCCTCCAGACAATGCTACGCCTTCCCCTATCTCAACCAAACAACCTTACACCTTTTCCTGTTACAACTTCCCCTGTATTAACACAACAACGTAACATCTTGCCCTATCTCAACACAACAACGTAACATCTTGTCCTATCTAAACACAACAACGTAACACTTTGTCATATCTCAACACAAAGTTACATTTTGCCACATCTCAACACAACAACGTTACATCTTGCACTGTCTCAACACATCAACGTTACATCTTGCACTATCTCATCCTAACACATCGTTTACAAGCTGCACTGTCTCAACACGACAACGTTACACCTTTCCCCAGTCTCAACCCAACAACGCTACACCTACACCCATCGTTCAACTCAAGAACATTGCGCGGAGTTTCATCATCGTTGTCCCCGCCAAAATTCTCCCGCAAAATTCTCAGCCAAAACAAAAAACCCCGTCACAGGAGAAAATAGCAATGTTGTCTGCCAAGTTGGCGTGGTAATACTTTCTCGACCCAGCGTGACATTTCGATCTTCATTTTCTTTAGATAATTTCTACAGCTAGGAGCAAAGTCCACTAGGTCACACACACACCCACACCCCCCCCCCCCCCAATCGCCCCAACGTCTTGGTTACCCTCTCCCGCGGGGTTCTCAGAATATTAATGGGTTTAAGGTTTCGTTTGGGCCGGAAATTTTTCTGTCTTGGGAGCTAGGAGTGGCTGGGGGCCTAGATTATTTCAAGGGGCTTTCGCATCGGAACCAAAACAACGTCTGGGCTTTTGAATTAACAGTGGGCGGTTGTGCCAATGGATGTGCAGATCAGATAGATGGATGTTTGTAGTTTGTTTGAGTATCCAGAAGCCATGAGTTGTTAACCCTTAGGCTCGGTATTATGGATATCGAAACCTTTCGGCCTTGATTCCCATTGTGAATACCGTCAATCTGGGAGGAATGTGGCTTTCCTGCCTACCCCCGGGAGTGAACCCTGACCACAAGGAGTTCGTCACCCGGTCACCGAGCAATCCGGTTTAGCTAACTACGTTAGAGAGCCGGGCACAGATAGATAGATAGGTCGGTGGATAAATATATGGATCTAGAGAACATGAAGACTTTTTTGTAAAAAAGTAATAATTTAGACACGCAGACCCGTCTTCTGTCTAACCACACACACATATATATATATATATATATATATATATATATATATATATATATATATATATATATAGAGAGAGAGAGAGAGAGAGAGAGAGAGAGAGAGACCTTCGGACAGGAAGACAGACTGACTGACGCATGGACGGACGACAGACTAACAGGCGCAGACAGAAGATAGATACCTATACATACAGACAGACGGACAAACAGACAGATATATATTTTTTTGTGCTACATTACATACAATATTTATACCTACATTTATTACTTTCTTTCGTTTTATGTGCAAAGTCTGCATTGCCCTTTTAAATGATAATAATGTTTTGAGAAATAAACTTTCGACTTACGACCTGCCAGTCGGCGCCGAACTTGTTGGTAAATCAACCAAACCTTGTGTAATCTCTATGTTGTCTTCCCACACCTTTCCCGTCAAGTTTGTCAGTTGTCACAAAGTTATGGCGTTGGTTTTCCCCCTTTTAACTGTCTGCAGTATACAGTGTGAAGGGTCCCACTTCACAAACCATTAGGACATTTTGAACTTATTACATAAGTGAAATTTCACGATTTTTAAAAATAGATTTAATGTAATTCCCACGAGAAAGACAGTAACAACAAATATGTCTTCTTCATCTTTTTTTCTTTTCTTCATAATAACTTCTTTCTTCATCATCGTCATCATCTTCTTTCATGTTTTCTTCCTCTTATTCTTCATCTCTTCATAAACTTGTTTTTCTTCTTCGATCGTCTTGGAAAAAGAGACACAGACACGTAGTGGTGTGTTTTATAACTAGCCTGCGATATCCCCACCTTTCGGCCCAGCATTATATCACAGACTAGCTTTAAACCACAATACGACGTGTTAACCATACTTTTAACCAGTAGTAATAATTTCCACACAAAATATCATGTTCAACCCTCACGGTTATAATGGGATATAAAGTGTTCACAAAGAAGAAGAAGAAGAAGAAGAAGAAGAAGAAGAAGAAGAAGAAGAAGAAGAAGGAACTTTCCTGTTGTTATATGAGCAAAATTTCAAAAATAGATTTTATATCACCACCAAAAGTGGCATTGTAATTGCAAATAACCTTAAACTTGAAAAAATAACACAGGGATTTCACTTTCATTATTGGTACTCTGTCTGGTTCAAGAAAACATGGCAAATTTCCAAGTGCTGGCGTTTTACCAGGATGTTGAAATTGCCAATGTTTACAGTGGGACTGACAACATTGTGACTTGCCGATTCACTTTCAGGGCTGCCGAGGTTGGTACTTTCGTGAAAATTTGGTATTCTTCTACATAAGTATCAAAATGAAATATTAAACCATACAAATTCGCTCTTTTCTAAGAACTTTTAACAGTTAAGACATTGATGAGATTAAATTTATTGCTCCAGACATTAATTTTACAAACTTGAAGCCGCCACAGCAGCTTTGTAACAAACTGAGCGTAGAAAAATGCTACAGCAATGATGTAACAGACACAAAATTCTAGTTCTTAATAAATATAAGGTAATTTACTTTATATCTATGTGCGCACAGTTGTAAAAAAAAGAGTATTACGTTTCTTATTTTCTGATTAAAAATAAAAAATAGTGTACCTTTTGTCGCGTTTTGGTACTTTTTAAAAAATGGGTACTTTTACGAAAATAAGTTTCGGTAGCACTGTTAATGTGCGCAGAAACGTCTCTTCCATTCTCTCCTCGCCTCTCATTGGCTGGCCTGTCACGTGACCTGGCTAAAATTAGAAGTTCACGCGGAGCGGGAATGATTTTGGCGCGCGGCCAAGGCACTTTGGTATTCATCTGGAGCGGTACCACAATGTTTAGGGGGGAATTGTTCATGACAACATTGAAATTCAAATGTAAACTTTGAGTTCCGCTGAAGGTTTGATAATAACTTACATGTTACATTATTAAATTAATGTTACCCTTTTTCTTAGCGTTAGTTATTTAAAAATTAAACAGATAATTTTTGAGGAATTGACATAAACATGTAATTATTTTAGGCATTTAAAAGTTGACACCCCTATAGTAGTAGTAGTGAGATAAGTCTTGGCTGTAAGGACGTCAATGAACGACGTACCAGACCAGACGCTGATTGGTTGAGTTTTCCCTGGCTGGGATCTGATTGGCTGTCCGCCCAAGTCTATACAAGTCTTGAGACCAGGAATTTAGTTAGTTCTCTCAGCGACCTGCCACAAGTGGAATCTTAACGTTCCTGGTTCAAATCCAACACTATATTTGACGGATTTGTTATTTTTGAAACGATAAAAACGCTTTGTCACCCAAGTGCTGGTACTTGTGTTGAAATAGAAGTTATTTATACGGCCACCAACGTAAAGTTGCCTTTAGCATCTTGTTTCTTCAGCTGGACTATTACTTTATATATATTATAAAGGTGTGTGTATTTTCTTTGGACTTCAAGTTTTTACTTTGATTTAAGATTTGACAGTTATGGCAATGTATCCAAACGCGACACGTGGATATATGCCGTTTGTGAAACCTGCCCACAAAAGGCAGGCGGCGAAAAAGTCTAGGGTGGACAAAGCAGACTCTCTTAGAGCCAGATCCAGTGATATGAAGACATACAAAGTGACATTACGTGATAGAAATGGTTTTACATATACGTATATTATTCAAGCGGATACATCTTCTAAGAGTACGCCCATTCTTTGCGAGTCTCGCGTTGCGGCGCCAAAGTCACTGTCTTCTTCTTTGCCAGACATCAAAGTGCCATCTGCCGAAAGCATTGAAGCCAGGCGCCACTCCAGCTGCTTGGGTCTTGCCCAGGGAGTGGAAGACTTGACTAAAGTTGACGATGGTGAAAAGAAAGGTTTGTTTAATTCTATCATCAATTTTATCAGAAAGAAAACAACCAGCAAATCGTCAAAGTCGAAGCAGCAGTTGTCAGCGGTCAAGTCTAAGAGGAAGCCAAAACCCATGTTTCCAAAGAAAAGACAGAGGACCATCTCAACGATGTCCAACCTAGACCCAATCCAGGAGAGTCCAGAAGAGGATGACGATGATTTCGACACAGATTCTTACTCCCACGACTCGAGCAGTGACAGCAGCTCTAGCGAGTCCTGATATATGGCCAACCTTCGTCTGGACGAGCCGGAGACGTCTGTTCTTGGATGTTTACCACCTCTTCCTGAAAATCCATCGTCTGCCTCCACTTCAAAGTGAGGCAGAGCTAGAGCAGGTCCTGTCCTGTGGCATCGTCTGCACTTCAGAAGGTTAGCTGTCTAGTACACAACGCTACCTGTGAGATGGTCTGGCTGGTCACTTCGGACACTGCAAACAGGAATTCTCACCTGCTGGGGCAAGTACTTTGACCCTGCCTGACCTTACTGTGTCCAGAAAGCTAAATTTAGCCAACGCTTTGGGCTAAGGTCAACAAACAACTGACCTTGTCACTGGTATGACCTCTCAAGACACCTGCTGAATCTACCTGCTATAGACTTGATCAGTAAGAAACACAAATCGATTGTTGATAAAACTCTCCTACACCTGACCAGCATCTACATGGGACCACACCATTGAATTGCAGTATTCATTTGTAAGCATTTATTTCTGACTTGCCGAGTTTCAGCTTCCATCCATCAAGTCGATTGTTTCTCATTGACATTTGACATTGTTGAACAATACTGCAATACACCCACTTGACATTTGGAACAAAGATAAGGATATTTTAGTTAGAAACTCAATATTTTGATTAAAAACTTACAAGACAATACCAGTCGTCTCAGATTAGATTTTTTTTTTTTTTTTGATATTAGAATTTCAGAAAAAATCAAACTTCAGAACGTCTGTTGAACACGTCATAATTTGACGAAACTCAAAACTGCGAACTCTAATCCTAGAATTTGAGGATTATCAAGGATTGCTGCACAAATTTATAAATATTTATTGCTTTTATGTTACTGTTGTGGGGGGGGGGGGGGGTACCATTTGTTGCAATGTGTCCACTCTGGTTGTAACAAAATGCCTTTTAATTTATTGTTATATTTATTTCGAGTCCATCTTGCCTGGTTCAACTGTTGACTGGTCAGTTATTTATTGAATCATGGTTATTACTCGATCATTGATTGATTCATCCTTATAACTGTTGATTTATGTTTTTTCTGATCATGGATTAATTTATTTGCATTATTTTGATCATGAATCGCTTCATCGGCATTTAGTTCATTTCTCTGATTATGTATGTTTTTTTTTTTTTGGGTCATAATTTTTGAAATAATCAATTTCTTTATCGATACATCAGCGTAGCTACTACAATCTTTAATTCGTTTTTTTTTTTTGTTGTTGTTGTTGTTGCTATTATTAATTTATCATCTTTATTAGTCTAATCGTTTATAAGTTCGGTTCTTCTCTGTTATTTTACCACATCACGCTGGCTTTGAGATTTGGTGGGAAATCCCAGACCGTCCCATAGTATGGGGGAGGGGGTGTTAGGGTTAGGCTTTTTAGTAGTCGCTATTTATTTAGCCCTAGACCTAACACCCCCCGCCCCTTAATACCATGGAAAGGTTTGGGATTTCCCTACCATTTCTCGAAGCCAGCGTGATGTGGTGAAATAACAGAAAAGAACCATAAGTTCAGCTGTACTATTTAAGAATAATTTATCTATTCACCAGCATTATATCAGTTCAGTCATACCATTTCCCATTATACACCGATTAATCATTTATCCAATCGTCTTTATATCTCTGATCACTTCTGATGTCATTTAACATTTCTTGTTTAGACATTTTTCCTGTCTGTTCTGGAACCCCTTTGTGGGGAGAAACAATAAATAGACCCTTTACCACTCTAACAAGCATGTCGTAAGCTAGCGTCTACTGATTAGGGTAGTCCTTAGAAATCTGCATGAGAGGCAAGGAACCAACAGTCTGCACACAATTAAAGTCAGATTTGTAAAACTGATTTGCACGCAAAACAAGTTCTGGAGCCAGGTCTAAAGTACAGAAGTGGACGAACAACCGACAATTTTTGCATGAGTTTACAGCCGGTGAGCGTGAGGAAGACAACCCATTTATCATCATCATACCTTTTCACTAACACAACTTGCCGATTGGGTGGATTTATTTATGTCAGTATCAACATTCCACTTGTGGGGTGATTTTCTAGGATCCACCATGGTGGCACTTCCACTGTCTAACTCCACAGAATGTATTCATATCACGTAATTTATTTATTTATTTATTTATTGATAACCAAGAACCTCGGATACATTTGAGAGAAATAGTTGACTTATTTATAATACAGGCATGGAAACTGCGGATAGTTGGGAATTTAATTTATTATTTATTTATAACATTGATCCTGCGGATACAGTTGGGGGTAATTTATTACTCATTTATAAGCTGATTTAGGATTCATTTATTATTATTTATAAAATGAACTCTTAGAGTACATTGTGTTTCGTGGATTTTATGACAGTTGAAATATCAGTTGTTGTTTTTTTCTCTTATTTTTTAAATGAGATTTTTTTTAAAAATGTGTTTACACACTCACTTGGAGAAGAGGAAGAAACAACAAAGTAGTGTTTCAGTTTAATTTCAAGCAATTTATGCACTCTGGATAAACATGATGAACAGAAAAAATGGAGTCAAAAATGAAAAAGAAAACAGAGAGAGGTCGGTTATGGAAAAGGCAGAGGGATACCAAAGATTCCATGGGAATCCACGTTTAAGAAGCTAAAAGATAGGATCTTACGGCAAATATTTTGGAATTGGTTACAATATTATCTGTTTGGGTCGAAAAGGGCAGATATCGTTGCCTAGCGGTCAACCACAGCACAACATGCCAGCTGTCCTTTTTAATGTCGAATACAGAAGCAGAAGGAAGAAATGCGATATGTTGTTTGAATAACCTAAAGGAATTTGTCTCCCTTTTGCTGAGTTGAGTCCAAAATTGACAACACAGCGCTCGGGCATTCTCATGCATGCTCAGTCCTTATCTTCAGCAGCCGCGCAGATCGCTGTTGTTTTGATATGTAATATTGTCCTGTTTTGCCATTATGTCACAAAGACCTAGCAGTCTCTTTCTCTATTCCCTTCTATCCTGTGCAGTTAGTTCAATAACATAGATGGAATCCTGTCTGGCAGCTTTGGCCTCTCTCATCAGCGTCCCTTTTAGGGTTTCTCTTGATCGTCCTCGCTTCCTTGATCCTTTTATTTCCCATTTCACTACATGTTTGGTGATTCTCTGCTGGTCACTTCTCGGGATGTGTCCAGTGTATCGCCATCTTCTCTGTCTTATAACTGTTGTTGCTAGGTGCACATATATGGTTTGTATTTTATTTATTGAAAGTTCAGTATGCTTATTTATTTTTATTTATTGATTTATTTATGTGAGTAAATTATTCTGTGGGTGTGATAAATCCCAGGAGACAAGATCGTTAAATTATTGCATTCTTCGCCAAAGGCAGCATTTTATGTGGTTGGTTGTGTTGTGTGGGTTGGTTGACTTATTCAAAAATGTGAAAAAAAGGTGTAGGTTGGTTGTTTTGTGTGAGGAAAATGTATGACGTGCGCATGATTGGAATTGTTGGTTTTCGTGTAGGTTTAATATCTTTCCCTGGAATTGTAGGGGACATGCCTGCGTGCAATTGTGAGGGACATGTGTGATTGGAATTGTGAGGGACATGTGTGAATGAAATTTTGAGGGACATGTGTGATTGGAATTGTGAGGGATGTGTATTAGTGGAACTTCAAGTCACATGTGAGCTAGTGAAGACAATAGGTCAGATATGAGTGGGAAAACTATGAGGTCAGTTATGAGTGGGAAAACTATGAGGTCAGATATGAGTGATTGATGAAAACAGATGTAAGTTATAACAGTGGAAAATTTCAGGACAAATAAAAGTGCATGTGCGATTTGTATGTAAGACTTGTATGTGTGAAATTATGTGTAACGATAGCCCGCTGGCATATATGTATGCGCGCATGTGTGAATGACAAGCAAAGGAAGCAACAATGACATCTGTTGAGTCCTAATGAAGACATGGTTCTCTGGGTTGAATTTGAATTATACAATGTGTGGGTTTCAGTGTGTGGGGGGGGGGGGGGGAGGGTTAAAATATTTATGTATAAAAGTATTATTCGTGGGGATTCACCTGTTGTCCAAAGACAAGCTTTTGCGACAGTAACATAATTATCAACTCAAAACATGTTTAATTTATTCATTCATTTGTGCACTTGTATATAGTACGCGTATTTATTTATCAACACGTAGTATCTTCTAATATTTGACTGTCTACAACTTTTGGAGGGCTTACCGTTTTTGACCTAGTTTACCCGGGGTCGGTAAATTTCCATCACGCTCTGGGCGCGTGAACAGCGTGCCCGTGCGCGCGGCGACCCACGATCGATGCTGTCATTGGTGGACGAGGAGGGGACGAGGGGGCGCTTATTCATGAGTCTAGCGAGAGAGATATGGGCTTTGCCGCCCCCTCCAGCCCCCTTCTCTGTTGATAAACGTAATGAGATTTGCCGCACAAGAATGTGGCCTGGTTTGCCCTAGTGCGATTAAGGCAAATGTTGCATAGGTTTGTTTACATTTTTTTGTTGTTGCTTCGGGGGCGGCACTGTTTACATAATGAAACAGTCACAGCTTGTTGGTTGCCTACGGGTCGCCCATGCAGTTTCTACGGTCGAAGACTTCGGTTCATTTGCTAACAACTTGTTGGTGATTCTTCTCTGTGAACAAGTTACCAAACATGCAGAAATAATGCTGATGAGATGGAAGACTACAAAATATATTTGACACAAGACAGTAGTAAGACATGGAGCAGACAGACACGACAAGACGGAACGAGAAAGATGAATATAAGATGGCAAATTGAAGAAGAATACTAACTAAATCAAAAGACTAAATAAAATCACAAAAAGAATATACACGATAAAATACTTGAATAAGTAGAAAGACTGATATAAAACAAAAGAATATATACGAAATACAAAACAAGACAAAAGACTAGACGGACGGAAAATAACATGACAAAGGTACATACATAACAGAAAAGTCAAAACAAATTCTCGTTATACTTCTCAGTCGAAATACTTAGAAATGCTACGGCAGTTTTGACAACTTTAGTTTTGCCTGGTTGAGTCACTTATGTTAAACTATTTGTGTTGAATATGTTTTTAAGTTTTGCGCAACTTAACAATGCAATATTGAATTTGTTGAAATGGAAATTAAATAATTTATTTTTTATATGAAAACAAATTTATCTCGTTGAGTGTTTTATCATTGTTGATTGTCATTGTTTACTTTCCTCAGCATTCACTGTCAGACCTACTGTGTGTTGTGTTTTCTGTCTGTCTGTGCAAAGAATACTACTTTCTTTACTGCCGAAGTCTATTTTTATGTTTCCACATGTTTTGTGGTGATTTTCTGTCTTGTGACTCTTTTACTGAATGTTGAGTAAACAATCAACATCATAGCACTCGCGACACTCTCATAAGCGGTCACTACCCATTTTCAGCAGCAAGCGAAGAGTTCCAGTTCCGATGGCACCAGTAACTGTCAGATTGTACATCCTTCTCGCCTTCCCCTTGAGTGTTAAGCGTCGGTCAGATCCCCTGGTAACTCCTCGCAGTGCCATTCTCCTCAGACTGTAACGATGTATGTGTACCTGATGAAGGCTGAATAGCCGCAACGTTCACGTTTTGTTTGTATTTGTTATATTGTGAAGCTTGCTTTTATACTTTTCGTTCGGTTTTATATCTTTTCTTGATATTTTAATGTGTACCTCCGCACTGTTCAGTCGCTCCCGGAGGGCCCTCAGAACATCTAGCTTGTCACCATCAGTTCAGAGGTGCAGAGCCGGCCAGTTTGTCTGCCTGTTCATTTCCCAACACACCAACATGACCTGGAGAAATTATCCAAAGGATATAACTGTCCCTTGTTCTCCATCATATTTTCTACCGTCTATGTTGTTCGCTGACTAATGTTGCTTCGTTGCTATCTCTCTCAACACGTTACTGTTCTATTTGTCAAGTACTGTCTTGCTTTGAGCGGCGTCGGTGGATTAGGCGTTGCGAGTCCGACTTGTAATTCCAACATACCGCGATCGAAACCCACTGCTGGCTGCGTGGATTTTTATCATGGTATGGGGCGTCGCAGGTCGACCCAGTCCAAAATGAGTACCAGGATGTATGTCCTGGGGAAGTAAAGACTGTCGGTGTAATGTTGACAACATTAATTACCTGTTACAAACTGGTCTCTAAAAAAATGGGTGCTCTTCCCATGTGCCCGATGTGTCTAAAAGCGTGAAAAGTAGTCTTTACTTTACTGTCTTGCCTGCCACTCTCCCAATTTCTTGCTTGCTTCACTTTTTATCTGACAGAGGTTTGAACATCGGATCAACATCATGGCACACGGGTGTAACCCATAAGTGCTCCGTTCTTCTTCTAACTCAAGTCTGAGTCCAAAGAAGCTCATCACGGTGCACTGGCTCTGTAGCACCGGCGAGTAACCTGAAATACTTTTGGTAGATTTTTAACTCCAAATTTTGCCCAGGTAGCGCCGTTATGCTACTCTTTTTGATTTTCAACTGCCAAGGGATTTTTTACGTGCGTAACAATGCACACGGGCGTCCGATCTCACTACCCACAAACTTTTAACCATAATCCCTGAAATAAGAACTTTTGGTTATATTTGTGACTGTGAAGAAGAAGACGAGGAAGAATACGAAGAAAGATTGTGATTTAAAGTCCCTTCCCCACTGTTGCATGGAAGTATAGCAACACATAAATGGATAACCTGTGGAAAATTCTGGTCGACCATGCCAACGGCAAAGCACTTGAGGTTAATATTAATATTGCCTGCACGTGAATGGAAAACACACACACAAACGTACGTGCGCTCTCACACATACACACACGCATATTAATACATGCGCACGCACGCTCACACGCCACACGCACACACTCACACAAACGTACATGCGCGCGCACACACACACAAGTGTGTGAGCATGCGTGCATGAATATGTGTGTGTGTGTATACACATATTCATGCACGCACGTACGCTCACACACACAAAGACTGCACCTCGAAAACGGGATCAACAAGCTGCGACTGTTGCCTAATTATACACGAACTTTGTTGATTTAATAAGGTGCCCGCCTACTTTTTACACCAGGGGAGAGGTACTGACACACAACACAAACATGACCGGGTCAGTGACTGGGATCACCATTTGATCTATCCCCGAGTAGCTGGAGGAATGTCTCCATGGCGAAATGGTTAGACGTTTGCCTCGCGATCTGAACGTCATGGGTTCGCTTCAGGGCGGCGCCGTTTAGTTGACGAGTGCAATTGTTTACGGAGATCGCTGTAGATCGTTGGCGGAGCTACGGAATTCGTGCTGCGTGCGACGCTCCCGGCAGGCAGCTAGCTGTTCTGCAGAGAAAGACCGAGCCGTATGGGGTAAAACCCGGTGCAGTGAAGTCGATCTTGTCACCTTTCCCTTGACCTTTCCGAGTAGCCAAGGGTCAGTCCATGGGAAATGGTCAAAGCAACTGTTTTTTTTAAATGGCATTTTATTGATTGCAACTCCGCGTGGGTTCCAAGGCCTCGTTGTGGGAAAACAAGAATAGACCCACTGCCTCCCCTGCAAGCATGTCGTAAGAGTCGAAGGTTTGGAGGCATCCTGCGAAGTCGGAGTGCCTCTCTGTCTGAAAGGCAAGGAACCAGAGATCAGCAGAGCATGTACTCCAGGACTGCACCGAATTTGACACATTAAGGCAAACCTTTTGGCCAGAAAGAACAACAGTGGAACGTAAACTCTATGGACCACTGAATGAACTAACAACGACAGTGAAATTTATACAAGAGACAAAACTGCTGATATAGATAACTTATTTCAGGCGAACGAAAGAAGAAGAAGAAGCATAGAAATAAGCTAGATCTGTAAAACGGATCTGCACGTAACACTTAGGTTCTGGAGCAAGACAAAAATCCAGACATGAACGAACATCTAGAACTTTTGCCGGAGTTTACAGCCGGTGAATGCAAAGAAGAAGATGAAGAAGACTACAGAAATCAAGCATGTACATACAAGCTGGTACAGCGATGCACGGTCTTTCATCTTGAGTGAAACACCGCACGTATTTCAGTCAAGAATTTGTTTACAAAATACTGAACGCGGTATTTCAGGGATTCTCAAACTGTTTCTTCAGCGGGTGTTTCTCTTACTGTTTCTGGTACAACTCACGTTTCCGGGACAAGGGACACCGTCGTTCTTTGATGTGTTTTAACCTTTCACACGCGTGACTTTCTCCTACAGGAGTGTCAGGTACCATAGTCTGCTAAAGGGGTGTCACCATAGTCTCCTACAGGGGTGTCAGGTACCATAGTCTCCTACAGGGGTGTCAGGTACCATAGTCTCCTACAGGGGTGTCAGGTACCATAGTCTCCTACAGGGGTGTCAGGTACCATAGTCTCCTACAGGTGTGTCAGGCTACATAGTCCCCTACAGGGGTGTCAGGTACCATAGTCTCCTACAGGGGTGTCAGGCTACATAGTCTCCTACAGGGGTGTCAGGTACCATAGTCTCCTACAGGGGTGTCAGGTACCATAGTCTCCTAAAGGGGTGTCAGGTACCATAGTCTCCTACAGGGGTGTCAGGTACCATAGTCTCCTACAGGGGTGTCAGGTACCATAGTCTTTTACAGGGGTGTCAGGTACCATAGTCTCCTACAGGGGTGTCAGGTACCATAGTCTCCTACAGGGGTGTCAGGTACCATAGTCTCCTACAGGGGTGTCAGGTACCATAGTCTTTTACAGGGGTGTCAGGTACCATAGTCTCCTACAGGGGTGTCAGGTACCATAGTCTCCTACAGGGGTGTCAGGTACCATAGTCTCCTACAGGGGTGTCAGGTACCATAGTCTCCTAAAGGGGTGTCAGGTACCATAGTCTCCTACAGGGGTGTCAGGTACCATATTCTCCTACAGGGGTGTCAGGTACCATAGTCTTTTACAGGGGTGTCAGGTACCATAGTCTCCTACAGGGGTGTCAGGTACCATAGTCTCCTACAGGGGTGTCAGGTACCATAGTCTCCTACAGGGGTGTCAGGTACCATAGTCTCCTACAGGGGTGTCAGGTACCATAGTCTCCTACAGGGGTGTCAGGTACCATAGTCTCCTACAGGGGTGTCAGGTACCATAGTCTCCTACAGGGGTGTCAGGCTACATAGTCTCCTACAGGGGTGTCAGGTACCATAGTCTCCTACAGGGGTGTCAGGTACCATTGTCTCCTACAGGGGTGTCAGGTACCGTAGTCTCCTACAGGGGTGTCAGGTACCATAGTCTCCTACATCGGTGTCAGGTACCATAGACTCCTACAGGGGTGTCAGGTCTTATAGTCTCCTACAGGGGTGTCAGGTACCATAGTCTCCTACAGGGGTGTCAGGTACCATAGACTCCTACAGGGGTGTCAGGTCTTATAGTCTCCTACAGGGGTGTCAGGTACCATAGTCTCCTACAGGGGTGTCAGGTCTTATAGTCTCCTACAGGGGTGTCAGGTCTTATAGTCTTCTACAGGGGTGTCAGGTCTTATAGTCTCCTACAGGGGTGTCAGGTCTTATAGTCTCCTACAGGGGTGTCAGGTACCATAGTCTCCTACAGGGGTGTCAGGTCTTATAGTCTCCTACAGGGGTGTCAAGGTCTTATAGTCTCCTACAGGGGTGTCAGGTCTTATAGTCTCCTACAGGGGTGTCAGGTCTTATAGTCTCCTACAGGGGTGTTAGGTCTTATAGTCTCCTACAGGGGTGTCAGGTCTTATAGTCTCCTACAGGGGTGTCAGGTACCATAGTCTCCTACAGGGGTGTCAGGTACCATAGTCTCCTACAGGGGTGTCAGGTCTTATAGTCTCCTACAGGGGTGTCAATGTCTTATAGTCTCCTACAGGGGTGTCAGGTCTTATAGTCTCCTACAGGGGTGTCAGGTACCATAGTCTCCTACAGGGGTGTCAGGTACCATAGTCTCCTACAGGGGTGTCAGGCTACATAGTCTCCTACAGGGGTGTCAGGTACCATAGTCTCCTACAGGGGTGTCAGGCTACATAGTCTCCTACAGGGGTGTCAGGTACCATTGTCTCCTACAGGGGTGTCAGGTACCATAGTCTCCTACATCGGTGTCAGGTACCATAGACTCCTACAGGGGTGTCAGGTCTTATAGTCTCCTACAGGGGTGTCAGGTACCATAGTCTCCTACAGGGGTGTCAGGTCTTATAGTCTCCTACAGGGGTGTCAGGTCTTATAGTCTTCTACAGGGGTGTCAGGTCTTATAGTCTCCTACAGGGGTGTCAGGTCTTATAGTCTCCTACAGGGGTGTCAGGTACCATAGTCTCCTACAGGGGTGTCAGGTCTTATAGTCTCCTACAGGGGTGTCAAGGTCTTATAGTCTCCTACAGGGGTGTCAGGTCTTATAGTCTCCTACAGGGGTGTCAGGTCTTATAGTCTCCTACAGGGGTGTTAGGTCTTATAGTCTCCTACAGGGGTGTCAGGTCTTATAGTCTCCTACAGGGGTGTCAGGTACCATAGTCTCCTACAGGGGTGTCAGGTACCATAGTCTCCTACAGGGGTGTCAGGTCTTATAGTCTCCTACAGGGGTGTCAGGTCTTATAGTCTCCTACAGGGGTGTCAGGTCTTATAGTCTCCTACAGGGGTGTCAGGTCTTATAGTCTCCTACAGGGGTGTCAGGTCTTATAGTCTCCTACAGGGGTGTCAGGTCTTATAGTCTCCTACAGGGGTGTCAGGTCCCATAGTCTCCTACAGGGGTGTCAGGTCCCATAGTCTCCTACAGGGGTGTCAGGTCCCATAGTCTCCTACAGGGGTGTCAGGTCCCATAGTCTCCTACAGGGGTGTCAGGTCCCATAGTCTCCTACAGGGGTGTCAGGTACCATAGTCTCCTACAGGGGTGTCAGGTACCAAAGTCTCCTACAGGGGTGTCAGGTACCATAGACTCCTACAGGGGTGTCAGGTACCATAGTCTCCTACAGGGGTGTCAGGTACCATAGTCTCCTACAGGGGTGTCAGGTACCATAGTCTTTTACAGGGGTGTCAGGTACCATAGTCTTTTACAGGGGTGTCAGGTACCATAGTCTCCTACAGGGGTGTCAGGTACCATAGTCTCCTACAGGGGTGTCAGGTACCATAGACTCCTACAGGGGTGTCAGGTACCATAGACTCCTACAGGGGTGTCAGGTACCATAGACTCCTACAGGGGTGTCAGGTACCATAGACTCCTACAGGGGTGTCAGGTACCATAGACTCCTACAGGGGTGTCAGGTACCATAGACTCCTACAGGGGTGTCAGGTACCATAGACTCCTACAGGGGTGTCAGGTACCATAGTCTCCTAAAGGGGTGTCAGGTACCATAGTCTCCTACAGGGGTGTCAGGTACCATAGTCTCCTACAGGGGTGTCAGGTACCATAGTCTCCTACAGGGGTGTCAGGGTGCACAGTCTTCTACCCTATCACAGCCGATATTCCACGTTCTATACTACACGATGTTACCACCACTTTCAACAACCTCAAAACATCTACAACTGGCCCTAACACAAACCAGGGCTGCCGACGGGATTTTTTGTAACAACCCAGCTCAGCTCAACAAAAACCCAAGCAACACAAAGACCACGTCTGGCTTTATATAATAAATAGAGAAGGCCGTGACAAAGACATAGACAAAATCCCCCAGATTGTTAAAATGTACACAATTTATAGTTACGAAACGAAACATTCACCACTTGTATATAAAATTTTATTTAAAAAAAAAAAATTCCCCAAGTCGTCATATAAAAACCCGGATTGGGGGTGGGGGCGCGGTGGGAGGGGGGGGGGGGTGAGCATTGGTAGCCCTGGCTCCAGCCCCGTAGGAAAGAGCCTCAGTCTAGGTCCCACGAGACAGTTCATTCTACGCCACGTGGTTTCAGAATTAGTATTCTGCGGTAGCTCCTAAAACGCTGTGCTGCTCCAGAAAGCAACGGTAAACTCCTAGTGGCCCGCCATCATACAGAACAAAAGAACCTGACACCCCTGTGACAGAGAGTCAGGCGTGTGAAAGGTCAGAAAGGATGAATGAGCGAACAATCATGTCCTGTTTGGGCCTGAGTTGGTGAGTTCGCTGTTTCTATTCATTTTCTTTCTTCTGCTGTTCCTCCTGCTGTTTCTACTTTTTTGTTTCTGCTATTTTTTGCGGCTGCCCCCCCCCCCCACCATTCTTTCCAGTGTTTCTATTACTGTTTCTTCCTCTTCCGTTTTTGTGTCTGCAACTTCGTATGCTACTTCTTCTACCGCTTCCTTTGTCAATCATTTATACGAAGCGGTGTAGCTTCACACAGTCACTGAAATAGTAAAGAAATGAATTTAAAAAGCGAACAGAAATAGTGCGATGGATGCTGACGAGAAAGGCATATGGTTCCGGAGTAGATTTTATCTACGATTAACCTGGAACCCACACAGTAAGCTGGTGCATTTGAAAACAGTGGGTGCCTCAGGGCTCTATGTAGCCTTAGGTCGTCATGACGCCAAAATCTGTCCCTGCCTGTAGTTGTGTGTTGGTATGGATTACCCCCCACTCTGAGAACCACTACTGTATATATTCCGGATGTCCACTAGAACCTGTTAATATTTCACGGTAGACGACCGAACCCGGACACCGCTCGTGTGTAGATAAGTGGCTGAATGACTGTTATTCTTCAACCCGAACCGCTCGGGTTGCCAGGCTGGGTGTTATGGCGGGCCGGCTGTGTTTGGCGTCAGTGGCAGATCCGGGTTGTATTTGTGGAATCTTTATTACGTTTGTTTTTAAAATGTTTTTGTATGTGTGACAACTTGAAGTTATTGTTCACTGTTGCGAGTTGATGTTATTGTTCAGTGTTGCAAGTTGATGTTATTGTTCAGTGTTGCAAGTTGATGTTATTGTTCGGTGTTGCCACTTGATGTTATTGTTTAGTGTGGCAAGCTGATGTGATTGTTCAGTGTGGCAAGTTGATGTTATTGTTCGTGTTGTTGTTGCCCACTTGAGTTATTGTTTAGTGTCGCGAGTTGATGTTATTGTTCAGTTGGCAACTTGATGTTATTGTTCACTTGATGTTATTTTTTTGGCCACTTGATGTGTCGCGAGTTGATGTTATTGTTCAGTGTTGCAACTTGATGTTATTGTTCAGTGTTGCAACTTGATGTTATTGTTCATTGTTGCAAGTTGATGTTATTGTTCAGTGTGGCAACTTGATGTTATTGTTCAGTGTTGCAAGTTGATGTTATTGTTCTGTGTTGCCAGTTGATGTTATTGTTCTGTGTTGTCAGTTGATGTTATTGTTCTGTGTGGTCAGTTGATGTTATTGTTCTGTGTGGTCAGTTGATGTTATTGTTCGGTATTTAAGTTGATTTTATTGTTTAGTTTTGCCACTTAATGTTATTGTTCTGTGTTGCAAGTTGATGTTATTGTTCATTGTTGCAAGTTTGTTATTATTCAATTTTGTAAGTTGATGTTATTGTTCAGTGTTGTAAGTTTTTTGCATTCACCGGATGTAAAACTCCGACAGGAATTTCTAATTTTTTTGTTCACCTCTCGACTTCAGTTGTCTTCCAGAACCTGAGTGTCGCGTGCACATCCGTTGTACACATCTGACTTATTTGTATGCAGATGTTTGGTTCATTGCCTTTCAGTGAGATACACTCCGACTTCAATGAAAACCCCTAGTTAGTCGACTCTTACGACATGTTTGTTGGGAGGATCCAGTGGGTCTATTACTCTCCCCTCACCTCAGATAAGACCCCGGAACCCACACGGGGAGGTAGTCATACAAAAACGTAGATAACAAATTTCCAAAGACGAGTTTTTCCCCAAAACTGAGGGAAGCGAGGGCACGATGCCAAAGATGATACACGCCACAGACAAACATTGGGAAGTCCCGGAGACTCACCGGCCAGGTATTTGTGCGTCACGCACGTCACGGGACAAGTATTTCTGGCATTTCAGAAACTCCGACGGGAGGGTCGAGGTGGGAGAGAGGGAATCTGTTGTTTGTGGGGTGAGTTACAGATCTAAGGCGTAGTTGGTGCTGCTGCAGTTGTGGGTGTGGAAACCTTTTTTAGTTCTTTCTTTATTTGTATGCCCCTGTGCGTTCCAGTGCAATGTAATTCCAGTTGTATTGTTTTCAGATTTTCTAAGCGTGTGTCCTATTCAGCGCCAGTGTTTTTCCCTCACCTCTTGCTATATGGCGAGCAAACGTCCCGTTTCCACCTTCTGTTTAGGTGTCTCTCGGCCGTCCCGTCCAAAACAACGTCGATTGTCCAGTTTAAAAAAAAAATATCTGTATAAACTATAGAAAAGAATATACACTTTATAGTTATGTCTGTAGATCTAGTTAGATTTCAGTTTTAGATAATCAACTTTACAGCCATATGTACACACAATTTTGGGGGCTGAGTGGTCGCGAGGTATGGTGTCTGCCTCGAGTGCTGATGGTCCCGGGTTCATGCCCCGGTGAAGGCTGAGGACTTCTAGTAATTTTCCCTGGTCTCTAGGTAGTAAGACCGGACGCCCGTGTGTATTCTTGCGCACGTAACAAATCCCTTAGCAGTTGTAGGTCGAAAAGAGCAGCCTTACGGCGCTGCCCGGGCAAAATTTGGAGTTAAAAATCTACCCAAAGTATTTCAGGACCCTCGCCGGTGCTACAGAGTTTGTGCACTGTGCTGATATTTTTCAGATTCAGGCTAGAGTTAGAAGTAGAACGGAGCACTTATGGGTTACTACCCTTGTGCTTTCATATTGATCCTTCGAATAAACATAATAGACACACAATTTAAGAGTGGCGAATCAGCCATTCATACCGTGGACTGGCACCGGAGACAACAGATCACGTCCTCTAATACAGTCCCAGATACATCATTCATAAGTAAAAGTTCTGGCCAAGATCAAAACTAGTGGAGCCAAATGTTACAGGCCGCTAAGGTAAATACAAAAGACAGTGAAGTTCATACTAGAGACAGCATTGCATTTCTAGATAGTCTTTTTCAAGCGGACGAAGCAAGAAGAAGTTGTATATAGTCGTAATGCCTGAAATTGTTGATGGATATTTTTTGTTGGAGCATTTGTTTTTAAGTGTAGTTACAGAGCATTTTGTTTCGTTTATTTCTTGGTGATTGTCGTTCGGGTTTTATTACCCTTGTAAATTAAATATTTAACCCTTTCACCTCAGTGACCTAGAGGAAACAAAGAGGCGGAGAAGGGGTGTGTGGAGGGTGGGGGTGGAGTGGGGGCTGGGTGATTGAACTGACTTCTTGGGATATCTCGTTTAGGCTTAAAATATTAAAGCGATGTTCCGTTTTAAGCTCAAGATGTTATGGCATCCCTACTCCTTAACAAAAGAGCAACCAAGAGGTTTTGAAAGAGGCGGGAGCCCGAAGACAACTTATCACAGACATCAGAAGGAGACAGTCATCATTTTTCGGCCATGTTATGAGAAGAGGGAAAATAGAACATGTTGTGACCGCTGGAAAGATCTGTGGAAGGAGAGATGGAGGAAGACAACGAGAGAAGATGCTTGACAGTCTTGTTGCATGGCATGGAGGTGTGTCGGCACACGAACTGATACACGCTGCAGGAGATCGTGGATTATGGAGAGGCATGATCGCCCACGCCAGTCGGCAAGGCACCTGATGATGATGACTACTTAACAAGTACTAGATGCACATACTGTTGATGATAATGACGATATTGTGTTGATGATGATGATGACAATGAGGATTACTATATTCCTACCAGTGTTGTAGAAGATGCTACTATTGTTGTTGCTATTGTTACTATTGCTTCTCAAAATGCATTTGTTGTAATAGAAGAAACACTTGTTGTTGTTCGTTGTTCATTTAAAGATCATCGTACCACACACCGGACCTGACCATAAGTGCTCCGATCTCTTCCTGAGTGAGTCTCATTAAGTGTTTTTTTTTAACGCCGAAACACCCATTCTGCTGTGGTAATGAAACACACGGAGAAGGGAGTCAGAGAGTGTAAGTTGAAAAGATAGGGAGGATATGGGGTGACCATGCTTGCAGTAGCGACGGTTGGAACGACTTGGAGGTAGTCTGTCGAAGACCTATGATCCATGGGGGGGGGGGGGGGGGGGGTTATAAAGGCAAAGACTTTTGACCAAAATGGAAGAAAGATTTGGCAGAATGTTTAGCTTCTAAGTTATTTTTGCTTCCGACAGCGCTTTGCTAATGCAGTTTCCACATAAGGACGGTAGTCTACGGCTTCGCAGCCTGAGCTACTGAGTTTAGTGCTTGGTGCAGCCCTGTGAGCTGTGTTTTTTTTTTCTGCAGGCCTTTTATGTGTGCTGCAGTTGTGTCGTGGTGTTCACTATGGCCGGTAGCTGGTTTAGTGTCACCTGGTGAAATACCTTTTCTAACAATGCAACCTATGTATAGTTACCAACTTCCTATGCCCGCCTACTTCCATCAATGATAAACTGCAAATCGACAGAGGAGACATTGCATTCGATTGGCACAGGAACGGGGCAAGTACGGGAAAACCCAATTGCGGTGAAGTTGATTGAGACTTCAACTAAGACTAAGACTGGGGCGAAAGATAAAGAATGAAAGAGCAGACCAGATGGCAACTAAGTCACCAATGCCCATGGGAAGAAGCACGCACAAAGCACACGACGTTGTGTGGACCTGGTTGGGTAATGAGGAAGAATCTCTGACGTCAACACGATTGCGTGACCTAGGAGTAAAGCTTGGTTGAGTTCGTCTATGCCAGTGGTCTGGCAAATCTGTAAAAAGGATGTGTATGCAATACGCAGGTTCTGGAATAAGACCATAGTCCAGTAGTGGACGAACATCCAAAACTTTCCACCGTAGTTTACATGTGGTGAACGCGCAGAAGAAGAACAAGAAGAATAACAACATCCGGAAGATTTATAACAAAAGCACAACAAGGAACTTGTACAACAAAAACAACAACAAAGCTTTACCATAAACAACAACAGTAACAGCAATGGTATTTCTATAACAGCACTCGTTTCTGCAGCAAATAATGGTATTTCTGCAGTAAGACATACTTACCAAAATAACAACTGACAAAACAACAACAATTATAGTGCTACAGGTGCTGTTGCTGCTGCTACTGCTGCTGTTGCTCCTCCTCCTACTGCTGCTGCTGCTGCTGCTTTTGTTGTTGCTGCTACTACAACTGCTGCTGTTGCTGCTACTACAACTGCTGCTGCTGCTGCTACTACAACTGCTACTGCTACTACTACTACTACTACTGCTGCTGCCACTACTACTACTACTACTACTACTACTGCTGTTACAACAACAACGACTAGTGGCACAACAAGGAGACAGAGAGGGGGGAACCACACACACACACAAACACGCACACGCATGCACACACACACGCATGCACACACGCGCGCACTCACACACACGAAGGAGGAAAATCGAGGTGTACAATTCTATACCCCGCACATCACATCGACAGCCTAACCAGACTACCCGGTGAAAGACGCGCACACTTCGTGTCCAACAGTGAAACAAAAACCCACACAAGAACACAACATTCTACCCGGGGTGGTAGTCGCCGGGGCGTCAGAAAACAAACTAGGACAATGGAATGGAAGAATTGAACCGGCGCGACACAGGCCAAGAGCTGTGCTCCCGCGGTCCAATCAAATGTCAGGAATGGGAACATAAATTATGTTAATGTGCTCTAGTTTAGTTCAGCGCATGCGCATGTTCTGGTTACGTTTTAGCGTTGATTGGTTGTTTAGATTAGTGTTGCCCTTTTGGTGACCTCCGGAGGTGAGGGGGGAGGGGGTGCAGACCGCCCTGGGTGTCATCCATGAAGAGAGGGGGGGGGGGGGGGGGTCGTGACGAAATGGCACAAGTATGTATGTTTGTGTATGTTTATAGGAATAATCAAAACAAAAAAGAATGCTTGTATCTTGTGTGGGTTGGTGGGTGATGACAGAAATTTTTTCCACACAGGGTACCATGCTTACGTACAATGTTAGGGTTGACGAGGATAGATCAACACAGGAACGATGATATCAGGAGGAGAGTCAGCACAGAACCAATCCTGAACCTTATAGGTAGACAACAAATCAAATGGTTTGGCCATGTAACAAGATTGGCAGGAGACAGGGCCCCACAGAGAGCAATGTTATACAGATACAGTGGTAACAGAGCCATTGGTAGACCACGCAGAATATGGACCGCAGAAATATCAGAGACACTGAAAAGTATTTTATACGAAGCGAACAGAAGGGTTGATTACAGAGATCTCGTCCTGTCCTGACGCCACGCGGCATTCCAGGAATGTATCTCTAAACAAGGCTTAACCCATTCAGTCCTAATTAATTTATCATACGTTTTTTGAGCTCTATTACAATATATATATATTATGGCCTGGAGAGAATGAGGCACCTGGGTGTAACCAGAGGGTCTGGCCGGCTCACTACACTCAGAGGAAAGGCAAGACGGATATATAACCAGATTGTGACCGTTACCATCAGTACTGGAACTCTGCGCTGGCTGCTGAAGATGAGGACGGAGCATGCATAAAAGTGCCCTGAGTACTGTGATGCCAATGCTTGCCTCGGCTCAACTCTTAGATTATATAAGAGAGCTAGAGAATGAAGTTAGAAAGATGGGGAGGACGTGGGGAGAACTGCATGCGATAGCAAAGGCTACAACAACCTGGCGTGCGTGGGTTGAGGGCCTATGCTCCACTGGGAGCTAGGAAGGCAGAAGAAGAAGAGACATTAATTAATATTCGTAACCTTCTGTCACCGCGCGAATAATTACGTTTATTTACTCAGTCTCAATTGCTGCTACATTTCATTTAGTCTTTTCTTTTATTGTTTTATCTGCTTCACGCCCAAATGTTTGTTTGTCAACAGTGTAAATTCCAGATAGATAATTTGATTAATAAGCATTAATCCTGCGACTCAGAGTTGAGGCTGCTGTATAGGTGAAGGTAAAGCCGGGAGATGTGAACCAGCGTTATTGCACACGGTTATAAACCATAAGTGCTCTGGCACCAGTACGGGCAGCTGATTAGAAACTGTCCGCCTGTGTCACCGTCCGCACGTAACACTGTAGCTACAGCGACGATCCTCCATTTACCCCAGATTGTCAACTCTGGTACCCATTTCCTAGAGGCTGGGTGAACCCCGGGAACCGCCCGGTTTCGAACACCGACCGTTGCTGCAGCGATCGCAGCTGGATTTAAAAGCGAGCCTCCTATCGACTGCACTAACGCGGCTCCCGTTCGTCCGGCGTTTACACCAGTGAATGGAAGGGAACCATTTCAATAGATCCGTGGCTCTAAAGTTGGGGTCCGTCAGAGACGCTTGCCGCCAAAATTTGACACAAGAAGAACTAGATTCGGAACCATTTTCTGACCTCCTCGGCCTGTGAACGTCCTAACGTGACCTATGACCTAGTGACCTTGTGACCTATGCCGTTTTGTGTCTGTCGTGGGAAGTATTTTTTTAATGAGATGGGGATCGATCTGAATGTCCCTCCGTTGGGGGGCAATGTCTCTTAGGACCGTCTGGGGGTCGTGAGAGTTTTGGTTAGCGAAATTTAAGGTGACGGTTATTGTTTTAGTGAGTGACATTGTTGTTGAAGCCTTGTGTATAGACAGGAAGTGAGGCAAAGAAAGTGACAGATCACACACACACACACACACACACACAGAGGGACGGAAGGACGGACGGCTGGATCGATCGATCGACAGACAGACAGAGAAAAAGACAGAGAAACAGAGACTGACAGACAAGACAGAGGACAGACAGAGCGACAGACAGACATAGAGACAGAAAGAGAGACAGACAGACAGAGAGACAGACAGACAAAGAGACAAACAGAAAGATAAACAGAGAGGCAGACATACAAACAGACAAGTGGTGAAACAGACAGACAGACGCACACACGCACGTACGCATGCACGCGGCGCCGACCGACCGACCGACCCATTCATTGATTGATTAAAGTAAATAGATAGAAATTATAGAAATAATTAGATAGAAAGATTGATTAGATAGATAGAATAATTAGATAGAATGATTTCATAGACAGAGAGTTGCAGGGCTCGGTTGCGACGTAAACAGTTAACCAGACATAGGGGGTCTCTCGCACTGGACATAGGTTTTTCCGAAGACCATTTAGCAACAACTGTTGACAGAAGTCACAAAATTAGATGGAATGACGTGTAAAAGCTGTGTGTTCCGTGTGGGGGTTCCGGGACCCCATTGTAGGGAAAAGCGAAAAGAGACCCACTGGTACTCCTGCCAAACATGTCGTAACAGTCGACTAACTTGGAGCTTCCTTTGAAGTCGGAGTGCATCTGCTAGAGCAGCTAGCGACCAACACATAGGCTTTTGTCAGGGGCCCTAAATATAACCGGGCCTGATATATGGATAACCGGCTGAACAGGATGTTTATCGCTTGTGTTATGTCTGCATACAAATAAGTCAGAGTTGTAAAACGAGTGTTCTAAAACGCAACACTTAGGTTCAGGAATAAGACTTAAGTCCAGAGGTGGACGAACATCCAGAACTTTGCGCCAGAATGTACGGTTGGTGAACGCGAAGAAGAGGAGGAAGAAGAAGATATAAAAAAATATACATAAAATACTATTTAATTGTAAGATTGCTCTCTAGCTAGTCCTTGAACCCACTTTGTAAGTTGCGGGAGGTCGGAGAAGAGAAGGTCAAATGAAGGTCCGGGATAATGGAGTGGTGACGCCTGGGGAGGGGGGGGGGGAGATAGCCACCACGAGCTACCTGGAAGTGACATAAAACACATACCCAGGTAGCGTCGTCCTTCAAACCCCTAAGGTCAGGGAGTGGAGACCAGAAGATGCCTGAAGTAAAGCAAGAGTGCCCCCATTCAAAGTTTAGATTGCGGGGATTGGGGTGGGGGGGGGGGTGGGAGGAGATTTCACTCTGTTTAAAACAATTACGTAAAAACATTGTGGGGAAAGAGGGGGGAAGGAGGCTCAATGTTACAGAACCTACAGGTTGTTGCCACTGAACCCTGTTGTTCAGGCCTTCTGAGCTCCTATGTTCATCCTCCCGAGCTCCTATGTTCAGGCGCCCTGAGCTCTTATGTTCAGGCACCTAAGCTCCTATGTTCAGGCGCCCTGAGCCCCTATGTTCAGGCACCTAAGCTCCTATGTTCAGGCCCCCAGAGCTCCTATGTTCATCCTCCCGAGCTCCTATGTTCAGGCGCCCTGAGCTCTTATGTTCAGGCACCTAAGCTCCTATGTTCAGGCCCACTGAGCACCTATGTTCAGGCACCTAAGCTCCTATGCTCAGGCCCCCTGAGCTCTTATATTCAGGCACATAAGCTCCTCTGTTCAGGCCCCCTGAGCCCCTATGTTCAGGCCTCCTGAGCTCCTATGTTCAGGCCCCATGAGCTCCTATGTTCAGGACCCCCTGAACTCCTATGTTCAGGCCCCCTGAGCTCCTACGTTCAGGTCCCTTAGTCCATAAATTCCATAATTTCCCCTGAGAGACCAGGTTTGCGCCCCTGACCCCCCCCCCATATTGCAGCCCCTCAGCTCCTGTTTCGCGACCCCGCAGCCCTACTTTCCATCAACCCCAAGCCAAAGTCATCTAAACTGACAACACATGAAACCTGGAAGGTATTCAAGTCAGTGACAGTTTTATGACAGTTGACAGTCTGAAGGTCGTTGTCAGACGTCAGCGAGTCGCCATCTTGGACTTCCTGGGCGGAAGATTAATTTCTGCATGTAGCGGAAGTGACAGCAACTGAAAGTTAAATTAGAGGCGTAGCTTTAGAATAAACAGTAAGGAAGTCTTCATTGCCGGTGAAGAGCTGGAGACAGTTGACCATTTTACCTGTCTGGAACGCTTCTCAGATTTGCGTGTCATATTGCAGTTTTTTGCTGATAGAAGTAGTCAGCCACGATAAGTTGGCTACTATGCACACGTAATAGTTGCAATAGGCATAACTTGATTCTAACTGACCCAAGACGTTTCTATCTAGAAAGTGCATCGACTGAGCTGAAAACTTCATGATCAATAACCATTTATTTCAGCTATTTCTGTTTAAAAAAAAAAATTCGTACTGGAGTTCAGGTTGCCTTGTCCATGTACTTTGACATCTTATGTAAGCACTGAGGTACCTAAAGTTGTGTCTGTCTGTTTGTCTGTTTGTCTGTCTGTCTGTCTGGTCTATCTGTCTGCTCTGGTCTGTCTGTCTCTATGTCTGTCTGGTCTGTCTTTCCTATCTATCCTCCGTCTGATCTGGTATGTCTGTCTGTCTGTCTGCCCTGTCGGTCTGTCTTCTCTGCTCTGTCGGTCTGTCTGTCTATCTGTCTATCTGTCTGTTTGTCAGTGTGTATTTATCTGTCTTCTCTGCTCTGTCTGTCTGCAGCATGACTAAAGTCCAGAAGTGGACGAACAACCAGAACCTTTTACAAGAGTTTACAGCCAGTGAACGCGAAATTTTTTCAAGAGCAAGGGCACTTACTCACATCGAACGAATATCGTACGTTTTACGCTGGTTACGTCCCTTACTATGCACATCTGTGAGTACCTGCCGATCCTCATGAGGGATACAACGCCGGCGACTGGGTGGCCAATGGCTCGTCGGTAGACGACTTCGTCGCCGGTCAGGACAGTATTTATGTATGTCTCTCTTGATCGAGTCAACAAAGCAGGAGTCCTTGTCAGAACTATTTGGTTGCGACTAATGCTAGGCCATTTTATATGGCTTAGAACTTAGTCATAATTATAACCTAAAGCTGCCCCCTTTGGGGATACTAGTTGAACGGGACGTATCCCCCCTTCCCTTTTCCAGTCAAGCACCTATCTGCCACTTACGAGGGTACAGTTTGTATAAGTAAATCACTCTGTGTTGTAGTGGTTTTCTAACTGGGAAGGCAAGGATGGGTCTCTCGAATGGTACAAGAAAGTGTCAAGAAATTACCAGAATACCAACAATTTTGTTGTTTTCGGCAGTTTGTCTTTTATGCCCTAGGAACATCCGACCCACCCCCACCCCCCATCTTTTCCCCCATCCCGCTCTTTTTTTCCCGACTTCCCAAAGCAGTTACCATCACTAGTTTTTGAAATTGCGACAGTGAGGGACTTTTCATTTGATTTACACTGGCACAAAAACGGAGCAGGTCTGGGAAAACCCGACTAGTGGTTTTGAAACCTCGAGTGTGTCTAAGACAAGATATCAACAAGACAAAACACTGTCAGCCATCACACGGATATTTAAACACTAAATTACCAGTTGTTGGTGATTCTTTCTTTTGTTATTTGACACTTTGAGTTGAGTTGAGTTCAAGAATTAACATCACAGCACTCGGGGTATTCCCATGCGTGCTCCGTCCTCATCTTCAGCAGCCAGCGCAGAGTTCTAATACTAATGGTACCGGTCACAATCTGGTTATATGTCCGACTTGTCTTTTCTCTAAGTGAAGTGAGCCGGCCAGACCCTCTGGTTACACCCAGGTGCCTCCTTCTCTCCAGGCCATAAAAACCTGGCTTCTCTACTGATTCCGTTGCTTGTTCCTAAAGGGCCTTGATCACATCTGCCTTGTCATGTATCAATTCACCACCCAGTGGTGCAGATCCAGCCAATCTATCTGCCTGTTCATTACCGACCACGCCGGCATTGCCTGGAGAAAAGATCTAAAGTATGCTAACTACCCCTGATCTTTCCAGTGAAGCTTGCCACTCTGCTCGAAGCATGTTTTTAGAGGTCTGTTTATTTGACAATTTGAAATTTTGTGAATGTTTTTCCTAAAATGTTTTTTCTTCTTCTTTGTTCACCATCTGTAAGCTCTGGCGGCAAGTCCTGACTGTTCGTCCATTTGGACTTCGGCTTTGTGCAAGGGCCTGTGTTTTGCATGCACATCCGTTTTACTGGCTTATTTGCGTGCAGTTGGATGTTCCTTGCCGCTCAGGCAGTTGCACCCCGACTTCGAAGAAAGAACCCGATTAGTTGACTCCTACGACATGTTGGTTTAGGAGGCAGTGGAGCTACTGTTGTTCCCACCACCCCCGCCCCATCCTTTCCCCTTTTCCCCAGCAACATGGAGACCGTGGAACCAACACAGTGAGAAGAACTTGTAAATAATGCTTACAAATTTTCTTTTAGTTTCTGTCATTCTTTTTCTCTTCCTTTTTCTAATCACAACTTTTTGAGGTGTGTGTTTTAGGTTGAGAATGGGGGTGGGGGCGGGGCGTGGGGCTGTGGGCTCAGTCCTGGACTTTAGGTATAAGACAAACTTCATAATCTGTTGGGGCCTAAAACTCCTATTATTGTAACCTGAGAGGGACTGTCTCTCCATAAACATTGTCGGCATTTAGCATCATGTATAGAAAGCGACATGTTTGGTGTCATACCTGTTGTTGACATAATCGATGATTTTATATTTTGGAGATTCCCGTGTGGATTCCAGGGCCCTATTATAGGGTAAACAAAAATAGATCCACTGCCTACCCAAAAGCATGTCGTAAGAGTCGACTAACTGGGAGCTTTCTTCGATGTCGGAGTGCATTTGCCGGAGAGGCAAGGAACCAGCAGTCTGCATACAAATGAGACAGATCTGTAAAACGGATGCACACGCAACACTCAGGCTCTGGAACAGGACTGCAGTCCAGAAGTGGATGAACAACCAGAACTTTCTACCAGAGTTTACAGCTGGTGAACGCGAAGAAGAAGAAGATTTTTGGGAGATCAAGGAAAAACTAATGTTTTCAGTTGTAACGTGGGGCTTTTTAGAGGATTATGTAATTTTAAATACAACTTAAAGGGCCCTTTTTCACGCTTTTAGGGGTATTGGGGATATAGGGACAGACCTTTATTTCTATAGACCAATCGGCCCTTGGCGGGCAATGTGGTCAGCCCCACGCCGGGTGTCTTTACCTCCCAAGACTGCACCTGGTACCCACTTTAAAATTGTATTTGCTTGAGTGAAAAGTAAACGACATTAAACTTCAACTATCCACGCTTGTGAAAGTTTCCCGAGATTAGCTGGTGTAACTTCAACAGTAGCAGCCTCGG
Source organism: Candidula unifasciata (assembly GCA_905116865.2). NCBI lineage: Eukaryota > Metazoa > Mollusca > Gastropoda > Stylommatophora > Geomitridae > Candidula > Candidula unifasciata. The sequence continues at coordinate 396,698 of CAJHNH020001669.1, forward strand.
AGTTTTAAATAGCAAAGGGTCGCATCAAGTCTTAATCGGTTCCTGCATATTAGTACTAGTAACTGGCAGTTTTCACATGGTACAGTGTCTGCGTGAGTGGTACAAGCACGCGGCGAGCGTGTGTTGTTGTTGTTGTTGTTGTTGTTGTTGTTGTTGTTGTTGTGGTTGCTATGTGAATACAGAGAAATAATCGTCAATAATCCGTTCTTGAGGACAGAATTAACATTAAAAAGGACAAATAATAAACGAGTTTTCCCCCCATAGCAGTTAACTAAAAAAAAAAAAATGGTTTCATTAGTTCTGTAGTCAATCTCATTTTCTCCCAGTTAATTAAGGCCTGACAGATGACGTCAGTAATAAATGTGAGTGGAATATTTTGACTCTAACTGGGACGGCACGGGGATTGTTGAGTCTGAACTTCACGGGAGTTACAGAAAAAGGCTGATAGTCAAACTTTGCGTGAAGCATAATTATTCACGTGAATAGAAACGTTGACTGTCGAACTTCATGCGAAGTACGATGAAGCACGGAGCATTCGGGAAAAACGAAGCGGGGCATTAGAAGGCTATATAATAGCGTAGAAAGGGCTGAGGGGCAGTCTCGTTTGGGCCCAGGAACAGAGTGCATGGACAACGATGGATGATGTGTGGATTCAACATGTGTTGAGTGAATTTGTTCCAGTCCTTCTTGGCAAAAAAGCTGGCAGGCAAGATGTCTGCGGGCCGAGTTAGTTTTTCTGTCAGGACAGCTGTTGTGTTTTCGTTCATTATGTTACTTTTGATATTTGAGTTATAATGTGTGCCTGGACAGTAGTCTATTTCATGTGCCGGCTGTGTAAGCCGCGAGTAGAAGATTAAAGTGCTGAACAGTATCGTGTTGTTTTTCTAGTCGAAAATTTTCTGCTCGTCGTGTGATGTCGGTATGTGAGATAGCCAGCGTGCGATGATGAGAACCAGATAGAAGATAAAAGAAAGTCATCGCAAGTTCCTAGCCCAGAATTTTGTCTATCAAATAAAATAAAAAAAAAAAAAAAAAAAAACCAAAATATATCTGAAAAACATTTTTTTAAAATTGCAAATACATTTTTATGATTGTAGGCCTACATAAATAAAATTTTCCATTAGATGAAAAACAAAACACACACACAAACACACGCACACACACCCATGCACCCACAACACTCGCGCGCGCGCGCACACACACACAGACAGAGAAACAAACAATGGCTGTTGTTTGGAAGGGGAGTCACCTTCCATTGTGACATCAGGTAATGTCATTTCTAGTGATTTCTGTCCTGATAATTTATCATCACTTCGAGACAATTCACCAGTACTCGTTTTATACAGAAGCTGTCAGTTTGTGTGAGTGTGTTTAAATTTCTAAAATTGTCAAAACACATCGTTCTTAAACAAATTAATACGTTTTTGACTATACCAATGGTTGGGTGACATTTCTCAAGGGGGAAAAACCCCCCTTCAGTATTACCCTAGTGGCCAGCCATTCCTTAATTGTAGCACTTGCAGCTGGTCGATTATCTTCTTTTTCCTCGTCTAATTTCTTGTTAGCCACTCCGGAAGATAGCAACTAGTGAACTGTTCGGGAGAATATCAAACAAGAGTTTCAGCTTGAGCAAAGAAGATACAAACAATAGATTGCACAATTTATTGCCTGGCGTGTTTCGTATGTCTAGTCAGGTGCACACTATAGTAAAAGTTCATTGCAAAATAAAGCAAACAAATGAATCATAAAATAAAAATGTATGTTCCACCACGATAAAGGTGAAGAGCATGTCCTTTTGTCTGCATAATTCTGGACTAAACCGGTTTATAGCGGTCGCTTCCACAAATCTCAATAATCTAAGGTTGGCTGAAGTATGAATAATTCCAAATGCGTCTTCATTGTTCACAATGTTCTAATTTTTCTAATTCTCTTACGTTGACCACTTTCAGCTAGGTCAGATCACATTGCTGCTCTCTTTCCTGTCAGCTATATTTGTGGTGACGTTTCTGGTCTCGATCTCATTTGGTTTTGGATTGTGTTCACTATGTTCACATAGTTCATTATATACGACGCAATAGCTGAAATGTTTCAACGCAAAAACAAAGGACACGTTTTTTTAAAATAAAATGGCGAATATTGGCGAAGGCAAATATTGGAGTTGCATTGTGTTCGTTAACATCCATGGGTCAACTCCTGATAGTTACTTTCACCACCCTCTTCCCTCTTGCAGATCGGCAGACACTAGTAGATTTGCACAGTAAGGGACATCACCCGACTATAACGTGCATTCGTGTTAGAAATTGCAAATTAGTTCCCTTGCTTTCGTAAACGAAACATAAAAATTTTGTTTTAATAGGTTTAAATTTCCAAATCTAAATGCTCGTCTGTCTACGCAAAGTTTCAAAATAAAGACGGTCATAACGAATGTTTCTTATGACGTTTGAGTATGTTTAAAGCATCGCACGTGCTCATCTTCTTCTTAAAAGTACATTTCATTTGACACTGTTAGTCATTTTCTAATATGTGGGATGTAATTTTTTTGTTATTTGAAGCCCCACTCTGGCTTTTGCCGGGGGCCCTGAAAATATATAAAAAGGGACCCCTTTCCACGCCATTAAGCGTATAGGGCATATAGGGCTAGACCTATATTTGTATAGACCAATCGGCACAAGATGGGTTATGTGGTCAGCCTCACGCCGGCCGCCTTTACTTCCCGGGACTGCACCCGGTTCCCACTCAAGCCTGGGTCGAGCTGGGAGCCAAGGTCATTTTTGAAAAAAAGTCTGGCTCCGCCAGAGGCGAACCCGCGACCTTCCGATCCACGGCGAGTGTCTAGCCGCTCGGCCACAGCGACTCCCTCACCCTGAATATAGCCCGGCCATAAAAATGGCCTAACAGTCTAAAGGTGTTTCTGGGACCTCTCCACGGGTAATGCTCATCCGCATGGTGGCACTTTGTGTCACTGGGTGTTTCTCGCTTGTGTTATGTCCTGGTAGGGTACAACTTACATACATACTTACATGGTAGTCGTCACAATATGTTATTCTAAGTCGTCCCCTTGCGGGATGCAATTGTTTTTTAAAGCTTTCTGTGGCTTTTGCCAAGTCCAACATGTGTCCGATAAACCAAAGGTAAGCTTGCCTCTTGGTCGTCCAGGTAAGCTACCGCAACGACTTTGTATCTCACAGTACCTTTTGCGAAGTCACCAATTTGTCTTGTCCCTGTCCGATAACACGTGCAGCAGGAGAAACCACGGCCCTCTCAGAATCTAAGAGTTAGCACTGATATTTCTTTACTTTTGCTGGAACAACTTTTAGTTTACAACTAAACGTTATTTATGTTTATGTTCATGTTGACTGTAGCAAAAGCATTTTTGTTTGTCTGTAAGAGCCTTTATTGTTATATTTATTCGGTACACTTATTTACCTTAAAAATGACGTATAGTTCTAAAAAAAATATGTCGAAAATTAATGAAACTGTAGTTTCATTTGCGTAATTATCTCCTCGATAAAAACTGTGGACGCAGAGGGACTCAATTCTTGCACAAGAACGGGAATTTCCGTTCAAGCTGTACGGCCTTATAAAAATCTCGAGCTGGCCGTGGAGAAACCAACCCTGAGCCTCATGAACTCAGGTGGGTCCACTCTCTGAAAATGTCTAGGAGCTCGTGGGCCGAAACATTTGTCGACGAGAGATTACTTCTACTGATGATTGGTAGACTCCTGCTGTACATGCTCCCCTGTGGTGTTTCTTCTTATTGCCAGGCAATAAATATAGCCTGGCGACTGAACAGGGTTTCCGGGACCTCTCCAAAGGTAATCCTCACCCGCATGGTGGCACTTTGTGTCACCGGGTGTTTATCGCTTGTGTGATCTCCTGGTTGGGTATGTTGTAGAGATAGAGAAAGAGAGAGAGAGAGAGAGAGAGAGAGAGAGAGAGAGAGAGAGAGAGAGAGAGAGAGAGAGAGAGAGTGTGTGTATATGTGTATGTGTGGTAGTCATGTTCTAACAAGGCTGCCAAAGTTGATTATGTCCTTATCTTCAACAGCCAGCGCAGAGTCCCAAAACTGATGGTAGCGGTCACAATCTGGTTATATGTCCGACTTGCCTTTCCTCTGAGTGTAGTGAGCCGGCCAGACCCTCTGGTTACACCCAGGGGCCTCATTCTCTCCAGGCCATAATAATCTTGTTTCTCTACTGATTCCGTTGTTTGTTCCCAAAGGGCCTTGACCACATCTGCCTTGTCATGTATAAATTCACCACTAACTGGTGCAGATCCAGCCAGTCTGTCTGTCTGTTCAGTACCTTCCACGCCGGCATGGCCTGGAGGAAAGATCCAAAGTATTGAGGATTCAAATCTACCATTTGACGTTACGGGCAAAGTGAATTTTTGTTGCACAGTGAAGACAAAACAGCTGTAAAATAATCGTGAAAAGTAACTGATTATATAATACTTGCAGCTGTGGAAAAGGGGGCTAGCCGCTCGCGTGCGGATCGAAAGGTCCTGGGTTCGCTACCTGGCAAAGCCAGGCTTTTTTCAAAAATGACCTTGACTGCCAGGTCGACCCAGCCTTGAGTGGGAAGTAAAGGCAGCCGGCGTGATGCTGATCATATCACCCATGTTGTGCCGACTGTCTAACATTTCAGGGGGTGGTCGAGGGGTGAGGGGGGGGGGTAGATAGGCTGCATGCAGTCATGGAACCTAGGCTGCACTCTCTCGTGGGACGTTGGTGGGTTGGGGTTAGGGCCAGTTGTAGATGTTTTGGGGTCGTTAAAAGCATCAGAAAGCCGGGAAACCCAGTCTTACCCCCCTCTAAAATGTTGGACTATTCTGTGACGTCATCTGTGCTACCTCTTGCGTTTTGACGCTATATTACTGGAGTCATTTCTCCTGTAGTTTCCTGGAACGTTTAAAATGTGTGATACCTGTGACCTTTCACCTGTATGTTACCTGTGACCTTTCATCTGTATGTTACCTGTGACCTATCATCTGTATGTTACCTGTGACCTATCATCTGTATGTTACCTGTGACCTATCATCTGTATGTTACCTGTGACCTATCACCTGTATGTTACCTGTGACCTATCATCTGTATGTTACCTGTGACCTATCATCTGTATGTTACCTGTGACCTTTCACCTGTATGTTACCTGTGACCTATCATCTGTATGTTACCTGTGACCTTTCACCTGTATGTTACCTGTGACCTTTCATCTGTATGTTACCTGTGACCTATCATCTGTATGTTACCTGTGACCTTTCATCTGTATGTTACCTGTGACCTATCATCTGTATGTTACCTGTGACCTATCATCTGTATGTTACCTGTGACCTATCATCTGTATGTTACCTGTGACCATTCAACTGTATGTTACCTGTGACCTTTCATCTGTATGTTACCTGTGACCTTTCATCTGCATGTTACCTGTGAACTTTCACCTGCATGTTACCTATGACCTTTCACCTGCGTGTTACCTGTGAACTTTCACCTGCATGTTACCTGTGATCTTTCACCTGCATGTTACCTATGACCTTTCACCTGCATGTTACCTGTGATCTTTCACCTGCATGTTACCTGTGATCTTTCACCTACATGTTACCTGTGATCTTTCACCTACATGTTACCTGTGATCTTTCACCTACATGTTACCTGTTATCTTTCACCTACATGTTATCTGTGATCTTTCACCTGCATGTTGCCTGTGATCTTTCACCTGCATGTTCCTGTGACCTTTAACCTGCATGTTACCTGTGATCTTTCACCTACATGTTACCTGTGATCTTTCACCTACATGTTACCTGTGATCTTTCACCTACATGTTACCTGTTATCTTTCACCTACATGTTATCTGTGATCTTTCACCTGCATGTTGCCTGTGATCTTTCACCTGCATGTTCCTGTGACCTTTAACCAGCATGTTACCTGTGATCTTTCACCTACATGTTACCTGTGATCTTTCACCTACATGTTACCTGTGATCTTTCACCTACATGTTACCTGAGATTTTCCCCTACATGTTACCTGTAATCTATCACCTGCATTTTATCTGTGATCTTTCACCTGCATGTTCCTGTGACCTTTCACCTGCATGTTACCTGTGATCTTTCACCTACATGTTACCTGTGATCTTTCACCTACATGTTACCTGTGATCTTTCACCTACATGTTACCTGTGATCTTTCACCTACATGTTACCTGTTATCTTTCACCTACATGTTATCTGTGATCTTTCACCTGCATGTTGCCTGTGATCTTTCAACTGCATGTTCCTGTGACCTTTCACCTGCATGTTACCTGTGATCTTTCACCTACATGTTACCTGTGATCTTTCACCTACATGTTACCTGTGATCTTTCACCTACATGTTACCTGTGATCTTTCACCTACATGTTACCTGAGATTTTTCCCCTACATGTTACCTGTAATCTATCACCTGCATTTTATCTGTGATCTTTCACCTGCATGTTCCTGTGACCTTTCACCTGCATGTTACCTGTGATCTTTCACCTACATGTTACCTGTGATCTTTCACCTACATGTTACCTGTGATCTTTCACCTGCATGTTACCTGTGATCTTTCACCTGCATGTTACCTGTGATCTTTCACCTGCATGTTACCTGTGATCTTTCACCTGCATGTTACCTGTGATCTTTCACCTGCATGTTACCTGTGATCTTTCACCTGCATGTTACCTGTGACCTTTCACCTGCATGTTACCTGTGATCTTTCACCTACATGTTACCTGTGATCTTTCACCTGCATGTTACCTGTGATCTTTCACCTACATGTTACCTGTGATCTTTCACCTGCATGTTATCTGTGATCTTTCACCTGTATGTTATCTGTGATCTTTCACCTGTATGTTATCTGTGACCTTTCATCTGTATGTTGCCTGTGACCTTTCATCTGTGTGTTGCATGTGACCTTTCATCTGTATGTTGCCTGTGACGTATCACATTTTCGTTACCTGTGACCTTTCACCTGGATGTTACCTGTGATCTTTCACCTGCATGTTACCTGTGATCTTTCACCTGCATGTTACCTGTGATCTTTTACCTGCATGTTACCTGTGATCTTTCACCTACATGTTACCTGAGATTTTCACCTACATGTTACCTGTAATCTATCACCTGCATTTTATCTGTGATCTTTCACCTGCATGTTACCTGTGATCTTTCACTTGCATGTTACCTGTGATCTCTCACCTTTATGCTACCTGTGACCTTTCATCTGTATGTTGCCTGTGACCTTTCATGTGTATGTTGCCTGTGACCTTTCATCTGTGTGTTGCCTGACCTTTCATCTGTATGTTGCCTGTGACTTATCACATTTTTGTTATCTGTGACCTTTCACTTGCATGTTATCTGTGATATCTCATATTTATGTTACCTTTGAAATTTCACCCACTTTCACACCCAGTCTTCCACTGGCACCCACTCTCATACCCATTCATACCCACACAAAGAATAACACAACTCAGTAATACGGCTTGTATGAAAATGTACACACGCTTTACAATCTTAAATATGAGACATTCCATAGCAAACACAGGCAGCCTTACATAATCAAACACAGGTTATCATCATATGGTATATGTGTGTTAGTAAAATCAGTTTTGTATATATACACTAAAGGGTAACAAAAAAAAAAAAAAAAAGTAAAGTCGGGAGATGTGAATCAGCGTCATTGCACACGGTTATAAACCACAAGTGCTCTGCCACCAGTACGGACAGCTGATAAGAAACTGTCCGCCTGTGTCGCCGTCCGCAAGTAACTTCGTAGCTACAGCGACGTTCCTCCATTTACCGCAGAATGTCAACTCTGGTGCCTATTTCCAAGAGGCTGGGTGAACCCCGGGAACCGCCCGGTTTCGAACACCGGCCGTGGCTGCAGCGAGTCGCAGCTGGATTTTAAAGCGAGTCTCTTATTGACTGCGCTAACGCGGACCCCGATACAACAGGGCAATATGGTACAATCACATATGTTTAGGATGATAGATTAACGGTCTTCGGGCCAATTGCGGTCCACCAGACTAAACATGTGGCCCTCGAAGACATATTTTCTTCGGATTCTTATTTATTATTTATTATTATTATTATTATTATTATTATGTGCAGTGGCCTTGTGCCACGAGGCCGCTCCGGTAGCCATGGTGGCAAATCTGTCACCACGAAACGTCCTGGCCAACGGAGCCCTGCTGAAGTGGCGACAGGCCTAGCAAGCTGGCAGTTGATTTAAGATTGCTTCAACGAATATTATGAGATATAGGCGGACTGAAGGCGAAATCTTACGTCTCGCTTTACATCCGAGGCAATAAAAGAGGAAGTGAACATATTATTATTATTATTGTTGTTGTTATTTTTATTATGTTCATTATTTTAAAAAAGTAAAGTAAGTAAAGGACCATTTTCCACTCCTTTATGCGATTAGGGCATATAGGGCTAGACCTATATTTTTATAGACCAATAATGGGCACAAGATGGGTGATGGGGTCAGCATCAAGCCGGCCGCCTTTACTTCCCCGGGACTGCACCCGGTACCCACTCAAGGCTGGGTCGACATGAGAGTCTAGGCCATTTTTCAAAATAGTCTGTCTCTGCCAGGGAGCGAACCCACGACCTTCCGATCCGCGGCGAGTGTAGCCTCTCGGCCACGGCCACTCCCTGTGTTCAGTTTTTGTATAATCTAAATCTAATCAGTGGCAGGGCGTGATAAATTTCCACGTGTAAGCGCTAGCAGGTAACGGTTACACTGAGAGGGTCTCACGTGATATTGTCATCCGCCTTGTTGAGAATATACGTGCGCAGTTATTTTGTAATACTAGTAACTGGTAGTCTTTACACGTTACAGTTTCTGCATGGGAGGCGCAAGTCTGCGGTAAACATTCTGTAGCTGTGTTCGAAACGTAAAACCAGTGTTGGATTGGTAATCAATATCAATCATCATCATGTAGCAGGTCCCTTGCAGAACGTCGCTCTCATCACGGTCTGCCTAAAAGGTTCAAATGAATCAGACAAGCACACACACCCACATGCAGAGTACAACAGGCGAGCTAGTGAGGACAACAATGGGACGGCGGTGGGGGGTTGCTGGGGCACACGCACACACAAACACACACAAACACACACAAACTATATGAAGTTCATAATTGCAGGAAAGACGCGTGTAAACAAGGAAATATCAAAAATGTTAACATTCATGTCCCTCTACTATTCCTTTTACCATGTGGGCTCCGATGCAAGAATTAAATTTGGATATTAATCTACTTAACTACAACTACGCTGAAGGTAGAAAGGGGAAATAACACACATGATTAGAGTAGTTTCCCCTTTAAAAAGCTGTTATTTGTGTTTCTTTTTCAGGACGTTGCAGAACCAACCCCAGCAATTTTGTTTCTACTGTTTGATATCTGAGTAGGCAATTTTACGTTCAGTAGTTTGCCACCACTCTCCGATGATCTGTTCTCGATACCATTATTGATACCAAGGCAAGGTGATCTGCTTTTAAATCGTCCGCCGCTGGGGTCGACCCCGGCATCTCAGGATTTAGATGCGCGTCCACAGACACACCCGCGCGCGCGCACACGCACACACACATACACATACACACACACACACACACTCACACACACACATGTATCCTAATAAATACATACATGTCGGCGTCATTACACAATATGTTGGACATATATGATGAGATGATATTATGATGTAATCTGAATTATGAGGTATGAGTTATGAGTTTAGTTATCTTTGCGGCAGCACTCCGGACATGTCCATAGGCGCTCAGATTCCCGCCTCAGCATTTACTTCTGTGGTTGAGATGAATTATGTCCGTTTTCCATAGTTGTGGATTTCAGGTTGTACGATAGACATGGCCAAAAAAGACGGCTTTTTTTGGGTGATGCCTAGTTAGTCATGTTTTTATTACACTTGTTTCCATAGCAAGGCGCACACGCCATCTGGAGGTGACAGTTTCAGTTCCCAGCACAGTAACATAGCTTTCAATTGTTGTGTTGTCTAATGTGTCCTTCTGTCTTTTTACTTCGTTCTATGAGTGCATATATATACATTATCAATTTGTTTATATATATATATATATATATATATATATATATATATATATATATATATATATATATATATATATATATATATATATATATATATATATATATATATATATATAATAGCCGAAATATGAGCGTCCTGTGATTAATATTAGGTCCCCATATAACCTTACGCTCGCCGGCGGATCGCAAGGTCGTGGGTTCGCGTCATGACGGTGCCGAACTTTTTTTTTTTCAAAAATGGCTTTAACTTCCAGGTCGACCCATCCTTGCGAAATGCGCGTAAAAGCGTGGAAAGGAACCTTCACGTTTACTTACTATATAGTCTTACGGTTGATCGAGGTTTTGAGTATTAGTACCTGGGGGACTGTCATCCGAATCGTGACACTTTAAAACACCGGGTCTCAATTGTACAGTGTAGCGTCCCAGTCCTATCAACTGCACTCAACATGCTTATTCAGGGACAAGGGAGCCAATCCCCCGCAAGCCCCTTTTGGGAAATTGGGCATTAGAACAATTTGGACGATCTTTAACCAGATGTATGGGAGCTGATGTGGTCTTGCGGCTAGGCTACACGCTCGTCTGCGGATCGGACGGTCGTGGGTTCGGTTCCTGACTTAAAAAAAATAAGACCTGGGCTCCGAGGTCGATCCACTCTTGATGGGGTACTAGGTGCATTCAAGTAAAGTAAATGCGGCCGGTGTGATGCTGGCTACATTACCCATCAAGTTCCGTTTGGTCTATAAAACAAAGGTCTAGCCCTATATGCCCAATACGCCTGAAGGGCGTGGAAAAGGGCGCTTCACTGAATACAACCAGATGTCTATAACAGTTGAGCCTAGAAACCACTACGGTAACTTGCTTTGGTACACGAACCAAACTGCCTTGCAGATTCTGCTTGTTGTTATTGTTGCTGTTGTTGTTTTTACTATGGATTGATCCTTAAACATTGTCCCACGTACCGATAGCAACTGACCGGAAGAGGAAGGGACTTCAATGATTTATGACTCGGGACTCGGAATGGAAGCATTTTTGTTGACTTGAGACTTGACTGGGACTTAGTGGCAATAATTTCGGACATGGTGGCAATAATTTAGAACTTGGTGGCAATGATTTAGGACTTGGTGGCAATGATTTATGACTTGGTGGTAATGGCTTTGAACTTGGTGGCAATGATTTAAGACTTGGTGGCAATAATTTAGGACTTGGTGGCAATAATTTAGGATTTGGTGGCAATGATTTAGGACTTAGTGGTAATGATTTATGATTTGGTGGCAATAATTTAGGATTTGGTGGCAATAATTTAGGACTTGGTGGCACTGATTTATGACTTAGTGGCAATAATTTAGGACTTGGTTGCAATGATTTATGTCTTGGTGGCAATGACTTGGGACTTGGTGGTAATGATTTATGTCTTGGTGGTAATGGCTTGGGTCTTGGTGGCAATAGCTTGTGACTTGGCGGCAATGGCTTGGGTCTTAGTGGCAATAACTTGTGACTTGGCGGCTATGATTTTATGACTTGGTGGCAATGATTTAGGACTTGGTGCCAATGATTTAGGACTTGGTGCCAATGATTTAGGACTTGGTGGCAATGACTTATGACTTGGTGGCAATGACTTACGACTTGGTGGCAATGATTTATGACTTGGTGGCAATGTTTTAGGACTTGGTGGCAATGATTTATGACTTGGTGGCAATAATTTAAAACTTGGTGGTAATGATTTAGGACTTGGTGGCAATGATTTATGACTTGGTGGCAATGATTTAGGACTTGGTGGCAATGACTTGGGACTTGATGGCAAGGGTTTGGAACTTGATGGCAATGGCCTTGCGCTCACTTGGACTTTAACGGTGGCGACTTAGTCCAGCCCTTGTGACTATAATGTCTGAATGGTACCAGATGGTTTATTGCAAGAATGAATAAATGAATGAAGAATTAACATCACTGCACTAGGGACATTCCCACATGTGCTCCGCACCCATTTTCAGTAGCCAAAGAAGAGCAGACCTGCTAATAGAACCAGTTTCCATCTGACTAAAAGCCCGCCTGTTTCCTCTTCAATGTTGAATACCTTCCAGAATCTCTATACACCACTAGTGAATTACTCTTTAGGTGTCTGGATACACTGTCTGTTCTATAGTACTATTCATCTGATCTCAGAGAGCTTTTACCACATCTGTTTGATCAGAAAGTAGCTCCCCGCCCAGAGGCGCGGCAGCAGCAAATATATCAGCCTGTTACCTCACCAAAAAATCGGTATATTCCGGCTCTGAGTCTTATCAAGTGACGCAAGACACTCTACGCTTAGGACGTCAGTTTCAGTTTTATAGACCATGGTGTTTGAGTACGTTACTATTACAACATGCGGCTATGTGGTGCTCTCAAGCCATCGAAAAGCTGCAGTTACTGCCTCAACCTCCATTCTCAAAGTGAATATAGTGACTCTGTACGCGAGGCTTTGTTTGCAAACTGTGTCAATGGAAATGGTGATTTAGGACCTTCATCTTGTTGTGGTCAGCCCTGGTTGTGAATTTGTCGTAGAGGACAAGGATCAGACCTCAGAGACGCGAGTAGACTTCACCGTCATCAGCTGGGTTTCACTCCGAGCGCCGGTGGCTTTGATGATGTTGCTGAGGAAGATCTTGATAAACGTGTCCCGGAAGTGCTTGCTCATGGTGCAGTAGAGCACAAAGTTTATCCGTTGTTGAACAAAGCCAGGGTGTCCATGAGGTCTCCGAGGTGGCCGTAGACGTCGGTGAAGAACCCCTGGATGATCCCGCCCAGAAGCTGCAGGATTCCTTGGGGTGTCTCTGTGAGCACGAAAAGAACCACCACCACCACCAACATCCTTGTCGTTCGGTTAGTCTTTCGATGGCGCCGAGAATCATCTTCTGCCTTTGAATTGCCCTTATTCATCAGCTTTTTCCTCCGGTTCTCGGCGTCCTTCATTTGCTTTATAAGCAAGATGCTTAGCACAGCCAGAAGTAGACAAGGAAGAAGCTTCACCAGCGTTGCTTGAATCCATAAGTTGAACGTCTTCAGGAACTGATACCCTGGTGTGTCCATTCGTACGTCGATGTACCATGTAGTTTGGTTTTTATTATTGATGACAGTGTGAAAGGTGTAGCTAACAGAATTAGGGATGCAGACTAAAGTAACAACAACAGAGACTATGAATACAGTCAGTTTTGCCCGATAGGTACTGCACAGTTTCGCCCCTCGACGAGGATATCGGATAAAAACGTATCTAAACACAGCGAGCGAGACTGTCAGCCATATTGAAATACTGTGGACGATCACGCTGAAGATGGCGAAGAACATGATGAATCGAGCGTTTGACAAGGGACTCGGGGTTTCTTCTGAGTAAAACACGTGGTAGTTGAGTACAGAATAGGGCAGGTAGACCAACATGGTGACTCCATCGGAGATTGCCAGCCCGGTGAGAAGGACATTGGTGGGCGAGACCATGTTTTTCCGGGTCAGTACTACGATGTTTAGGCAGTTGGCAATTATGCCCAAGACACAGATGACCGGAGCGGCGTACCCGTGGATTGGCCGGTAGGTGGTCATGAATAAGGCTAGGCCATTCGTTTCTGTGTTTGTGAAGTTGCCAGTTGGTGTCAGCTCTTCTACTGTTTGGGCTGTTGGCGTCGGCGAAGAGGTGGCCATATTGACAAGTGGTGTTGTAAAGTTTGCATTTATTATGTACGCCATTGTTGTTATTCAAAGCTGAATGTCAAGAGATATTGAAAAAAAGGACAAAATCAAACTCAGGTGCAGAATTTCAACATCTCAACGACTTTTCCCATTTGTTTTTTGAAATTTCCACGTCATATCTTCGTATAGAAAGTTACTCCAAAATTGTCCCGACTTTGATCTTAAAATATACAAACTTGGCAAGGGAAATAATCTATCAAAGGGAGATAACAATAACGTCATTGCAATAATTTAATATACCTTTCAAATAATAAACATATAATTTGTGATAACTGTTTGTCCATAAATACTTTCAAATAATTCAATTGATTGTAGTAATAAATTTAGTCTGAGCACTAGAAGCATTCTGAATATTTCTTGGCGGTAAATGCAAGAAAATTTCGGAACCAAATTGAGTGTTGAGTGAAGGACGGACCGTTTGTGATGCAGGCAGTGTTGTTGTTAACGTCAGCTGATAAGCTGATTGGTCGACCTTGGGAATGCGGCCTCTTTTTCAACCAAAGCGGATGTCGTCTGAACGTGATGGCCATCTTGTTTTACTAAGTCCTGTAAAAAAAAAAAAAAACCAGAACATTTAGTTAGTTTTTCAATTGCTATGTAGTTTTAACTTGTTAAGTACAGTTTCTATAACATATATTTACAGAGGCAGGACCAAGCCTGAATTATGACGAACTGTAGAGCAGATTTTTCCTTGCAGATGCGGACAAATAAAAAATTCTAAACTCCCTTACTAACTTTCAGACATTTAGGGTGTGTCTAGTTGGTCATGTTCATAGTACGCTTGTTTCTATAGCGAGGCTCACACGCCATTTAAAGATGACAGGTTCGATTCCGGGCACAGTAATTATAGCTTCATTTTTCTGTTGTCAAGTGTGTCATTCTGTTTCTTTCTATAAATGGCGCATTGTATGTTTATTTTATATACAAACTTTCTTGGCGAAGAGAAGGCATTACCCTTGTTTAAATGCCTACAAATAATAATAATAATAATAATAATAATAATAATAATAATAATAATAATAATAATAATAATAATAATAAATAATAATAAATAATAATTGCAATAACAATATTAATAATAGGAGTATTTATCCAACTGACTTATCGAGGTGATGACGTCACGCAGCGTCTGCAGGACCGACTGAAAACAGCAGTTGGCCAAACATTCTTTTCGGCTATTTCAGTAGTGGGGTACAAGACCACTCCTTTCCCAACCCCACCTATTAAACAGCTACTTTCTCCGTACACCAAATCTAATTTTTTTTTACCAATTTACATGTAAGTGTCAGTTGACTTACATCGGTGGAACGGAGAGACGGCGTGGAAATAGAGTGGCAGAGCACATACCCAAATGGCTACATTCACAGCTCAGTGATCCTTCTAGGGTGTCGAGGCCAGTCAAGAGGAAAGAACCCGCTTCTTCCATAGGATGTCAGCTACTTAATTCCGGACACATAATTGACACAGATACTGCTTTCCGTGTGGTTTACGGAACAGGAGACTTTTGAGAATCGCCGAAGCCTTAACAATTAAAATTGACAACCCCGTCCTTTGTAAGCAGACGGAATTTATTGTAAATTTGTAGTTACCCTGGTAAGTCACGTGACTAAGGTGAGCTTCCGGCGGCCATAAAACACACACAATGCGTGGCATTTCAGTAGGATTTATTGAGCTTCGTGCTTCATTTTATGTTGAATTAATCAAGTAACAGAAAGTATTGTGAACGGCACTCATAGAAAGAAGTAGAAAGATAGAAGAACACACTAGACAACATAAAAATCGAAAGCTATAGTTACCGTGCCGGGAATTGAACCTGTCACCTTCAGACGGCGTCTGCGCCTCGCCATGAATACAAGTGCACTAAGAACATGGTCAACTGGGCACCCCAATAAAAGGTGTCTCATTGGCCATGTCTATCGTACAGCTTGAAATCCACGACTATGGAATACGGACAGATTTTATTTCAACCCATTTTATGTTGTTGTAACTCTGTAGTATCGCACCTGACGAGA
>CAJHNH020001669.1:417500-435000 GCA_905116865.2 Candidula unifasciata
ACAAAAAGAAAAAAAAAAAAGAAAGAAAGACAAAAGACATAAAGAAAGAAGAAAGAAAAAAGATAAAGGTCAGAAAGATAGAAAAAAATAAAAATAAAAATGGAAGATTAAAAAAAAAATTTTTTTAATTTAAAAAAAGAAAGAAAGAAAGAGAAGAAAAAGAAGAATAAGAAGGAAAAGAAGAAAAAAATAAGAAGAAGAAGAAGAAGAAAAGAAGAAGAAGAAGAAGAAGATGATGAACAAGAAGAAAAAGAAGAAGAAGAAGAAAAAGAAGAAAAAGAAGAAGAAGAAGAAGAAGAAGAAGAAGAAGAAGAAGAAGAAGAAGAAGAAGAAGAAGAAGAAGAAGAAGAAGAAAAAGATGAAGAAGAAGAAGAAGAAGAAGTAGAAGAAGAAGAAGAAGAAGAAGAAGAAGAAGAAGAAAAAGATTAACAAGAAACTTTCCAAGTAAACGTATGCACAACAAGGGAAAACAATAAGCTATACAACTACAGAAAAGAACAAACAACAACAATGACTGAGGATAAGATCAATGACTACCAAGCATGCCACACAATTCTTACACTGGCGCTGTAAGCTCCATCTAGAACAGTCGACTGGACAAGGCAAACGAAACTAATTTTCCAACAACTCGTCCGGGGGGAACAAGGGACATAAAAATTTGATCATTTTTCAAAACTTTCAGTCAATAATTTAAAGATCAAGACAGCTAATTGCGTCTGTGTTGTGATAAGACAGTTGTCTATGTCTTTAAATACAAATTATTAACGAAATAAAGCGAAAACTTGTATGTTAAAATGTTGGATTGGAAATGAAAAATGTGATTTACAGGGGATATAATTCGTGAAATTTTGCGTGAAGCTTTTCAAAAGTGCATTCCCTTTAAACAATTATTAAAATATTAACGCTGTTCTAGTTTGCTATAGAAGCGATAACAGAACAGTGGCGAGACGGAACTTATAACGATGTTGTCCACACGGAGAGAGTTACTTCCCGTCCCATTTATGCGGCACTGGGTCAAACGGCTGTCCTATGTTGTGGAGGTGTTATGATGTGGCTTCGCTCGGCGTTCGCTCCCCGTATACAGTGTTTGTGGAAGGTTGTTGTGAGTCTCTTTGAGGCGCCTGTAGGCGGCTGTGTACAAGTAAGAAGTATTGCAGGGGAGGCGCCACAGGTGCGACGATTTGTGAGTATCGAATCAGGGATGTTTTAGTATTTCTACATTTTTTTTCTTCTTCTTCTTCTTCTTCTTCTTCTTCTTCTTCTTCTTCTTCTTCTTCTTCTTCTTCTTCTTCTTCTTGTTCTTGTTCTTCTTCTTCTTCTTCTTCTTCTTCTCTTCTTCTTCTTCTCTTCTTCTTCTTCTTCTTTCTTCTTCTTCTTCTTCTTTCTTCTTCTTCTTCTTCTCTCTTCTTCTTCTTTTCTTCTTCTTCTTCTTCTTCTTCTTCTTCTTCTTCTTCTTCTTCTTCTTCTTCTTCTTCTTCTTCTTCTTCTTCTTCTTCTTCTTCTTCTTCTTCTTCTTCTTCTTCTTCTTCTTCTTCTTCTTCTTCTTCTTCTTCTTCTTCTTCTTGCTCCTCCTCCTCCTCCTCTTCCTCTTCCTCTTCCTCTTCTTCCTTCTTCTTCTTCTTCATCTTCTTTTTTTTTCTCCTTTGCCTCCTCCTCCTCACACCAATGCTCCTCCCATTCCTTCGCCTCTCAATTCCGTTCCTTGTCATTGTCTCCTTTTCCCTGGTCTTCCCTTATGCTGTTTCCTTCTTCAGTTACTGCAGTTTCTTTAACCTCCCCCCCCCCTTCTCCCTCATTCGTGTGTTTATTTACCAACACAGTAATATCTTCTATTTCTTCTAGTTCTGTTCCCTCTCTGTGTACACCCCACCCCTTTCTATTGTCTTCCGTATTTGCCTTTCCTCCAACCTCATCCTTCTTCACACCCACCGCCCATTTTCCCATCTCCTGTTTCTTCGACCAACATTACTAGTATTATTACCATTTTGTTTATCCCCACAGACAGTATTAACAAGCTGTACGGTTTCACGAGCCAGACTTGGGATTACGCAACTCCCCGGTTTAATAAGTTTCATCTGCAACTTGCCTCCATAATTGTGATCCAAACCAGTACTTAGACATCACAAATAGCCTCCCCTTTTAGCTGCATATATGTATCCCCTGGAGTTACGGGACTTGCAGTAACTCTACATCTATCTTCCATCTACATCCGAGACTTTCATCTACTTTTAACTAACGCATATTGATACTAGTGTAAATTCTAAAATTCAAGGGCAGTCACTCTTAGTTTTTGTTCTTTGTTTGAGGCTGTTGTTATGGAGACAACAAGAATGCGGAAGTTAGTTCTTTGTAAAATATAAGTATTGATTTGCATTCACATATGTTATGTTATTACAGTCGACGTGTGGGTTCCGGTGACCCATTGTAAGGAACACAAGAGTAGACTCACTACCTTTCCACCAAGCATGTCGTAGGAGTCGACTAATTAGGAGTTTCTTTCAGAGTCGGAGTGCATCTTCTCGAGCGGCAAGGAAAAACCAGCTGTATACAAATAAGCTAGTAAAACGGATGTACACGCAAAAGTCTGGCCCTGGTCCAAAGCAAAAGTCCAAATGGACGAACACCAGGACTTTCCGCCGCAGCTTACAAACTGTGAACGAAGAAGAAGCAGAAAAAAAAGAAGAAGAAGAAGAAGAAGAAGAAGAAGAAGAAGAAGAAGAAGAAGAAGAAGAAGTAAAAGAAAAAGAAAAAGAAAAAGAAAAAGAAAAAGAAAAAGAAGAAGAAGAAGAAGAAGAAGAAGAAGAAGAAGAAGAAGAAAAAGAAAAAGAAAAAGAAAAAGAAAAAGAAAAAGAAAAAGAAAAAGAAAAAGAAAAAGAAAAAGAAAAAGAAAAAGAAAAAGAAGAAGAAGAAGAAGAAGAAGAAGAAGAAGAAGAAGAAGAAGAAGAAGAAGAAGAAAAGGCACTGGACGTTACAGCACATTGGACATCCCCATGCGTGCTCAGTCCTCCAATGCAGCAGCCAGCTCAAGGCACCTCTGTTGATTGTCCCCACGAGAAGTTGGTTATAGCGTCTCCTGTCTCAACATGGAAGACGGCACCCTGGAAGGGCTGAGTTGCAACACAGGCTTGCGTGCCCAATTTACGACCCCTTAAATTGATCATCCGAGAGAGATAGACGCTTTATAATTCTCTCTCTGGCGCGAAACAGCGCGACTTTCCAACATGGCTTCCTGGCAGTATTGACGCACACCCAATCTGTACCCTCTCTGTTGAATCTCCTTCTTATTCCTTTCTACCCACGTCCCCTTTTCAGTTGTCTTCCCTATCTTTTCCTAATACCTTTTCCTTCTTCACCCACCCCGCTCCCCTCCTCCTCACAAAATTCCTACACAAAAAAACTTTCATTCGTTATCTCGTCCGTCTGTTTATATATATATATATATATATATATATATATATATATATATATATATATATATATATATATATATATATATATATATATATAATCTATGATCATGTGCCCTGCCAACTGACGTGGGCGCTCATGCGTCTCCACAGATCACGATCCCTTGTTGCCTGGAACAGCTCTCTTGATGATATCCCTCCATGCCATCGTTTCAGTTCATCCAGCATCATCTCTCTTGGTCTGCCTCTACCCCTTTTCCACTGATCTTTAAAGTTGACACGATGTTCTCCAATGTCTCTTTTCTCATTATGTGGCCAAAGAACAGTGTTTGTCTCTTTCTTATTGTTGTATATAGAGATCTACTTTCATTAGCTTCTTTCAAGCAATCGTTGTTACTCTGGCCGTCGAAGGTATTCGTAACATTCGTCTCAGAAACCACATCTCTGTTGCTTCTAAATTCTTCTTAATTTGTTCACTGAAATTCCAAGATTCGCTGCCATACAGCAAAACAGGTTCTCTGTAACATTTTAGCACCCTCTATATGTGTGTGTGTGTTTATGGGCCTATGTGTGTTGTGTTTCTCTGTGTATGAGTGTGTTTCTCTGTGTGTGTGTGTGTGTGTGAGTGTGTTTCTCTGCATGTGTATGTGTGTGTTTCTCTGTGTGCGTGTGTTAGACGGTGAAAACAGCTAAGTAGTATATATCTATGCTGCCATAAAGCCATGTTGGACAGTTGCGCTGTTTTTTATTTGTTTGTTGCTGTGTCCGAGCCAGACTTATGAAGCGTCTACCTCTCCTAGCTGATCGACAAGGTCGCCAGCCATGACTCCTGGAGCAGAAAGATATTGCTGGATCTTTGAAGTCAGTCAGACTAGAACTAACCGGGGTTACTCGAGAGTATGGGGCGTTAATGGCAAACTAGATTTCATTATGGGCGCTTAGGACATTAATGGAGCACAGTATTTCATTATTTCATCAGACGGGAGATCTTGAATGTGTTTGCAGTCTGCATCCAAAGATAAGTATGAGAGCCAAGAAACAGATTATAAACAGCATATTCAAACCAATACTGTGCTATTAGTGCCAGACATGGACATAATTAAAGGCTAACAAAATTCCTAGTCCGCTACATATCAGGTTGAATGGTACTGAAGCAGGTAAGGTTTGAACAACTGATCAACATCATGGCACACGGGTAGTAACCCATAAGTGCTCCATTCTTCTTCGAACTCAAGTCCCGAAGAAGCTCAGCACAGTGAACAGACTCTGTAGCACCGGCGAGGATCCTGAAATACTTTGGGTAGATTTTACTCCAAATGTTGCCCGTGCAGCGCTGTTAGGCTACTCTATTCGATTTCCAACTGCGCAATAGTGCACACCAGCGTCCAATCTCACTACCCAGAGACCAGGGGGGATTTACTAGAAGTCAAAGTCAATGTGAAAAAATTCCAGATCTTACCGGTGATTGAACTAGGAACCTCTAGCACTCGAGGCAGACACCATGCCTCGAGACCACGCTGCCCTCTGTAGCAGGTTAAAATATTTAAATATCACAGAAGTATATTCTTGGAGGACGGAAGAATAGATCGGGAAATAGAAAGAAGATGCCAACAAGCCAATGCACTTATATACCAACTGACACCGTTATTAAGACATCTAAACATAAGTATGAGCACCAAGAAACAGATTATAAACAGCATATTCAAACCAACACTGTGCTACCAGTGCCAGACTTGGACATTGTCAAAGGCTATCCAGCATAAAATTAACACCTGTGAAACAAGATGCCCGAGAAGAGCCGTCAACTTAACCATCCGAGACAAAGGCATAAATGATATTATCAGACAGACTGTAGGAACAACAGCATGCAACAAATTCATTGAGAAACAGAAGATCGAATGGTTTGGTCATTTAGTAAGAATACAGGCAGAACTACCAACGCAGTCGTCATACATGCACAATTCAAAGTGAAACCTGGAGGCCGCCCTAGGAGATCATGGATTGATGACATTAAAGAGCTTTAACAACGACACGGAATAACAGTAGCCATCCCACAACGCTTAACCACTGAAGTGGAAATTTATGATGATGATGATGATGATGATACAAATAAGCCAGATCTGTAAAATGATGTGCACGAACAACTCACTTTCCCGAACAAGATCAAAATCCATAAGTGGACAAACAACCCTCAGTTTACAGATAATAAACGCCAGCGAGAAGTCTCATTACAGGTTAGGGGTCCCATTTTGGCGGAAAACAAAAAATAGACCAACTGCCACACTCAAGAAGAAACAGAAGAGGAAGACGAAGAAGAAAAAAGAGGAGGAGGAAAAATAAGAGGAAGAAGAAGAAGAAGAAGAAGAAGAAGAAGAAGAAGAAGAAGAAGAAGAAGAAGAAGAAGAAGAAGAAGAAGAAGAAGAAGAAGAAGAAAAAGAAGAAGAAGAAGAAGAAGAAGAAGAAGGGGAAAAAGAAGAAGAAGAAGAAGAAGAAGAAGAAGGGGAAAAAGAAGAAGAAGAAGAAGAAGAGAAGGAAGCTGCAGCAGCAGCAGCGAGCAAGGAGCAGGAGCAGGAGGAGATGGATAAGGAGAACTAAAAACACTGAATCAAAAAGAGCTCAGAAAGGTGTTATCACCGACTGATTCTACCAATTACCTGTTTCATGATTTAGAACGAAACACTCTAGCGCCTGCAGGCAAGCCAACAGCGAACGCGCTACCAAATTTCCCCAGTAAAGTACATTTGGGTGCACAAATTGTTGGAACTTGCAGTTTCCCTGCGGCAACAGACAGCTACAGGTCGCTGACTGTCTCGCATGTATTAAATATTTTTGTTTCATTTAAAGATTAACCTTTTAAAATAGTGTATAACTGAGGTTGATGAAGTCATTTTTAAAAAATGCTGTTTTCAAGAGAAATACAAATTAAGTTGTACTTTTGAAATAAGATTCCGTCGCCCAGCTAATAATTTGAATGCGTGAAGCGACACTGTGAGCAGTGGATTAAATGTGGAATGCCCCCCCCCCTTTTTTTTCCAAACCCTATGTTGTGCTCATGTCGGCTCTGTGGCTAAGTCGATGCGAACGCTTCGTAATGCCGGGGTATCGGGTTCGATCCCAGCTGCGGGCCATACGCCTTGCGTTGGTTTCGACAGTGGTATCAGGGATCTGGCCGTCCAGCAAGCAATGGCCAACTACTGGACGTAAATCTGCCTAGTAAAACCATACAACAGCCAGAGGCTGATGGCGTTGGTTCTGCAGCGTCCTGTAAAGGATACGCAACTAATCTTATGTTGTACTTGCATCGTTTTGTTGGCTGCACGATAATATCGGGCGACCGACTACATTCTGATTGGCGTGTACTTTTGCTGACGCGGTTTTCGCTACTGACTATTTGCACCAACACTGAGCTGCAATTCTGATTTGCGACCGTTAGTGTTGGCACATCTGACAGCTGCCTTATGCATATTTACCTTGCGTGCGCAAGCTTCAAGATTTTGCTGGGACCAACATGTTTTTCTGTAATTTTAAAATAGGACAGGAAATGTCATCTAAATGGCTTCAAATGGCATAAGAACCGAACACTTATGGGTCGAGCCGTCTGAAGGGATACTAGAGCTTCAACTAATCAAGTAACGACTGCTTTTAAAATAGTTGTCATAGTTTTTATGTTGTAGTTATACAATTATTTTAACGATTTTGATAATTCAAAACACATTTCTGTTCGTTCATATTCGTTCATTACCAAGTTTTCGAGTTTCTTCCTTCTCATAACAGGTAAGAAAACTATCTGTGCTTTTAGAAAGTGAAGGACCTGTTTCCTTTATGGGTAATGGGTATGTTGGGCTAGACCATATTTTATAGACCTATCTGCTCTTAGTGGGTCATATGGTCAGCATCACACCGGTCGCCTTTACTTCCAAGGACTGCATCTAGTACCTACTCAAGAAATAAGTAGAAAGATAGAAGGAAACACAAGACAAGATTAACATCAAAATTACAGTTGCGTTACCAGTAATTGAACCTGTCACCTTCAGATAGTGCGTACGCCTTGCTATGGAAACAAGTGTATGAAGCACATGACCACACAGGCACCACCTAAAAAAGGTGCCTTCATTCATTGGCCATGTCTATCGTACAGCTTGAAATCCACACCTATGGAATACCGACATAATACATCTCAGACCATTGAAATGCCACCATAAAGTGTGTTGCGTATTTTTTACAGGACGTTGCAGAACCAACCCAGTATTTTTTGGCTGTTGTGGTTTATCTAGGGAAATTTACGTCCAGTAGTTTGCCATTGCTTTCTGGACAACGGCACTATAGGTTACAGAAATATTCCATAGTTGTGGACGCGCAGTCACTTATGTGCTTATTCGGTGCTAGCCCGTTAGTTACTATCATCCCCAACAATACTTCCATAACCGCACAGGCATCTAACAAATTTGCTAATCCGCGGCAATTCGTCTTGCTTGAACTCCTATCTGGATAAGGGGGATTTCTGATAAGAAGAACCATTTCTTGGATCCCCGATGAGTTGTCACCTATTAGATCTGCATGATATGGCACTGTCGTCTGGTATAACTCAAAGGTGCCAACAGCAACTCCAAACATGAGAGCTAAAGTATGTCTCGAAAGTTGTGCCCTCACACTTAAACAAATATCTGGGAAAACTCCCGTACGGATCAACACGAATGTTTGCACGTGGCAGCGTCGTTAGGCTACTCTTTTCGATTCCCAACTGCCAAGGGAGATTTTACGTGCGCAACAGTGCACACGGGCGTCCAATCTCACTACCCAGAGACCAGGAGGAATCACTAGAAGTGAAAGTGAAAATATTCGAGATCTTACCGGGGATTGAACCCGGAACCTCTAGCACTCGAGGCAGACACCATGCACCGAGACCACGCAGCCCTCTGAAGCAGGTTAAAATATTTAAATATCAAAGAAGTATATTCTCGGAGGACGAAAGAATAGATCGGGAAATTCCAGGTGTTCATATGGTTTTATGATTTATAATTGCACAGGCGGCGTCCGTGGCTTAGGCGTTGCGAGCCGGACTCGTAATTCCAACGTACCGCAATCGAAACCAGCTGCTGGCTACGTAGATTTTTATAATGATATGGGGCGTCGCAGGTCGACCCAGCCTAAAATGGGTACCAGGATGGCTGTCCTGGGGAAGTAAAGACGACCGGCGTAATGCTGACCACATTACCCATTCAGTGCCGATTGGTCTGTAAAAATATGGGACATTCTTCCCATATACCTGATGCGCCTGAAGCGTGAAAAGGGATTTTTAAAAGGGATTTTTACTTCACTTTACTATAATTGCACAGGTGCTGCTGTTGTCTTAAGGCGGCGAATTTCTTTGATCTTTGTTTGACTAATAATTTATGTACGTCTGAAAATAGAATATACAGTAATTGACGCGCGTAAGCAGATTTTCAAAAAATCACTTTACGTGTGTAGTGATGCATGGTGATTATTTCAATAGCTTATACAGCATGCAAGGAAAAATCCACAACTCACGGGAGAGTATAGCTGGAGATGACCGCATGAGAGTAAGACGCCTATGTAAAGCTTGCAGTTTGCAAGGCCATGATTATTAATAGGTTGTATGCCAAATTTAAATAACATACTTCTTCTTCTCTTGCACCTTGTACCTCATCGAAGTGTCGGGGGGGGGGGGGGGGGGGGGAGATGTAATGTTCGTTGATGAGCTCTGTCAGGAGCACTATTAAGACTGATGTTCATTTCTGTAAGGCTGTTCTTAATGCCATCACTCCATGTTTTCCGAGGTTTTCCACTCGCTCTATACCCGTTGTAACGTTTTAGTGTGGCTCGCTGTGGCAGATAGTACCAGGGCATTTTTGTTAGGTGTCCAAACCACTTCATTTGTGGTTCTTTGATGACCTTTATTCCTAGCATTCGTCTGATTTCATATTCCGTCTTTCCTTGAAACTCCTGCAGCTCTTCTAAGGCATTTCATCTATCTGTTTTCACAATTTTTCGTCCATTGGAGGATGTAAGTGTCCACGTTTGGCATTGATAGCATAGTGTTGGCCAAAAAATAGTTATGATCAGATTCACGTTAGTACTCTGAAGTATCTGCTTCAACAACAGACACCGAACTATTATTAAGTTACAACAATTTTTGTAAGTTGGGCGCAAGTTGTCGAACGGACTATAGTTACGAGCGTCAGACGGACGAATGGATTGGATTAGTTCTTCATGTTTCAGAAATCATCTAACTGACGGCTGTGCCATTTACAAATGAGGTCGGCTCTAAGAACGAACTCCAAATGGAAATCTTCAAAGTATGATCGGACACAAAGACCTTGCTATTGATTTGTAACCTGGCCTGGTTTGGCTTGATTTACGAACAAACAAACAAATTGTCACGTTCAGCCAGCATCCTTAAAGAGGGAGCTTGAGGTTATAATTGTGACCAGGTTATGTCCGCCATTTAAAATGGCCTAACACTGCTTGCCAACAAGAGGCCTGAAAAGAACAATTGCAGTGTCGATGTATTCAAATGAGACAGACCCAAATGTTGTTTGTATTTGTTATATTGTGAAGCTTGCTAATATACCTTTCGTTCGGGTTTATATCTTTTCCAAATACTGTCCAGAAGACGTCTACCGACCAGCCAATGGGCAACCCGGTCGCCAATCATTTGTGACATGTCAGCAGGGTTGGATTCATATTTGATGAAGCCCTAAGCTGTGTCAAGCCCTGAGGCCCCTACTGTTTTAAATTACACAAGCTAATTTAAGAAAACTAACCCACACACGCCTTTTAAATACAGTCAAGTCCACTTAAGTCGATCTCGGATAAGTCGAATTTCGGTAAAGTCGACATGACCAGCTTAGTCCTGGCAATTGTCTCTATTGTGTGTGCTGTCGACTTTATTTAGTTTAAGTTTGTTTCGTATCCCCATCATGACATTGCAGAACTAGTCCTATCATGTTTTGTCTGATGTTTTTCTAGGCAAATTTACATCCAGTAGTTTGTCATTGCTACTGCACGGTCGGTTTCTCGATACCATTGGTGCCTGCGCAGAATAGAGGGAATTAAATGGTATGATAGAATAATTAATGTAGGGCTTTGGGAGAGAACTAAACAGGCTGCGGTGGACCCAGAGGTGAGGAAAAGACGCTGGCGTTGGATAGGACACACACTGAGAAAACAGGAGAACAGCATAACTAGAATGTCTTTGTATTGGAACCCACAGGGGCATAGGAATAAAGGAAGGCCAAAAAACACACGGAGAAGAGAGCTGGAGAATGAAGTTAGAAAGATGGGGAGGACATGGGGAGAGCTCCATGCAATGGCGAAGGATAGATAGAACGACTTGGCGTGAGTTGGTTGAGGGCCTATGCTCCATTGGGGGTTAGAATCCAGAAGAAGACTGTCGAAACCAACGCAAAGCCCACAGCTGGGATCGAACCCACATTACGAAGGGCGTTCGCAACGCCGAAGCCACAGACTCCGACCTTTTCAATATTGGGCACTGAAAACATAACCTATTTTGTGCTGTATAATCGTCTGAGCTATTTCGTCTTGTTGCAACACCCACGATATCGTTGTCTTCTTCTTCAAAAACAAAACCTCCTTCAAGTAGGGTGCAGGTAACCGGGCTGAGAATGTTAGGATTACTACATGTGAATACAACAACAACTTATGGAATAGAATGTTAGGAAAAGACATTTCATGTATACGGTGACATGTAAACGCATGGTGAATTGACTGGGACTAACTGAGTCAAGGAAGACGAAGGAGAAAGAGAAGAAGAAGAAGAAGAAGAAGAAGAAGAAGAAGAAGAAGAAGAAGAAGAAGAAGAAGAAGAAGAAGAAGAAGAAGAAGAAGAAGAAGAAGAAGAAGAAGAAGAAGAAGAAGAAGAAGAAGAAGAAAAAAGAAAAAGAAAAGAAAAAGAAAAGAAAAAGAAAAAAGAAAAAGAAAAAGAAGAAGAAAACAAGAAGGAGAAGGCGGAGAAGAAAAAGAAGAAGAAGAAGAACAGAAAAAGAAGAAGGAATGTAAAGCGGAGGAGCGTGACCAATTTATGACTTTTAAAAATAAAGTTCGTTGGTTCGTTTCCCATCTGACTCTATGGACGCGTGTGCATGAGAATCCATCTATCCCAGACTATGGACGCGTGTGCATGAGAATTCATCTATCCCAGACTATGGACGCTTGTACATGAGAATCCATCTATCCCAGACTATGGACGCTTGTACATGAGAATCCATCTATCCCAGACTATGGACGCTTGTGCATGAGAATCCATCTATCCCAGACTATGGACGCTTGTACATGAGAATCCATCCATCTCAGACTATGAATGCTTGTACATGATAATCCATCTATCCCAGACTATGGACGCTTGTACATGAGAATCCATCCATCTCAGACTATGGACGCTTGTACATGATAATCCATCTATCCCAGACTACACTTAAAGCCGACTCTCAGAGACGCTCACTGACTGCTTCAAACAAAGTGGCCTCTCTGCTTACCTGTCCAGGTGATAAATAACTTCTTCCCAGAATGCGGTTAGGCAGCTGCAAGGTCTGTCAGGTTCATTTATAAACTTGAGTGTGGACGTTAAATGACGAGGCAAGAGGAATTAGATAGGGGAAGGTGCAGAAGATAGAACAGAAGAAGAAGAAAAAGAAGAAGAAGAAGAAGAATTGAATGAAATAGATAAAGAAAAAGAAGAAAAAAAAAAGGAGGAATGAAGGAGACGAAAAGGATAAAGAAGAACAAGAAGAAGAAGAAAAAGAAGAAGAAGAAGAAGAAGAAGAAAAGGAAGAAAAAGAAGAAGAGGAAGAAGAAGAAGCAAAAAAAGAAGCACAAAAAAAAAAAGAAAGAGATGAAAAGGATAAAAAAGACGAACAAAAAGATAGAGGAGAAACCAAAGAAGAAGTAGAAGAAGAAGAAGAAGGAGAAGAAGAAGAAGAAGAAAAAGAAAAAGAAGAAGATAATGAAGATGATGAAAAAGAAGAAGAAAAACAAGAAGATAATGAAGATGATGAAGAAGAAGAAGAAAAAGAAGAAGATGAAGAAGAAGAAGGAGAAGAAGAAGAAGAAAAAGTTGGAGAGGAATAAGAAGAAGAAGAAAAAGAAGAAGAAGAAGAAGAAGAAGAAGAAGAAGAAGAAGAAGAAGAAGAAGAAGTTGAAGCAGGAGAAGAAGAAGATGAAGAAGAAGATGAAGCAGGAGAAGATGAAGAAAAAGAAGAAAACAATATCGACGATGTTGAAGAAGATTAAAATGTTGACGACTAAGCAGCAACTGTTTTTATTCATCGTGTTTCCTTGGATATAAATGTCGTTTTTAATATTTTGTTGAAGTTTGCTAATGGTAATGATGATGGGGATGATGATGATGATGATGATGATGATGACGATGATGGTAAAAATTATGATGATGACGATGATGATGTTATTGAGGTTATATGTTAGTTGCGTATCCTTTACAGGACGTTGCAGAACCAACCTCAGCAGCCTCTGGATGTTGTGTGGTTTCTCTAGGCAAATTCACGTTTAGTATTTTGCCATTGCTCCCTGGACGGTTGGCCCCCTGATACCACTCGAAACAAATGCAAGGCGCATGGCCCGCAGCTGGGATCGAACCCGGCATTACGAATCGTTCGCATCGACTTAGCCGACTATTGATGTTATAAACGCCACAAAAAAAATACACAGAATACCTGCTGACTGAACCCAGATGTCTCAACCCGCTTAGTGAGTCCACAACCTTGCAGACTTGACTTGAACACCGCCCCTCAACTACTTGACAAGTGTGAAACCTCCCGGTCATGAGGTCTTGATTTTCTCCCTGTTTTCTCCATTACGAGATTCAAACAACTTTAGTCCGTGCCGCAGAGCTACGCCCCGCATTCCTGTCTGTCATGTTTGATCCACTTCAATACTTGAAGACATGTGTGTGTTGTTACTGCTGGGGGGCAACTTTCGTGTTTCTGTTGATCGCTTCTTGAGAGGCTCTCTTGTGAGTGTTTGGGCTACGTACATTTTTCTGTCCCTACTTTTGTGTACCTCTTATTCATTCTCTTTCCAACCTTCCTTCGTTACCCTTGATCTTCCCACTCTCTCTTTTCCTCCTGTTTCTCCCATTCTCACTTCTTTCATCTTCTCGCTTTGTATGTAACACTAATTTTCTTTCCATCTTTCTTTTCTGTGTCTATCTCGGCACTATATTTTCAATTTACCCCAAACAAATGAAACACCGGAGTTCTCGGGAGAGTCCAATATTCTAGGGGTGTTATGGGTTGGCTTTTGGGGGTTAGCCATTCTCTGTGAGGCGATCAGAACAAGGAAGATCCTAACCCTAACCTATAAAACTCCTAGAATTTTTGAATTTCCAGGGAACTCCGGGATTTCCTTTGTTTGGGGTGAATTAAAAAATAAAGTACCTCTATCTTTCTTAGTCTCTGCAAACTTTTTAATTCTTCTTCTTTCCCTTACTCACTTCATTCCTCTTCTTACTTCCTGTGTATCACCCATTTTCTCTCTTATCTTTTTTTCTTCCTTTCTCTCTCTTTTCTCTCTCTCTTCTCTCTCTTTCTCTCTCTTCTCTCTCTCTCTCTCTCTTTCTCTCTCTTTGACGGTGTCTGTCTAATAGTTAATTCCTTTCCCCCTCTTTTTAACCCCCGCCATTCCCACCTCTTTCGTTTTCTCGCTTGCTATCTAACACACATTTTTCTGTATGCACACACTCTCTCTCTCTCTCTCTTTCTTTCTCTCTCTCCCTCTCTCTCTCTCTCTTACCCACACGCACACACACATTCACTTATTTTGTATCTCCTCCATTTATTCTCTCACACTCTTCTCAATTTCCCTCTTTCAAACAATCTTACTCACACACATTCTCTCGTATGCTAACTTCTCGCTGTCATTCTCTCTCTCCCTCCCCCCTCTCTCTCCCTCCCCCTCTCTCTCCCTCCCCCTCTCTCTGTGTGTTTAGCTGGTATCATAAGAACGAAGAGAAGATGTGAGAGAGCAGTAATCTAAGGTAGATGAAATAAATCACAGCGCATTCATCTATTAATGATAGAAGATATCGGAGTGCACGAGGTCTCTCCGTCTACTTTCTGGTGTCTCGGTGTCCTGGTGTACGTTGTCGAGTCTTAGAAACAAATATAACATCATAACAGAAGCAGCAACAAGAAACGCTACAGCAGAAGAAAGAAAGAAAGACAGACAGACAGACAGACAGACAGACAGACAGACAGACAGACAGACCAGACCAGACCAGACCAGACCAGACCAGACCAGACCAGACCAGACCAGACCAGAGAGAAAGAAAGAAAGAAAGAAAGAAAGAAAGAAAGAAAGAAAGAAAGAAAGAAAGAAAGAGAAAGAAAGAAAGAAAGAAAGAAAGAAAGAAAGAAAGAAAGAAAGAAAGAAAGAAAAGAAAGAAAGAAAAGAAAGAAAGAAAGAAAGAAAGAAAGAAAGAAAGAAAGAAAGAAAGAAAGAAAGAAAGAAAGAAAGAAAGAAAGAAAGAAAGAAAGAAGAAAAGAAAAGAAAGAAAGAAAGAAAGAAAGAAAGAAAGAAAGAAAGAAAGAAAGAAAGAAAAGAAAGAAAGAAAGAAAGAAAGAAAGAAAGAAAGAAAGAAAGAAAAGAAAAGAAAGAAAAGAAAGAAAGAAAGAAAGAAAGAAAGAAAAAGAAGAGAAAAGAAAGAAAGAAAGAAAGAAAGAAAGAAAGAAAGAAAGAAAGAAAGAAAGAAAGAAAGAAAGAAAGAAAGAAAGAAAGAAAGAAAGAAAGAAAGAAAGAGAAAAGAACGAGGGAAGGAAGACATGAAAAGAGGAGAAAAAAGGAAGAAATTACAAAATAGAAGAAGAAACAAATTATGAGGAAAAGAGAAAAAGAAAGCAAGAAATGAGAAAGCAGAAGAAGAAAGAAAGAAGGGAAAAAGGCGAGAAGAACAAGAAAACGATGATAATGATGAGTAGGAGGAGGAGAAAACAAATGCTGATGATAAGGAGAAGAACAAGATAAAGATGATGACTGCGAAGAAAAGAAGAAGACGATGATGATGATGAGGGACAGGAGAAAAAGAAGAAAAGGAAACGAATTTGTCACCGGCACCGACTGTAAACTCCGCCGGAAAGTTTTGGTTGACCGTTCGCGGTCAGGACTTTAGTCTTTTTCCACAATTTGAGTTTTGCGTGCACATCCGTTTGTTTGTATGCAGACTGTGGGTTCCTTACCTCTTAGGCAGATACACTTCGATTTTAATGGAATCACCCTCATTGGTAGACGTTTACGACATGCTTGCTAGCGGGCAGTGGGTCTATTACTTTTTCCTAGCAAAGTAAGGCACTGGAACCCACACGGGAAAAAGAAATGAGAAGTAGAAGAAAGAAAGAAAAAGAAAGAAAGAAAGAAGAAAAAGAAAGAAGAAAGAAAGAAAAAGAAAAAAAAAAGAAAAAAAGAAATAAAAAAGAAGAAAGAGAAGAAAGAAAGAAAGAAAGAAAGAAAGAAAAAGAAAGAAAGAAAGAAAGAAAGAAAGAAAGAAAGAAAGAAAGAAAAGAAAAAGAAAGAAAGAAATAAAGAAAGAAAGAAAGAAAGAAGAAAGAAAGAAAGAAAGAAAGAAAGCAAAGAAAGAAAGAAGCAAAGCAAAAGCAAGAAAGAAAGAAAGAAGAAAGCAAGAAGAAAGAAAGAAAGCAAGCAAGAAAGCAAGCAAGCAAGAAAGAGCAAGAAAGCAAGAAAGCAAGCAAGCAAGCAAGCAAGCAAGCAAGCAAGCAAGCAAGCAAGCAAGCAAGCAAGCAAGCAAGCAAGCAAGCAAGCAAGCAAGCAAGCAAGCAAGCAAGCAAGCAAGCAAGCAAGAAAGAAAGCAAGCAAGCAAGAAAGAAAGCAAGCAAGCAAGCAAGCAAGCAAGCAAGCAAGAAAGAAAGCAAGCAAGCAAGCAAGAAGCAAGCAAGAAAGAAAGAAAGAAAGAAAGAAAGAAAGAAAGAAAGAAAGAAAGAAAGAAAGAAAGAAGAAAAGACAGATAGAAAATGAAAGAAAAAGAAAGAAAAAAAGAAGAAAAAGAAGAAGAAGAGGAAGAAGAAGAAGAAGAAGAAGAAGAAGAAGAAGAAGAAGAAGAAGAAGAAGAAGAAGAAGAAGAAGAAGAAGAAGAAGAAGAAGAAGAAACAGAATAAGGTTTGAAATGAACTTTTACGTTAGAGCGCAAATATCAGAGTGTTTTGCAAATATTCCTTACAGAAAGAACAATTTACTTCATGCCGAAACACCGTGAATCCTCCGAGAGCTTCAGCACAACTTCACGTGAAAAAACTCCACGCAAGCACATTAGTCAAATTACCAACGTTGGCCACATTTTCTCATGCAACCAGACACAATCTCATTTTGTGGAAGGGAACAGAACATTTCATCTACGAAAAGGACCGCTTGGTGAGTACATATGTGTGTGCGTCTGTGTACGTAAGTGTGTGTATGAGTGTGCTGTGGTAAAATTTTTTACATATTCCATTTACGTTATGTAACTACTTGAAAGGCGTTTTTTGGGAAATTACTCACGGGACATTACCCAGCCTGGCGCGGTCTATAACTGTGCTGTAACTGTGGAGAAGTCATCCACAGATGAAACGGTGGTTTGCGCACCAGCTGGGTTAAGATGGGTGGGAATGGTCCTTCATTTTCAGGTATAGTCTGTTGCAGAAGTTGTCGCCAACTTTAACAATCCGAAACTAAGTAGCTGTTGTGTTGTTGAGCATGCAGACATGTTCGGGTAAAGTAACTTTAATCTCAACAAATAGAGTGGGTCACTTTTCATTCACAAGTTTGTTTGGCTGGTCGACTTACCTGAAAGTTACTCTGTTGTTTGCTTTATGTGGTGTCCTGCATTTACGTTTTCATTACGAGAAAGAGAATGCGTGTGACTTAGGTTGCAGCACTCTCTTGGGGGTGGGTGGGGGGGGGGGGTTGTGTTAGGGCCAGTTGCTCCATGTTTTTGGAGCGTTAAAAGCGCTGGCGAGCTGAAATATAGAAGACGTGATATCAACGGCAATGCGGAACACTCCTCTGACCGTGTGCGAAGGCCACAAGGCTCAGGAACTACGAGTCAGAAG
>CAJHNH020001669.1:440000-452500 GCA_905116865.2 Candidula unifasciata
TTACGTCCTGAAAAGGGCGTAAGGACTTAATAATGAGCTTCTTCCTCCATTTTTATAGTAAAACCTGCGCAGACATTTGCGCGCGCATCTAAAAAAAATGGCGATACTTCCGGCATGACCTTGAGTCCTCTGCGCGATTTCGTTCATTGACTTCTCCATATTTTTTCTGTCTCCTGCAGGTTTTCCATCTTCCCAGAAGCCAGAATGAACGAAATCGTACAGAGGGCATCAAGGTCATGCCGGAAGTATCGCCATTATTTTAGATGCGCGCGCAAATGTCTGCGCAGGGTTCACTATAAAAATGGAAGACAAAGCTCATTACTTAATAATAAAGAAAAACACACACCTGATGGTGATACACAATGCAGCGTGTTGCAAAGTTTAAAAAGAAACGACATATACATTTCCTTAAGAGAAAGAAAAAACTGGAGAACATTGTGACAGTAGGAAAGTTAAAGGGCAGGAGAGGCAGAGGAAGATCGTGTATCAAATGGACAGATTACATAAATAATTGAAGCAATAAAAGTTAGTTACGTATACGTACCACTTACGCAGGACAGCTGGTATGCATTACGAAACGCGTTCGCAAACACCTATCATTAATTTTATGAAAACGAAATGGAACGTCGCTGTAGCTACGGAGTTGCGTGCGGACGGCGACAAAGGCGGACAGTTTTTTTTATCAGCTGTCCGTACTGGTTGCACAGCACTTATGGTTTATAATCGTGTGCAATGATGCTGGTTCACATCTCTCTACTTTACTTGTTATCTTTTTACACAAAAGATACAGGCAGAATAATCGAAAGAAGAATCACTGATAGATCTCTGACAAGTCACCCACTAACAGTTTACCTTAGCGCACAATCATGTATCATGTTCTCAGCAAAAGCCCAGACATATGGATACATTCAAGAAAGATGGATGTCAAAGATAAGAACATACTTGAGTGAACTGTAATAAACCAAGAACTCAATCAGGGACAGCGATAAGCAGATAATAATGAGAAGGAAAGAAGGGGCACTTTGACGGATTACGTTGGAATTGTCAGGGGAAGATAAGCAAGGCTCTGAATGTCGATATGGCTCTGCATGAAACAATGTTGGTAATGGTTAGCGTAGGATGAGACTAGAGGGCAGCAGAAGATACCTTCGGGTTGGTGGCCTCAGTCGAGCTGGGGGAAGAAAAGAAGTGGACGAATATACGGAATATTACGCATAATTAGAATAATCAACAAGTTTTGGCAGCCTTGACATTCTCTTTCTAGATGAAGAAGAAGAAGTAGAAGAAGAAGAAGGAAAAGAAGAAGAAATAGAAAAAGAAAAAGAAGAAGAAAAGAAGTAGAAGAAGAAAAAGAAGAAGAAGAGGAAGAAGAAGAGGAAGAAGTAGAAGAAGACGAAGAAGAAAAAGAGAAAGAAGAAGAAAAAGAAAGGAAGAAGAAGAAAAAGAAGAAGTAGAAGAAGTAGAAGAAGAAGAAGAAGAAGAAGAAGAAGAAGAAGAAGAAGAAGAAGAAGAAGAAGAAGAAGAAGAAGGAGAAGAAAAAGAAAAGAAGAAGAAGAAGAAGAAGAAGAAGAAGAAGAAGAAGAAGAAGAAGAAGAAGAAGAAGAAAAGAAAAAAAAAGAAGAAGGAAGGAAGAAGAAGAAGAAAAAAGAAAAAGAAAAAGAAGAAAAAGAAAAAGAAAAAGAAGGAAGAAGAAAGGAAGAAGACAAGAAAAAGTGTGCATCTAAAACAAAACAAAGTTTATATTGTACATACCTTAAAGTCACTTTTACAAATACCTACAGCGAGCCTCTGTAACTGGCGTGAGTTGAACTAATAGAAACATATCCACACACGCCAAAAAGAGAAACTGCATGTAAAGATAATCATTTCAATGTCTCCTGGAAGACCTGCTTGTTTCAAGCTCAGGTTCCCGACTTGTAAGTTGCAAGAAACCAGAAAGTTACCAGCCAACCAAAACCGCTCGCTACCTTGTAGAAATGAATGCGTGAATCAATTGAACGCCGAGCAATCGCTGGTGTCCGCCCAGCGCAGGTGATAGTTTGGGGGGAGCATATTTCCATGGTAGGTACTCACCATTGAGGGGACTAGTGGTGTGCCGTCGTAGCTTCTTTCACACCTACCCCCAGTTTTGTTATCTATTTTATCTGACACTCAACGCCATGTGGGTTGGTTGGTATGTTTGCCCCCCCCAGCCTCCTGTCTTGCTTCTAAAAGTTCGTGTGTTGTGGCGCTACTATTTAAGTGAGTCAACTAATTTGGAGTTTCTCTTTTGAAGTTGGAGTTTACCCGTTTGAGACGCGACAAACATTCTCTATAGACAAACATACACAAGATGTGTGCCCGAAAAAAAATCTAGAAGTGGACCAACAACCAAAATATTCCACCAGAGTTCACAGCCGGTGCACGCGAAGAAGGAGGAGGAGGTATAGATAGGGAGAAGAAGAGGAAAACGAAGAAGGAAGAAGATATAGGAACGATGTTTCTCGCCTGATTTGTATATAACTGTGTTGCGTGACCTCTTCTGACACGGTGCCACTGGCCATCCACAACAGAGCTGACAACTTTGTTTAGTGAAACTGTTTCACACTCAGAGAGATTTTATTTACACAGGGTCTCATAGGGCCGTTTCAGCAGACAGACTGGCTGCGAAGACAATAAGTCAAACTAGTTTCTTTTTTTTTAAAAATCTGGGTCTGCTTTCTCCTTTTTTTCTTCAAGGTCTTCCTGTTATTCTTTCTCGTTACCCCTCTCATCCACATCTTTCTTCTTCTTTCTTCTTTTTCTTCTTTTTCTTTTTCTTCTTACTTCTTTTTCTTCTTTTCTTTTTTCTTCTTCTTCTTGTTCTTCTTGTTCTTGTTCTTGTTCTTCTTCTTGTTTGTTGTTCTTCTTCTTCTTCTTCTTCTTTTTCTTCTTCTTCTTCTTCTTCTTCTTCTTCTTCTTCTTCTTCTTCTTCTTCTTCTTCTTCTTCTTCTTCTTCTTCTTCTTCTTCTTCTTCTTCTTCTTCTTCTTCTTCTTCTTCTTCTTCTTCTTCTTCTTCCTTTTTCTTCTTTCTTCTTCTTCATTTTCTTCTTATGCTGCTGCTGCTACTGCTACTACTACTACTACTACTACTACTACTACTACTACTACTACTACTACTACTACTACTACTACTACTACTACTACTACTACTACTACTACTACTACTACATACTACTATCTACTACTACTACTACCTACTGCTACCTACAACTACTACTACCTACTACAACAACAACAACTACTACTACTACTACTACTACTACTACTGCTACTGCTACTACTACTACTACTACTACTACTACTACTACTACTACTGCTGCTGCTGCTACTACTACTACTACTACTACTACTACTACTACTATTCATACTACTACTACTACTACTACTACTACTACTACTACTACTACTACTACTACTACTACTACTACTACTACTACTACTACCATCTACTACTACTACTACTACTACTACTACTACTACTGCTGCTGCTGCTACTACTACTACTACTACTACTACTACTACTACTACTACCTACTACTACTACTACCTACTACTACTACTACTACTACTACTACTACTACTACTACTACTACTACTACTACTCTACTACTACTACATACTACTACTACTACTACTACTACTACTACTACTACTACTACTGCTGCTGCCGCTGCAGCAGCTGCTGCTACTACTACTATTATCTACTACTACTTCGTACTACTACTACGTACTAGTACTACGTACTACTTCTACTACTACTACTACTACTACTACTACTACTACTACTACTACTACTACTACTACTACTACTACTACTACTACTACTACTACTACTACTACTACTACTACTACTACTACTACTACTACTACTACTACTACTACTACTACTACTACTACTACTACTACTACTACTACTACTATTACTTTTACTACTACTACTACTACTACTACTACTACTACTACTACTACTACTACTACTACTACTACTACTACTACTACTACTACTACTACTACTACTACTACTACTACTACTACTTCTGCTACTACTATTGCTACCTACTGCTACTACTTATTCTTCTTCCTCTTCTTCTTCTTCTTCTTTTTTTTTCTTCTTCTTCTTCTTCTTCTTCTTCTTCTTCTTCTTCTTCTTCTTCTTCTTCTTCTTCTTCTTCTTCTTCTTCTTCTTCTTCTGTCCTTACACCATGCCTATGACCATATTTACTACAAAAAACTGTGCACTTAGCTGAACAGGCAAGAGGAGAAAATGTGTCTAAAAGGAAGGAAAAAAAAAGCACAATTACCGTAAGAATCAAAAAAGATTGACAGACGAGATTAAAACAGAAATATATCTGTAATAAAGAAACGGCCTTGAGTGTCGCGTGACCCGGATATTTACAAATACTCAAGGGGAGGTAAGGCTTATAATACATAATAAACTTATCTTTTATAAGCCTTTGGGTTCCTCTGTTGTTGATAAAATTCGCGATAAGTAATTTAATTAAGGCTGAAGTTTAGTTTTATTGACAAAAATTGATGCGGAGAGAGGCATTTCACGTGTGTGAGTGCAAGTGTATGTGGTTTAAAAAGGTAAGTTGACTGTTCGCTTCTCTCTTTCTCGGCATGAAGACTATGAAGAGTTCAGTGAGTTTAAATGCGTTAAAAGATCACATATTATATTATATTATATTATATTATATTATATTATATTATATTATATTATATTATATTATATTATATTATATTATATTATATTATATTATGTCGAGACCTTGTCTCCAACGAATGTGTGCTCACAAGAGCAAAAATACCATCAATGTATTGTATACTGAAGCAAAGACGTCTGCGCTGGCTGGGACATGTCTCCCGCATGGAGGATGGTCGTATTCCAAAAGATCTCATATATGGTGAATTGGTGATTGGGAATAGACCTACAGGAAGGCCAAAGCTGCGCTATAAAGATGTATGCAAACGTGGCCTAATAGATACCAACATAGGCACAGAGACATGGGAAAAATCAGCTGCAGATCGACTATTATGGAGACAGAAAGTGAAAGACGGACTGTCACATTTTGAAAGAAACCGAACACAACGAGATGTGGAGACAAGGAACCGGAGAGTAAAACTGCCTCACAACGAGGGAGTATCTGTTTGTGTGTGTATCCTGTGTGGCAAAGACTGCCATTCCCGCATCGGACTTTACAGTCACAGCAGATGCTGTTCCCAAAGCCAGCGGCACATCTCCATAGTCCCCCGGGACTGACGGATGCCATTGCCATATGTTATGTTATATTATATTATATTAAATTATATTATATTATATTATGTTATGTTATGTTATGTTATGTTATATTATGTTATATTGTATTATATTATATTATATTATATTATATTATATTATATTATATTATATTATATTATATTATATTATATTATATTATATTATGTTATGTTATGTCATGTCATGTCATGTCATGTCATGTCATGTCATGTCATGTCATGTCATGTCATGTCATGTCATGTCATGTCATGTCATGTCATGTCATGTCATGTCATGTCATGTCATGTCATGTCATGTCATGTCATGTCATGTCATGTCATGTCATGTCATGTCATGTCATGTCATGTCATGTCATGTCATGTCATGTCATGTCATGTCATGTCATGTCATATCATATCATATCATATCATATCATATCATATCATATCATATCATATCATATCATATCATATCATATCATATCATATTATATTATATTATATTATATTATATTATATTATATTATATTATATTATATTATGCTTTACCTGTGTGGGTTCCTGGGTTCCATTCTGGGAAAAACACGGATAGTTTCAATTCCTACCAAGATTTACTGTGGTTAGATATTCGAGCACATTCCAGTGCTTGCGATGAATTTTTATTTGTGTTTTTAATTTACTGGTGTGACAATGGACCTCTTGGGCATTTAGAGCATATAGAACTTGTCCAGTATTTTACAGACCAATCAACACTCTGTGGCTGAGGTAGTCAGCATTACACCGGTCGCCTTTACTTCCCAGGATTTCACCCGGTACTCATCAGAGACAGGGCCCACCTGGGAGACAAAGTCGATTGTGAAACATCTCGGGCTCTGTCAGGATCTGAAGCCACGACTTTCGGATCCGCAGGCGAGCTGCTAGCCACTACACCATGGGCGCTTCCATGTAGCTGCTGCTGCTGATGATGTTGAGTACAGCCCGTTAACAGATCTGTGAACGAACTTATGTGTGAACGAACTTATGTGTGAACGAACTTGTGTGTGAATGAACTTATGTGTGAATGAACTTATGTGTGAACGAACTTATGTGTGAACGAACTTATGTGTGAACGAACTTATGTGTGAACGAACTTATGTATGAATGAACTTATGTGTGAATGAACTTATGTGTGAATGAACTTATGTGTGAACGAACTTATGTGTGAACGAACTTATGTGTGAACGAACTTATGTGTGAATGAACGTATGTGTGAATGAACGTATGTGTGAATGAACTTATGTGTGAATGAACTTATGTGTGAATGAACTTATGTGTGAATGAACTTATGTGTGAATCAACTTATGTGTGAATGAACTTATGTGTGAATGAACTTATATGTGAATGAACTTATATGTGAATGAACTTTATGTGTGAATGGACTTATGTGTGAACGAACTTATGTGTGAACGAACTTATGTGTGAACGAACTTATGTGTGAATGAACGTATGTGTGAATGAACTTATGTGTGAATGAACTTATGTGTGAATGAACTTATGTGTGAATGAACTTATGTGTGAATGAACTTATGTGTGAATCAACTTATGTGTGAATGAACTTATGTGTGAATGAACTTATATGTGAATGAACTTATATGTGAATGAACTTTATGTGTGAATGGACTTATGTGTGAATGGACTTATGTGTGAATGAACTTATGTGTGAACGAACTTATGTGTGAACGAACTTATGTGTGAACGAACTTATGTGTGAATGAACGTATGTGTGAATGAACTTATGTGTGAATGAACTTATGTGTGAATGAACTTATGTGTGAATGAACTTATGTGTGAATCAACTTATGTGTGAATGAACTTATGTGTGAATGAACTTATATGTGAATGAACTTATATGTGAATGAACTTATGTGTGAATGGACTTATGTGTGAATGAACTTATGTGTGAATGAACTTATGTGTGAATGAACTTATGTGTGAATGAACTTATGTGTGAATGAACTTAATGTGTGAATGAACTTAATGTGTGAATGAACTTAATGTGTGAATGAACTTAACTTATGTGTGAATGAACTTATGTGTGAATGAACTTATGTGTGAATGAACTTACTTATGTGTGAATGAACTTTATGGCACGATCTCCCCCTCCACAAGAGTGAAACCACGCATGACGCCTGCTGAGTGTTGATTTATCATACGTCTTGTACCTTTGGTGAAATGTTCACATCTTACAGTTCCTTCAGTTTTGACAGGTATACTGAGTTACGCCCTTTCAATGTATGGATGGGATCCAGTCCACCACCTTTAGCCTCTCTCATTCACTTCTCTTAGACTACCGCGTTTTCTACATCCACGTGTTTTCTCATTTCAGTGACTATTTGGTTAACATCTGCCGGTTTCTCCTCTGACTTGCCCTATAAAAAGGATCCAAAGGGCCCCAACAAAATCTAACCAGCGAAACGATAGTATTGTGTAAGCTTACTGCCCCCAGCAAGCATGTCGTAAAATACGACTGAATGTGGTGGATCTAAGGGAGGAGATATCGCAGCTAAACTGTAAACCACAACACTAAAACGAACAGAGAAGACAATTTAAGAAAAAAAGAATGAAAGTTATCATTTGTAAAATTATTTAATTATCACACTAGGTTAAAAAACCGAAGAAGATTGAAAAGAGAAAAGCAGATAAGCAAGAGATAAACAGCGATATAATTGGGAGGGTAACATAAAGAGAAGGTCTGACTGACTGACTGACTTTCTACCCCACCAGGACAACACACAAGCGATAAACACCCGATGACACAAAGTGCCACCATGTGGATGAGGATCGCCGTGGAGAGGTCCCAGAAACCGCGTTCAAACAATTGGCCATATTTATGGCCTGCTTATATTGCGGCCCCTGGCAAAAGCCAGGGTGGGGCTTCAAATAACGAAACATTTCGTCCTAAAAAGGACCAGATGTGTTTATTGTAAAGAGAAGGTCTATAAATACTCAGAAGGACTACAAACCGGACAAGAGACAGAATCCTCTACAGTCAATCTTAATTATACAAACAGTACTTGATTGAAAATATATTCCAAAGGCATTCGTAAAAGCTCTAAATTAAATCTGCCTCGTAAAATATAATTAACAGAGATTTCAAAGAGATTTTAAAGAGCTGTAAAATGTATTTGAAAATTATTTAAAAGGAAGTGATGGACTCGTCTGGTTTGGCTTTTCACAAACCCACAATTCCATTTCCGGTCGCCCATCTTTTGATTTCGAAAGAAGGGAGGTGATTCCGATTGCTAATCTTCAAAGCGACATATGTTATTAGCGAAGTTATCGAACTTCGCAGGGAAAACATATAGTTACGTCTAACAGATATCATGAAAATTAATCACACCAAACCAGAAGCAGAACTAGTTAGTTCCACAGGATCACATTTAGAACGAGAAAATAAATGTTGCGGCTAGAAAGATTTCATCAGCAACAGTTTTTAATTCTTGTTCATTTCTTATGGTTACTTCAGCGAGTTGTTGGGTGAGGTGGAGGGGTCGTCCTAATGCTTTTTCTGATCAGCTGGATAAAGTGGACTTCCATTTTTTTCTACCCTGATGCCCCAAGAAGACTAGATCCAGAGATTTCCATTGTGTCACAGCCCCGTAAATGCCGGATATGTGACCTGTTCTAAAAAAGTATAGTTAAATTCCTTTGGTTATATGTGCGGCAGACTTCTCGAAAGAGGAGAAAAATCAGACAATGAAAGACCTGGATACATAATTCTGGACAGGCTGAAGTATGAAAGATCAAAGTTCATAGCAGCTGATCCACATAGGTGCAGGGGCTGATCAGGCAGACAATTAATGGCGTCCAAATGACTCTCCATTATATCGCACTATGATAGTGTATGGCACCATGATAGTGTATGGCACTATGATAGTGTATGGCACCATGATAGTATTTGGCACTATGATAGTGTATGACACTATGATGGTGTATGGCACTATGATAGTGTATGACACTATGATGGTGTATGGCACTATGATGGTGTGTGGCACTATGATGGTGTGTGGCACTGTGATGGTGTGTGGCACTGTGATGATGTGTGGCACTGTGATGGTGTGTGGCACTGTGATGGTGTGTGGCACTATGATGATGTGTGGCACTGTGATGATGTGTGGCACTGTGATGATGTGTGGCACTGTGATGATGTGTGGCACTGTGATGATGTGTGGCACTGTGATGATGTGTGGCACTGTGATGATGTGTGGCACTGTGATGATGTGTGGCACTGTGATGGTGTGTGGCACTATGATGGCGTGACACTGTGATGGTGTGTGGCACTATGATGGTGTATGGTATTATGATGGTGTGGCACTATGTTGGTGTATGGCACTATGATGGTGTGTGGCACTATGATGGTGTGTGGCACTATGATGGTGTGGCTCTGTGATGGTGTGGCAGTATGATGGCGTGTGGCACTGTGATGATGTGTGGTAGGTATTATGATGATGTGTAGCACTATGATGGTGTGGCACTGTGATGATGTGTGGTAGGTATTATGATGATGTGTAGCACTATGATGGTGTGGCACTGTGATGGTGTGGCAGTATGATGGCGTGTGGCACTGTGATGATGTGTGGTAGGTATTATGATGATGTGTAGCACTATGATGGTGATGCAGCATATGGATATAACAGACGGACTATGTCACAGTCCGTGTAAAAGAAAGCAAAAATGAACTTCTGAAATGGTCTAGAGAGATTCTCAAGACACCAGGAACAAAGAAGAACAGAGATGTGTCATTCTAAAAGATCTCAACATAAAGGAAGATTGGCTAATAAACAGCATCCTGTCTCGGGAATCTGAAATAATTGTGCCATATCAAACGCCATGGGTTATTGGTTTTAAACAAGTACAATAAAAACAGAAGGCATGGTACCAAGAAGGAAGGGCAGAGGCCGACTAATATGAGGAGGGGCACAGGATATATATCTCCTTGGAAATGTAAGTGCACCAGGTGGGAGAACTGGCGAGAGACCGAGTTTCTTTCAGGCAGACCGTGAAGAGAGCGACGTTTTGCAAAGGAGCTGCTCTGCAAGACGATTGTGCTGTTGATGATGATGATGATATCGCTACTGTTTGGCCTCATAATTGATACCACCAACGGCTGCCAACGTATTTTTCTGATTTATTTGCTTTTAAAAATCTTGTTCCTTTCAAGATATTCTTCCAGTTTCAAAACTATATTGCTAAAAATTCAATTACCCCTTGTGGGCTCTAGGGCCACATTGTAAGGAAAACAAAACACACCCACTGACTAATTAGGACTTTCCTTCAAGGTCGAAGTACATGCATCTGCTTGAGAGGAAAGGAACCAACATTCTGCATACAAATGGGCCAGATCTGTAAAACGAATATACACTTAACATTTAAGTTCTGAAATAAGCGTAGAGTCGAGAAGTGGACGAACAGACCGAAATTTCTATCTAATTTAAGATCCGATGAATGCAATGAAGAAGAAGATTTCTGGGACGAACAAGCGTTGAGATCGAACTTTAATCTATATTGCCATCCGCAACACATAAAAAAGAAATATGATTGAACTGCGAGTTTGGTAACTCGAGCATACAAATCTAAACATAAAGAAAGTATAAATTACATACAAAAATATACGTTTATGACAGTAGAGCTTGCACGGAGACCCGCCTGTGTGTTTGTGGAGATGAGTGTGTGCGTGGAAGGTTAAATCGAAGATGTAATTGCCTGGGAAAACGATTGAAGCGTAGCTGCGTGCTATCTGTTTCCGCTTGAGTTGCTGAGCACGTGAACTTGCTCTTACGTGTGAGGCTGTGTGTCTGTTTTATTTGTTGAGATGCACACCAGGTTCATGGATGCCCGTCCGACAAGCTCTACGGATTTCAAGTCTTGCTTTAAATTTACTGATTTCAGAAAAGAAACATCTCAAACAAATCATATTCATCCCCACCCTGTGCTACCAGTGCCAAACATGGTCACTCACAACCAACCATCTCAAACAAAACATATTCATCCCCACCC
Organism: Candidula unifasciata; assembly: GCA_905116865.2. Classification (NCBI taxonomy): domain Eukaryota; kingdom Metazoa; phylum Mollusca; class Gastropoda; order Stylommatophora; family Geomitridae; genus Candidula; species Candidula unifasciata. The sequence goes on from CAJHNH020001669.1 coordinate 451,314, forward strand.
TGTGCTACCAGTGCCAGACATGGTCACTCAAAACCAAACATCTCAAACAAAACATATTCATCCCCACCCTGTGCTACCAGTGCCAAACATGGTCACTCATAACCAAACATCTCAAACAAAACATATTCATCCCCACCCTGTGCTACCAGTGCCAGACATGGTCACTCACAACCAACCATCTCAAACAAAACATATTCATTCCCACCCTGTGCTACCAGTGCCAGACATGGTCACTCACAACCAACCATCTCAAACAAAACATATTCATCCCCACCCTGTGCTACCAGTGCCAGACATGGTCACTCAAAACCAAACATCTCAAACAAAACATATTCATTCCCACCCTGTGCTACCAGTGCCAGACATGGTCACTCACAACCAACCATCTTAAACAAAACATATTCATTCCCACCCTGTGCTACCAGTGCCAGACATCTATCACTTACAACCAACCATCTCAAACAAAACATATTCATTCCCACCCTGTGCTACCAGTGCCAGACATGGTCACTTACAACCAACCATCTTAAACAAAACATATTCATTCCCACCCTGTGCTACCAGTGCCAGACATGGTCACTCACAACCAACCATCTCAAACAAAACATATTCATCCCCACCCTGTGCTACCAGTGCCAAACATGGTCACTCACAACCAACCATCTCAAACAAAACATATCATTCCCACCCTGTGCTACCAGTGCCAGACATGGTCACTCACAACCAACCATCTCAAACAAAACATATTCATCCCCACCCTGTGCTACCAGTGCCAAACATGGTCACTCACAACCAACCATCTCAAACAAAACATATTCATTCCCACCCTGTGCTACCAGTGCCAGACATGGTCACTCACAACCAACCATCTCAAACAAAACATATTCATCCCCACCCTGTGCTACCAGTGCCAAACATGGTCACTTACAACCAACCATCTCAAACCAAACATATTCATTCCCACCCTGTGCTACCAGTGCCAAATATGGTCACTCAAAACCAACCATCTCAAACAAAACATATTCATCCCCACCCTGTGCTACCAGTGCCAAATATGGTCACTCAAAACCAACCAGGAAATTAAAATTAGTAACCATGTAAATGAGATGCCCTTGAAGAGCTACAGAAGTGAACAGAAGAGATAAAATCACAAACTGAGGCCGTAAGAAAGAACAAGTCCGTAAACA
>CAJHNH020001669.1:457500-507500 GCA_905116865.2 Candidula unifasciata
TCAAATCTAACCTAAGAAACAGGATGAAATTTTACCTCTTAAATGCTATCTTGACAATAAAATTCGGCCTGATAAGGGTAGGAAAAGGATGTTCCACTTATCAGCTCCCTGACTGGGTATTAAAAGAAATTGGAACAGCTAAAGCATACAAGAGTTATTTTGGATCTGAAGCTTTAACTTCATCATCCAAGCTAAGTTTATCCTGTGGATCTTGTGAGGCAGACTTCAGTAAAGATGAGGACATGATTCTATAGGGTAAGTCATATTAATTGCTATATAATTTGTGACGCTTTCCATTTGGATGTTTATTCTATATGTTTCCCACGCAAATTTAGATGTTTTTAGATATTTTTTGACTCCGTTCTGGATGTTTTTTGTCAAAGAAAAGTGGCAACACTATACGGGATTCCCCGCAATGTTGTCGTACTGATGCATGGTATCCACTCATGCCACAGTCGTCCATTTTGAACCTTCCGCAATGGCAACTGAGAATCAGACACAATAATTCCTCTGGTAGCTTTGTTTTCTGCTATCCACTTCAGAGCTGCAGTGATTGCCTCCAGTTCAGCCAGATTCACAGGGGTACAGTTAAGTATCACAATGGACAATCGCGACTCAGGCCCCTTACAAAAGGTCGCTCTCACCACACACGTCTGAAAGACACTCGCTCAGTACCTCATGTACTTTTCTACCTAAGGTGTGTCTTAGTGCGGCAAAGCACTGCATATGATATCTCAACGTCAGGTTTGAGAATGGAGGTGGAGGCAGTCACTGCTGCCTTCCGCTGGCTTGAAAATCAGCTGTATATACATATCGTAATTGTAAATGATTTAAAGAGCATGTTGAGAAATGTGGAGACATCCGTGCTCCGTGAAGAGTGGCAAGCATCACTTCAAAGGTCCCGGGTAGTTTACGTCCTTTGGATATTTTCTTTAGGTATGTCGGTGTGTTCGGAAATGAGCAGACTGATAGACTGGCCGGTTCTGCAAGACTTAGTTGTGAACTGATATATGGCAAGCTAGATGTTGTAGGTGCTCTGGGAGAGTGAGTGAAATGTGCGGAGGCACAGATAGATTTTTACGGTCTGAGCTAAATGGCGATGCAGGGTGTTACCAGGAGATTTGGCAGACGCTCAACACTCAAGGCAAAGGCGAGATGGATGTACAATCAGACAGTTTCTGGTATCATCGGAATTGGAAATATTCGCTTGCTGCTGAAGATGGCGACGGAGCGCTTATGAGAGTATCGCGAGTCGATTCTGATTCAAAAATTAACAGTAAAACCAACAGGTGTGTCTTATATCCTGTGCCCATGTCAGTGCTGGTGTGTCCCTGCTCCTTCTTCCAGGTACCATACCCTCAGCTACTGTTTTTGCCAATCCATGGTGACGTTTGATATAGCCACAGTTTCAGTTTCTGAGACACGCTGCTGTTTACGAGCCAGTTTTCCATGATGTTCACATCTTGTAGGATGTCAGTACTCTAGATCAAGCAATCAGGTGTCGTCTCCAGAGTAAAGGTTGGCTGTAATGGATCTTCAGCAAGCTCTATTTCTCGCCTTGGATGTACACTCTATCAGACTGCTCTTTGTCCATCTTTTTATGTCATCCTCCCACTTGTATCACTGTTAGCCTCTTGCTCGCATGCCTCCCTCTTTTCCCTCCAGTATAGTTTTCTACAGATGATATGTTAAATAATCATGTAGTTTTATTATTAATAATATATGTTATATTAGTTTTTACACTTAATTGAATATCACAATAGTTCATTTATGTTTTGTATTTGTTTCTTGTCGTTGTTCTGCCGATGAAGCCTAATCGCCGCAACGTCCTGTTATATGTACCTGATTCCGTATAGCTGATACAACTGCACAAGGAGAGTGAAAGAATGCCACCGAATTCCGTTCAGTAGACCCAACGCATAACTCACCTTGCTAAAATGAGAATATAAGACAGGTAAGGTTATAGGTGACAAGTAAAGTTTATCCAAACTGCTGTATCTTGTTCACCTTTGACACTTTAGATGGAGACCTGATCACCTTTACAACAACACACACACGGCCGCCATGTAAACCATCGCCATGACAACGTAAACAAATGTGTCTATTCAACAGCAATTTAGAATCCCCGTTCTTCGCGGCTATGTTATTGTAACTGAAACGGAAATGGCAGATGATAAATTTAGTAACATTTTGTCATTCTACGTGAGGCTTTGATTCAGTTCGGTATTTACTGTTGTATATATGTCGTTTTTTTTAGGGGTTGAAATAGATACTGGTTGTTAATCGACCTTTAGGTGGAGTGAAATATGTGTATATGACAATAGGCAGGCGGGGTGTGACATTAGACACTATATCAGAAACATTTGATGAAGTTTCAACACTTTCTTTCTCGGTAGAGAGGTGATATAGTTAAGTCGAAGACGGTTTTCTAATTTTCAATAGGAGAAGTAAGAGGATTAGAAGGAGAAAGAGTGTAAGAAAGAGAAAAAGATGTACATGTATGAACTGGAGACACGAAAGGAGGGGAAAACAGAAGAGGAAAAGGAAGCAGGAAGAGGAGTCGAAGGAAAAGACGAGAAGTATGAAAAGAAATAATAATAAGAAGATGAAGATAAAGAAGAAAGAGCATAAGGAGAAGGTAAAAAAGAATGAGAAGAAGAAGAAAAAGAAGAAGAAAAAAGAAGAAGAGAAGAAGGAGGAGAAAAAGAAGACTAAGAAAAGAACGACAACACTGATAAAACAATATTTTTAAGCTCTGTATAAAATCCATCGAAATCAAATTGCTCGGCAGCCGATCCTGCTAGTATGTCCGTCCGCCCATCCGTCGTCACATCCAATTATCCAAGCATAACACAGTCAATTTGTCTGTCAGTCTCTCAGTTTGTCTGTAAGTCTGACAGTTCATCTGTCAGTCCCCACCCACCTTCCCTGCACGATTATTGAAGCACATGTCCTTTCATCCCAAAGATGATTGGTCAATTCGCATTCACAAACACTTTCCACGCATCTTTGTGCGCATCTTCCGCTCCACAGCGCCGTTTCCTGTACTTGAGCCTTGAACAAAAACCGAGCCTTGTCGACGGCAGAGAACCCTCGACAAGCCACGCCACAGTGCACGTAAACTGACCACTAGAGTCTCGACTCCAGACAGGACTCTTGTTACAGACTTGGCTGCATTAATGACCCTGTTGAGTTTTTTCTGCTTCTTTTCCTTGACAGACTTCTCATCGGGTCCGTTTCAAAAGTTGTGTCCACATCATCATCATCATCATCATCATCATCATCATCATCATCATCATCACCACCATCATCATCATCATCATCATCATCATTAGGTGTCTTGCCGACTGGCGTGGACGATCATGCCTCTCCACAATCCGCGATCTCCTATCAGTTCGTGTGCCGACACACCTCCATGCCATGCAACAAGACTGTCAAGAATCTTCTCTCGTTGTCTTCCTCTATCCCTCCTTCCACAGATTATTCCAGTGGTCACAACATGTTATATTTTCCCTCTTCTCATTACATGGCCGAAAAATGATGACTGTCGCCTTCTGATGTCTGTGATAAGTTGTCTTCGGGCTCCCGCCTCTTTCAAAACCTCTTGGTTGCTCTTTTTGGCTGTCCAAGGTATTCTAAGCATTCTTTTGTGAAACCACATCTCTGAGGCCTCAAGAAATGGTTCAGTATAAGTTGTTGAAATCTGGCATGCAAACTGTATATAGTTATGATATTTGTAAGCAGACGGAATTTATAGTAAATCTGAAGTTACCCTGGTAAGTCACGTGACTACGGTGAAGCTTCCGGGCGACTAAACACAACACGATGTGTCGAAAGAAACTATTCTCATTTCAGTTGGATTTATTCAGTTCTTGTGCTTCATCTGGTAGTCTGGTAGTCTTAGTTTCAGAGATGTACATGTATGAACTGGAGACACGAAAGGAGCAGAACATAGAAGAGGAGGCCGCTTCATGTTTTATTGATGTAACTCTGTAGTAACGCACCTGATGAGATACAGCGAAATATGCCTGGCAATAAATTGTGTTTGTGTCCGCAATATTTAAATTCATTACGGGAAAACATTGTTTTGAATGATGACCTTGTAAGAGTGTAAATGGCGTCCGTAGCTCAGGCGTTGCGAGTCCGACTCGTAATTCCAACATACCGCGATCAAAACCCACTGCTGACTGCGTGGATTTTCATCATGGTATTAGGCGTCGCAGGTCGACCCAGCCTAAAATGGGTACCAGGATGTATGTCCTGGGGAAGTAAAGACGGCTGGTATAATGCTGACCACATTACCCACCTAGTGCCGATTGGTCTGTAAAAATATGGTGTGCTATTACCTTATGCCCGATGCGCCTAAAAGCATGAAAAGGGATCTTTAATTTTGTTTTGAGTTCGTAAGAGTGTATAACAGAAAATGTAATCAAGCATGTAGTTTTCGTTTTGCCTTATTTATGGTGTATGAAAAATAGACAACTGTTCAAAGCAATCAGTCGGCATGTTTACAGTCAAATGAATAACGGGAACTTTTGAAAACACGAACTCGCTCGTGTTTCATTCTTAGGTGCATCTCTAGCAATAGCCTCCCGTGAATTAGATAAAGACAATTTTTCATTGTATGTAGGATAGGCTACCAAAATAGTAATCATCATCATCATCATGTAGCAGGTCCTTTGCAGAACATCGCTTTCATCACAGTCTGCCTGAAAGAAACTCAGTCTCTCGCCAGTTCTTCCGCCTCATGTACTTTTATACTCAAGGAGTCACTTATATCCTGTGCCCATCTTCGTGTCGGTCGGCCCCTGCCCCTCCTTCCTGGTACCATGCCTTCTGCTATAATTTTCTCCAATCCGTCGTGGCGCTTGATATGAACAAAATATTCCAGCTTCCGAGACAGGATGCTGTTTATTATCCAGTTTTCCTTGACGTTCAGATCTTTCAAGATGTCAGTATTTCTCCTCTTCTTTATCCAAGATATTCTGAGAATCTTTCTATAGCATTTCAGCTCAAAAGTCACTATTCAGGATAGGATATCAAAATAGTCATCATATATCTCTGCAAATGGGAACTGATCTCCCCCCCCCCCCCCCCTAAAAAAAAAAAAAAAAAATCCACGCTTGCGTAAATTACTGTATATAATTTAGAAAAAAACAATTATTATTCAAATAAAGATCAAACAAATTCACAGTTTTAGGAAAAACAGCAGCACCTGTGCAATTGTAAATTACAGAATCATAAGGACAGAGAAATCTATAGACACATATAACAATTCCTGATGATCCCTACAAGAGTTTTCGAGATATTTGTTTAAGTGTGAGTGCACGAATTGTGAAACGCACTGTAGTTGAGTTTCAAACAAAGACGAGAATCTCAAGGAGAGCTACCTTGATTGCGTCGTTAAGTGAGGCTTGTGTCTGTGTTCGGATAACGAGACATCTAAATTACCAGTAATGGCCACTAGACGCGAATTTGGAAGGAACATTCAAATTTAACAATATGGTGCATTAATGAATCTAGGACAGGCTTGTTAATATGGTCAGGTTTTATGATGTTTGTCTGATTGAGTGTTTGTTTGTCTGCACGTCGTTTGTGTGGGTGACGTCTGTTTCTTTCTGCGGAAGAAAGAAAGAGACAGAACATTTTGTTTTTTAAAGGAAAAGGGAACAGGAGGAAGAGAACAAGGAGGTGAAAGAGGAGTAATAGGCGATGGAGACGCAGGAAATGTTGGTGGAAAATTAAATTATGACTAGCAACCAGGGCTGCCAATGGAACTTTTTTTCTCACAAACCCAGCTTAGCTGAACAAAAACAAAAGCAAGACAAAATTTATGTTTACGAAACGAAACATTTACCACTTTTATATAAGGATATATAATTTTTAAAAAAAACACCCAGATTTCACCCAGGCGTAAAAAAAAAACCAGATCTGGGGTGGGGGGGGGGGGTGGGGGCAGCATTGGTAGCCCTGCTAGCAAAATTAAGGTTAGCTGCGTATACTTTACAGGACGTTGCAGAACCAGCATCAGCGTTTGTGTGTGTGTGTGTGTGGCTGATGTGGTTTTTTTCTAGGCAAGTTGTAACAGGGAGCCTGCACAAATTCACCAAACTCTTGGTGTCCCTGCCATGAGGGACCGAAGAGGCCATACAGTCACGTCTGAACAAAGCTAGAGCTGCTTTTGGAAGAATGAGGCAAATCTGGAAATCCAACAATTACTGCAGAGGAACGAAACTCCGACTCTACAAGAGCATGATTTTGCCAGTTCTTCTTTATGGAGCGAATGCTGGAGAATGACCAAAAGGATGCACACAAGCTGTCCACCTTCCGTAGGATTATCACTTCCACAATCCTCAAACACTAAACTACTTCAAGTACGTAGACAGCTATTATCAAAGAGAAGACAATTGTCTGGCCGTTATGAGATATACCTGAATGGACACCTCACAGTGACTGAGGCGGGCATCTATGACAACATTTTTGGAATTTGTCTAATAAATTCCCATTTTAAACACGTAATAGCGGTTTGCAAAACACGTTGCTGGAAGATTCTGGAAGCTAGCTAATGGCACCTATATAAGACGGGACCTCTCAGATCAAAGGGATAAATTTCCTTACTTAAGTCCTTTTCAGGTCTTAATTTTTTCTTATTTGAAGCCCCACTCTGGCTTTTTCCATGGGCCGCAACATAGTCCGGCCATAAATATGGTCAATTGTCTGAACGCGGTTTCTGGGACCTCTTCCCGGCGATCCTCATCCACATGGTGGCACTTTGTATCATCTGGTGTTTATCGCTTGTGTGATGTCCTGGTGGGGTAGAAAGTCAGTCAGTCAGTCATCTCAGATCAGAGGGAGGGCAGGCCAGGTTTGGTTAGACAGTGGGCTAGAGACTTAACTCGGGATTTGGAGATACTCTCAATAGAGTCATCTTAAAGAACCCCTAGATAAAAGTTAGAGACTAAATTAATGTTACTACATACTTCAAATAGATGTATTGAAATAATTGTTTTGGATGCAAATTTTTTGTTTCATTAATTGTCAAAAGAAAAGAGAAGAGAACATTTTTAATAAAAGAAATCAAATTTATTGACTTGAATTTTGAGATACTGAGGTGTTTTTGACTGTATCTGAGACGCCAGGGTAGTGGTTATCTGGTAGAGCTTTTTTTAGAAGAATATTTTTGTACCGGCACACGCAGGCGTCTATGGAAATGAAGGAGCTGACAGGTTGGCTGGATCCGCTATCACTACCGACGGTCAGCCTATGGATCATGCTGATATTATTAATGCCCTCAGAGAAATGGGAAGGATAGAGGACTTTGAGGCAGTAAATCTTCATCACTCGCCAGATAATCACATAGAACTGGTACTATTAGCCATCGGACGTTGGGGTTCATACTGAGGGAAGGATCTGAGCACCTATGGGAAGATGAGGGGGGGGGGGTTAACGGAGGAGAAGCAAGATAAGGAGGATGGAGGAGGAGAAAGATAAGGAGGACGGAGGAGGCGGTGGACGGAGGAAGGAGGAGGTGGTGGACGTGGGAGGAGGAAAATGAGGATGGCTGAAGGAGAAGAAAGATGAGGAAGTGGTGGACTAACGAGGAGGAAGATGAGGAGGTGGTGGACTAAGAAGGAGGAAGATGAGGATGTGGTGGACTCAGGAGGAGGTTGTGGACTGCACTTGTGAACTAAAAGACGCAGCCCTGACCCGAACCAAAGACCTTCAAAGCGCGCGGCAAATAGTTTGACCACTCCGTCACCGAATCCGTGTTGACAGAAAATAAGAGAAATCATAAAGACGAAAAGGAAAATGTAACGACTAATATATTGCCCATGGCCCGTACAATCAATGGCAGAGGTCAAATAAACAATCTCGGTGTCACAGATGCAACAAAACGCATCCTCTTTGACCAGCTCCCATTTCCCTTATTGCAAAAACAGACGACATTTTCTGCATTCTCTTATCCCTTAGCGTCCTTGCTGAATTTTAGTTCGAATATTTTTTTGTTGGTCATTAAAAACAAAAATTTTAAGACAAAAAGAAAGTTAGAATTCGTCTTCAAACGAAAGGAAAAGATGACATGTAATGAACGGCGTTGCGGTGACCAGTCTTCATTAGCAAAACAAAAGAGACAGTTGACACTTTCCAAATGTCGGTAAAGTGGCTATTTGCTTTTCCCCCGTGTGCCTTGTGGAGTCCCATGTGTGTGAGTGTGTTTGTTTGTGTGTTTCTGTATGTGTGTGTGTCTGTCTGTGGATATGCTAAGCCCAGCAACCGAGGTATTACAGCCTAGTTATAAACCACATTGCAACGTGCCCGTCATCGCTTTAAAGGTGAAAGAAGAAGAAGGAAAAGAAGAAGAAGTAGAAAAAGAATAAGCAGAAAAAGAAGAAGAAGAAGAAGAACAACAACAACAACAACAACAACAAAGAGAGAGAGATAGAGAGAGAGAAAGAGAGAGAGAAGAAATTACTTTCTAGGCACTAGTACAGATTAGAAAAAATTATAGCAGAAGGCATGGTACCAGGAAGGAGGGGCAGGAGCCGACCGACACGAAGATGGGCACAGGATTTAAGTGACTCCTTGAGTGTGAAAGTACATGAGGCGGGAGAGCTGGTGAGATACCGATTTTCTTTCAGGCAGACTGTGATGAGAGCGACGTTCTGCAAAGGAGCCGCTACATGATGATGATGAGTATGCGAAGAAACAGCAGGGAAAGACAGACTTACAGAGAGGGAAGAGTTACGAGGTCAGAGAAAGACGCTGGCATTTGGCTGGACATACGTTAAGAAAGTTGTTAATAGTAAAACAGGAATGTACTTGCATTGGAACCCACGAAGCTGAAGAAATAAAGGAAGACCTAAATAATCACACACGGAGAAGATAATTTGTCTGTTTTTCCTGTGTGTATGTCTCACGATGTCTTTGTTTTCTTGTTAGTCAGTCTGCATATCTTCTTCTTCGTAGTCTTTATATTATGCATATTGTTACATTGATCGAGTAAATAATGAAACTATCAGGCAAATTTGTGGGAACGACACCTTGTACTAGATTCATCGAGAAACAGCAGATCAAGTGGTTCGGCCATCTCGTTAGAATGCAGCAAGATCAAATACCATCACAAGCACTACATCTCAGAAGATCAGCTATAAGAGCAAGAGGGTGGTCGCGGAAAACATAGATCGACAACATTAAATACACTCTACGTCAACGTGCAATGGATCGCAAATTATTCCTTCCCACGACGCTTAACTACTCAAGTCGATTATGATGATGATGATTGTGATGATAATGCTATGAGAACACAATGTACTTTTTTTTAAATAATATACTTTAGCCGTGTCAAAGATAGGAAATTTAAAGGGCCGAATGTAAGATAGACCAGCATGCCCAATGTCTATGACCTTTCTTCTCTACCTTCTCTCCCTCCTCGTTCCTCCTCCTTTTCCTCCATCTTCTTCTTCTTCTTCTTCTTCTTCTCCCCCTCCTCATCCTTCTTCTTCTTCTTCTTCTTCTTCTTCTTCTTCTTCTTCTTCTTCTTCTTCTTCTTCTTCTTCTTCTTCTTCTTCTTCTTCTTCTTCTTCTTCTTCTTCTTCTTCTTCTTCTTTTTCTTCTTCTTCTTCTTCTTCTTCTTCTTCTTCTTCTTCTTCTTCTTCTTCTTCTTCTTCTTTCTTCTTCTTCTTCTTCTTCTTCTTCTTCTTCTTCTTCTTCTTCTTCTTCTTCTTCTTCTTCTTCTTCTTCTTCTTCTTCTTCTTCTTCTTCTTCTTCTTCTTCTTCTTCTTCTTCTTCTTCTTCTTCTTCTTCTTTCTTCTCCTCCTCCCCCTCCTTTTTCTCCTCCTTCCTCTTCGGTGAGGTATATTTTGCAGCTAAGCTACGATATCTGTCTCTCTTCGCCCAACACATCTTATTTCTGAAAACCCTAAATGAGTCTCTTTTCACGACATGTTTGTTGAGCTTTCTCTCCCCATCCACCAAACTGTGCCCTCAGAGCCCGCGTCAGTCTGTTTTTGTTTAAATTTCAAAGACCAGTAAGTAATTAATAAATTACTCTCGTCTCCCAAATTGATGAAATGGAGAAAAATAATTGGAAGGGAGAGAATCCAGTATGAGTAAAATGCAGCCAGTGGTCGTTCCTGACGTGGTGTGGAAGTCCAAAAACTGGTCTGTCCTGGTCAAAATAGCTCTATCATTATCTTAATCAACATGAAAGTTTGGTCCCTTCATCTGTAGAAAACAGCTTTGTACTGTCCCCTTAGCGGACTAAATGTATCCTTCCAGACATTTCCCATTAATCAATTAGCTGTCGTCTCCTCTGTAAAAGTTGCCTTTCCTCTTCTTTTTCTTCTTCTCGTCCTCTCTTTGTTTTATCAAAGGTCTGTGGGGGGGGGGGGGGGGGGGGGGGGGGGGGGGGGGGGGGGGCTGTATAAAGTTCTTACGCGTTCTCTTTACAATGCGCGGTATAATTTGGTTTTCATTACTTCAAGTCTATTCTCGATGGTGTGGTCCTATATTCTGCGTGATCTCCCCTTAGTTCAGTCTATTTTTAAAAACAATTTCTCGTCCTTTTTAGGATGAAATTTTTCGTTCTTTGAAGCCTTACTCTGGCTCTTGCCAGGGGCCGCAATATAGCCTGGCCATAAATATGGCCTAATGGCTGAACGCGGTTTCTTAGACCTCTCCACGGTGATCCTCATCCACATGGTGGTACATTGTGTCATCGGGTGTTTGTCGCTTGTGTGATGTCCTAGTGGGGGTAGAAAGTCAGTCTTAGCCCGTCCCCTTGTTCTGTACAGTTTTTTTTTTTTGTTATTTTAAGCACCACCCTGGCATTTGCCGGGGGCCCTGAATATAGCTGGGCCATAAATATTGTCTAAAACCTGAAAGGGGTTTCTGGGACCTCTCCACGGGGATCCTTATCTGCATGGTGGCACTTTGTGTCACCTGGTGTTTATCGCTTGTGTGATGTCCTGGTGGGGAGAGAGAGAGAGAGAGAGAGAGAGAGAGAGAGAGAGAGAGAGAGAGAGAGAGAGAGAGAGAGAGAGTGAGTTATCTCCCCGTGTCTGTGTTCATTACATCCCCCCCTCCAGCTTGGTTCTTAGTGACGGATGGTACTAGTGCATTCTCGTCACATGACCGAACCAACTCATCTGTTGCTCTTTAATACTCGGAACTACCGAAGAGTCCTTGGTGGCACGAGCATACGCACTCCAATGCTTAGTTAAGCAACTGCGCTCTAGCGTTAGTATTCGAAGTTATAGACCTTCTCTTCTCTCTTGTGTGTAGATTATTTATATTGAATGTTTATTCAGTGAAATATACACGAATTAAAGTATATCCATTTTTTTGAATAAACTATTTTACACACACACACACACACACCACCCACTCCACACCCCCTACACTCTACACACACACGGTACACACCCCCACACCCCCCATACATACACCCCGCACTCACACACCACACACACACACACCACACTCACACACCACACACACACACCACACACACACACACACATATATATAAGTGAAATATGTTTCAATCGCTTTATTACAAAAGCAGCAAAGGAACACTACCAAGTCTCATTGAATTACTTATTCCCCTCAGCGTTACATGGCTGTAAGACTCCGACGAAAAGTTCTGGTTGTTCGTCCACTCCTGTCTTGTTCCAGAACTGGAGTTTAGTGGGCACACAGGGTTTCTGCAGATCTGGTTTATTTGTTAGTGAACTGTGGGTCCCTCGCCTCTTAGGCAGACGCACTCTGACTTCGAAGAGAGACATGCTTGTTAGGGGGCGGGGAAAGTTTCCCCCCCCCCCCCCACTTATCGCAACCCACACGCGAAATGTAAAACTAAAGAAGGCATTTTGAATGAATTTACCTCAGTGAGATTAGATCAGAAGATTCGCTGTAGGCATTCAAGCAACCATTCCTTGGCTTAGGTAGGCGGCGAATACCGTCCGTGTAAATTGATTGTGGTTGCTCACCGAACCATGCATTCTTACTTTTTGTTTTTGTGGTCGGGTAATATCCGCGGGGCCCACTGTGAATACGCCTTCTGAGGATAAATAGACGCCCGTAGGAATGAAAAAAGGAAACAACACTAATGAAAAAGAAACGGACTAAACAGCTACAGATGAAATTAGGTAGAGGCAGAGTAAATAGACACAACACAGATGAAATAGATAGAATAGAATTGAGAGATTAGAAATCTCTCAGGCTGTGTCCTTTCACCCTTTTCAGCAGCAGAAAAGTATTGGGGGGAAAAGAGCGGAATAGTAGAAAAGGTTGTGGAGGAGAGGGAGTTGTTATTATTCCAACATTTAAATTAGCCAAAGCGAGTATGAACTTTGGCCTCAAAAGTGCTTCGCTGATCCGCAGTTTCAAATCTTCTCTTGTAAACCAGCCTCTGCGAGCACTTCAGAGAAAACGAAACTTTCGAGTGAGTACTTTCTAGTTACTAAAGACTAGATCTATTGCTTTAAATTAAATTTGTCCCATTTCAATATTGGTTATTTACTAGAAAAGATTGTCCAATCCGGCAAGGTTGGACTATTGAAACTCTGTTTGCCAGAGTTCTTTACGTTAGTTAGCCAAATTGGTTACATCTGCTGATTCTTCATTTGAAGATCAAACTGTCATGGCGCGCTTTGAAAACGACCGGTTTTCATCAAAAAGGGGATTGGTTTGAAAGGTTTTGTTTGCGAGGATCTCTACAGTTTTTGTGTGTGTTTTCTTCAGGAGGCCTAGAGGAAGAAAGGTCACTTAAATATGGAGACAACTCCTAATGACGAGGATACTTCCCTTTGTATTAGTTGCTATATATGAGTGGTCGTCCCTGCGGAGTCATTCTCTTTGCAACGACACAGGAGTGGTACAAAATAGTTTGTACAAACTCTCTTCCCCCCTCCCCCCCCCCCTTTTTTTTGGGTTTTCCAATTCTTCGTCGTCTTTTTTGTCTTGTTGTTGATCTCTCCTCTTCCTCCCCCTCCTTCTTCTCATCCTCCTCCTCCTTCTTCTTCCTCTCCCCCTCCTCCTCTTCTTCTTCCTCTTCCTTTTTCTGCCATTGCTACTGTCACTGTTATTGATACTACTGCTACGACGACAGGTGCTGCTGCTACTGCTGCTCATGTTGCCACTACTGCTGCTGCTGCTGCTGCTGCTGCTGCTGCTGCTACTACTACTACTACTACTACTACTACTACTACTACTACTACTACTACTAATAATAATAATAATAATACCTCTTGTTTTTTTTTGTTTCTATTCTTCTTGTTTTTTTTCCTCATTTGTCATTATCATCATCTTCATTATCATCGTCATCATCACCACCATCACTATCAGCGTCTTCTTTCTAAAATCTGTTTCTTCCTTCTCTCCGCCCCTCCCACCTCCACCGCATCATCCTTTAGATATTAAGGGGTAGAGTAGATGGAAAGGATTGCTTAGCCCCAAAATTTATCATTAGGGACAGTCCCATCCAAACCCCCCCCCCCCTCCCCTCCCAAGACACAACCACCATGCGTATAAATTATGTTTCTGAAGCCCTTTTTATTAACATTTTGTGTTTCGCGTAATTATATTTATTCGCTATTTAGCAAATTATTATTAAATAAACAAGACGCACACCGATGTAAAGGCCTCTAGAAAAGTGTGCTGAGGCCCTCAAAGTGTTCTTGGTGTTAGATTTGCTTACTTTCCCTTATATATCGGCCCAGTCCATTATTGTGGCAGTATCTTCAATAACTATCCGGTGTTTTGAAAAACTTTAACATCACTGGCATATTTTACACCCCAGTCACACTTTTCAATCACAGTGCGTGTGTTCTTACACACGAAGTGAATTAGATGAAAGTGGACCGAAATAATTTAAAACCCCGGCGAATTTACTGTCTGTTTAGTTGATTTAAAAGCCTTCCCATCCCAGGAGACCTTTTAATTATCTGTGAGAAAGCCAAGAACGCCCAGGATCGCTTTTATGTTTGTCAGTAAAATATGTTCTCTTAAGCGAAAAATTAACCAGTGACTAATTTTCCCTCGCACCGTACGCAGGATATGCCAGAGAAAAGGTGCCTCGGGAAAGTACATTTCGATGCCAAATATTAATTGTTGTTTTCCATGATTATCATTTATTTTTCGATTATGAGTACAATTTAAGTAAATCAAAATAAAATAATGTAAAGATCGTATATAATGAAAAAATATAGGAAAATGTGTTTTTCCGTTGGTGGAAAAGGATCTTTGATTAGTTGTCTGCGCTAAAGAAAATGTTTGCTGTGATCTTAAGGTGCAAACAGCGATAAACAGATTAAAGTGGCGAATTTGAAATCTGTTGTGTGCGTGTGTGTGTGTGTGTGTGTGTGTGTGTGTGTGTGTGTGTGTGTGTGTGTGTGTGTGTTTTAAATAGCTTGCTGACATTTATCCTTCTTCTTTTTCTTCTTCTTCTTCTTCTTCTTCTTCTTCTTCTTCTTCTTCTTCTTCTTCTTCTTCTTCTTCTTCTTCTTCTTCTTCTTCTTCTTCTTCTTCTTCTTCTTCTTCTTCTTCTTCTTCTTCTTCTTCTTCTTCTTCTTCTTCTTCTTCTTCTTCTTCTTCTTCTCTTCTTCTTCTTCTTCTTCTTTCTTCTTCTTCTTCTTCTTCTTCTTCTTCTTTCTTCTTTCTTCTTCTCTTCTTCTTCTTCTTCTTCTTCTTCTCTTCTTCTTCTTCTTCTTCTTCTTCTTTCTTCTTCTTCTTCTCTTCTTCTTCTTCTTCTTCTTCTTCTTCTTCTTCTTCTTCTTCTTCTTCTTCTTCTTCTTCTTCTTCTTCTTCTTCTTCTTCTTCTTCTTCTTCTTTCTTCTTCTTCTTCTTCTTCTTCTTCTTCTTCTTCTCTTCTTCTTCTTTTCTTCTTCTTCTTCTTCTTCTTCTTCTTTCTTCTTCTTCTTCTTCTTCTTTTCTTCTTTCTTCTTCTTCTTCTTTCTTCTTCTTCTTCTTCTTCTTCTTCTTCTTCTTGCTTCTCTTCTTCTTCTTCTTCTTCTTCTTCTTCTTCTTTCTTCTTCTTCTTCCTTCTTCTTCTTTTCTTCTTCTTCTTCTTCTTCTTCTTCTTCTTCTTCTTCTTCTTCTTCTTCTTCTTCTTCTCTCTTCTTCTTCTTCTTCTTCTTCTTCTTCTTCTTCTTCTTCTTCTTCTTCTTCTTCTTCTTCTTGCTTTTCTTCTTCTCTTCTTCTTCTTTCTTCTTCTTCTTCTTCTTCTTCTTTCTTCTTCTTCTTCTTCTTTCTTTTCTTCTTCTTCTTCTTCTTCTGTCTTCTTCTTCTTCTCTTCTTCTTCTTTCCTTCTTCTTCCTTCTTCCGTCTTCCTTCTTCCTTCTTTCTTCTTTCTTTCTTTTTTCTTCTTCCTTCTTCCTTCTTCTTCTTCTTCTTCTTCTTTTTGTGATGTGAAGTCAATGAAATAAAATAAAATAAATAAGGACTAAAATAAGTATAGTCGCAAAAAATACAAAGTAATATTGATAATATATATATATAATAATAGTTTTAAAAAAAAAAAGAAATGCAAATGTTAATGATAAATAAATGATACTGGTACGAGATAGAATAAAGTAATATTATGAAATAAAAGAAAGAGAAGAATTTAAACTAAACATGTGTTATAATAGTAAAACTGTTTAGATGAAGGTATGTTGGATATTGATGCCACCTGGACTAAGAGCACCTAGGCTGTGGATGAGGCGATTTTCCAAAGAGAGACGCGTGGTATGATCGCCAGAACAAGACTTTAAAGCTGTGACAGATATATCATCTTTACCCCTGTGGTCAGAGCTGTTAAGAGGGAGAGGGATTGGTTGAAGTGTCTTCTTGTGAATATATATAGTGTGTTACCATGCCAGGCACAGGTCTGGCTTAGCGTAGTAATGAATGTGTGTGTGTGTGTTTTTTTTTTTTTTAATAAATTGTTTCTTTCTGCGGACTTCGATTATCTTATGCTTGTCGAAGACAGGGTGGCAGGGTAACTAGCTCTCTCAACACTGGCACATAATGATACCAGTTCATAATTTGTGGTGCTTTGTTAATATTTTACCCCAGATGACGTCACAGGACAGCCAACAATTACAGAGGGTGGTAAGACTGGGTTTTCCCGGCTTCCTGATGCTTTTAACGACCCCAAAACATCTAGAACTGGTCCTAACCCCAACCCACCTACGCCACACGAGAGAGTGCAGCTTAGGTCCCACGACCGCATGCAGCCTAGGTCTCAGGACTGCATACACTCTATCTACCACCCCCTGAAATATTTGACTGTCTTGTCACCTGTAGATTTCCCATGTTTGGGGTAGGAAATTAATAAAGCTCATAATTTGCCTGTCGAATCGGAAATATTTTACATTCGGTCTTTCTAGAGCAATTGTTTGCTGCATTTGAAATTTTTAGCAATAAAATGTAGTTCAAGGACCGGTCCCAGACAGGACACGACGTTTTAGTCTAGACACTAAATATTGCATGGCTAAATCACAATTCAAAAATTTCAAAGAAATTGCAAACTGCAAGAAAACATTTTGTAAAGGTTATTGAAACATTCCATTTGTCCCTTCGCAGACAGAACTCGGTGATGGCGGTCAAGGACGTTAACTTTGACCTTTCAAAGGCACTAGACTATCCAGGAATAACGATTAATATACATTTTTATTTCGTTTCACTTGATCCTACATTTTAATTATCACGTATTTTTTATAATCAGATGTATTGTATAACCATGTTTAAATAGTTTTTATTGTCAGCAATTCTTGGCCACCCGGTCGTTACAATAAAAATGTTCTTTTGCGCTGTATTTTAAGAAAAATTTCCAATATTGTTAACTTCGGGTGATTCGCAATAATTATTCATAACAAGTAATGGAGAAGACTGTGTGTTGTGTGTGACGAGTCTGGGTGTTTATGTGACGAGACTGGGTGTTGTGTGTGAAAAGACTAGGTGTTGTGTGTGACGAGAATGGATGTTGTGTCTGACTAGACTGGGTGTTGAAGTGACGAGACTGGGTGTTGTGTGTGACTAGACTGGGTGTTGAAGGGACGAGACTGGGTGTTGTGTGTGACGAGACTGGGTGTTGTGTCTGACTAGACTGGGTGTTGAAGTGACGAGACTGGGTGTTGTGTGTGACGAGACTGGGTGTTTATGTGACGAGACTGTGTGTTTATGTGACGAGACTGGGTGTTTATGTGACGAGACTGGGTGTTTATGTGACGATATTGGGTGTTGTGTGTGACGAGACTGGGTGTTTATGTGACGAGACTGGGTGTTGTGTGTGACGAGACTGGGGGTGTGTGTGACGAGTGTTACGATTAGGGTTTGAAAGATGGAAATTTCCAGCGGAGGGCGACTTCATTAGATCAAATATTTATGGTGCGAGCTTCACGAAACTGAGTTTCTCTCTTTTCCTTTGCCTCCACTGGCATTATCTGGCAGGACAAAATCACATGCACTGTGGAATTGGAAAGTTGAAGTTTTACAACTGTCTTCTCAATTCTCAGTATACGAAGGCTCAGGTGACTAGGTCACACCTGGAGAATCAAGGGTGGAAGAATCCCTACGGACATCCTTTATGGTGAATTAAAGATTGGTTAAGGATGTCGAAACCGGCGTTTATTAAGATATAAAGATGTGTGCAAGCGGGACATGAATGATACAGTTATTGAGGTATATTTGGTTGGAAGAAAATAAGATGTATCTTGTTGTGTAAATGAGGCATATCAGGAGAGGAGTGAGAATGAAAGGAAAAAAATAGATTGCAGAAAGAATGAGAGCTGAGCGTCTGAGAAGAAACAGACTAATCACAAATGCTGACAATAACGGTCTTAAACATCCGCGCTCTGATTGTGGGAAAGTTTTCTTAACATGGGCGGGTCTTGCTAGTCACACTCGCCATCGCCATGGGCTGTGAGTCTCCTCTCCCCATAGCACATCATAATACTATCTTCACGAAAAATTGAAAGTTTTACCTATGTCTACATCCATGTTTTGAATAGGATCTATCGTTCTTGTCTTTCTTTTGTCAGTATTCGAGTAGTGTTCGTTAACCTGGTATTCGTGAGGCGAAATCTTGATCTGTGTGTAACCAGAGGGTCTGGCCGGCTCACTACACTCAGAGGAAAGGCAAGACGGACATATAACCAGATTGTGACCGGTTCCATAGGTATTGGAACTTTGCACTGGCTGCTGAAGATGAGGACGGAGCATGCATAGGCATGACCTGAGTGCTGTAATGTCAATCCACAACAAAACGTAACGGGTAAGACGACAAAAGAAGAATAAGGGCGCGCTCAGTTGCTCTGTGTGCTGTGATGTGTTGTGGTCTTCAGCTTGACTATTTCCATTTTTATTTCATACGTTCTTGACAACGGCGTCTATTTCTCAGGATTACAAGTCTATGTTTAAGCACTAGCAAAGAAATCAGAGCAGTGGTTTTGATAGAATGCATATTCCCCGCAGGTACATACAGAAGTGAATAGTGGACCATCGCCCAATCATGGAATAAAAGAAGGGCTTGAGAAATTCTTCTTCGCGTCACCAGTTGTACACTCTGGTGGAAAGTTCTGGTTGTTCGTCCACTACTGAACTGCAGTCCTGCTCCAGAACCTGAGTGTTGCGTGTGCATCAGTTTTACAGATCTGATTCACTTGAATGCAGACTGTTGGTTCCTTGCCTCTCAGGCAGATGTACTCCGACTTCAAAAGAAACTTCCCAATCAGTCGACTCCTACTACATGCTTTTGGGGAGGTAGAGGGTCTATTCTTATTTTCCCCACGATGGGGCCCCGGAACCCACACGGGGAGGCTTGAGAACTGAAATGTTATAGAACATTTCTCATAATACCATCAGGAGAACAAATTACTGCCACACTAACAGATGTGAACATCAAGGAAGATAGGTTAGTAAACTGCATCCTGTCTCAGAAACTGAAATATTTTGGATTTAACAAGCGTCATGGCCAGTAGGAAAGAGTTTTAAAAAATTTGCTACCAGAAAAGTTGGGCAGGGGCCGACGAGCACGAAGATGGGCACATGAAATAAGTGACACCCTAGGTAGGAAAGTGTACGAGGCGGGAAAGCTGCGGGTTTCTCCTAGGCATGCTTTCATGCGAGCGACGTTCTGCAATAGACCTGCTAAACGGTGTCTCTGATTTTCTCCCTTTTTCTGTCCCTTTTCCAATTTCCCGTGTAATTCAAACATTTAGGTTAACAGGATTAATTACATGATAGAATCTGGCTGCAAATCTAATGCAACGTAGCATGTTGGACTTCCATAAATTGGCAATTATCCCGATAACATCTGACTACAGTTGGCTTCCGTACCTGTCACCAATAACGCTTAGTGAACGCAGAGGGGTTTGAAATACCAGAAGGTACTAGGCATCAAAAGTTGGACTGAAATCTGGTTTATGGGAGACAAAAAAAAAGTCCCACAAGGGCGTCGCATAGAGAAAGTATATTGAGGGGGGGAGGGAAAGGGGGAAGGAGGGGTGGGGGTAGATGCCCTGATTATTTTGTAGCTTTTGGAGTTTAGACATCGTTTAATTGGGCAACAGTAATAAAGATTAATAACGACAAGTAAATATAATAATTTACTTGAAATAATACGAAATTACCTGTTGCAACAAGATGTTATTAGTAGGAAGAAGACGAAGAAGAGAAAGAAACAGACGAAAGAAGAAGAAGAAGAAGAAGAAGAAGAAGAAGAAGAAGAAGAAGAAGAAGAAGAAGACAAAAAAGAAAAAGAAGAAGAAGAAGAAGAAGAAGAAGAAGAAGAAGAAGAAGAAGAAGAAGAAGAAGAAGAAGAAGAAGAAGAAGAAGAAAAAGAAGAAGAAAAAGAAAAAGAAGAAGAAAAAGAAGAAGAAAAAGAAGAAGAAAAAGAAGAAGAAAAAGAAGAAGAAAAAGAAGAAGAAGAAGAAGAAGAAAAAGAAAAAGAAGAAGAAAAAGAAAAAGAAAAAGAAGAAGAAGAAGAAGAAGAAGAAGAAGAAGAAGAAGAAGAAGAAGAAGAAGAAGAAGAAGAAGAAGAAGAAGAAGAAGAAGAAGAAGAAGAAGAAAAAGAAGAAGACAAAAAAAGAAGAAAAAGAAGAAGATGAAGAAAAAGACAAAAAGAAGAAGAAGAAAAAGAAGAAGAAGAAGAAGAAGAAGAAAAGGAAGAAAAGAAAAAGAAAGAAAGAAAGAAGAAGAAGAAGAAGAAGAAGAAGAAGAAGAAGAAGAAGAAGAAGAAGAAGAAGAAGAAGAAAAAGAAAAAGAAAAAGAAAAAGAAGAAGAAGAAGAAGAAGAATTGGGAGGAGTAAGAGAAGGAAATTATCTCTCTCTTCTCCCCCCCCCCTCCCACACACACACACACACACACGCACGCACGCACGCACGTAGGCAGACTAATTTACAAAAATGTTAAAAATTACGATATTTGCGCATCTCTCCAACACCTTTTTCTCCGCTCCCCGATTTCTACATCTGTGTTTACATGGTGAAACCAGCCATCTCTATATCTCCATTTCTAGGATTGATGCAGGGGCAGCGCATTCTCCGGCTGTATGACGTTATAAAAAACATTGATTGCGGCGTGTGTTGATTGTGGCAACATTATGTATGGGTGGCTTTCCGTAATTAGGGCATCATCATAAAAGTGGCCACAAAAATTGAGCTGATATATACAAGGCTTGGGTGATGGAAGTATTGACGGGTCTCTGAATGTGATTTTATGTAGTAAACTGTAGGCGAAAACCACATAGAGAAGCTTCTTCTTCTTCTTCTTCTTCTTCTTCTTCTTCTTCTTTTTCTTCTTCTTCTTCTTTGTTTTTTTTCCTTCCCTTTGTAAACTCTGACAGAAAGTTCTGGTTGTTTGTCCAGTTCGGAACTTTCTTCTTGTTCAGGACGTCAGTATTGCGTATAGTTCCTTTCTACAGATCTGGTATATTTCTGTGTTGCCTGTTTGCCCGGGGTGGGTTAAGACAGTGGCAGTGTTTCTGTCCTTCTATCCCTGCAAATGGGTCCACAGAACCCACTCTATGGGGACGAGGGAGGGGAGTGGGGAATGAGTGCTTCAAAAATTGGTATTGAAAGAAAGAGAAAAAAAATCTATACAGAAATCCACAAAGATAGGAGTCATGTGTATTTTTGAAACCGACTCTGCGACTATAGGTGGCAAGACCTGCGTACAGCCCACCCCAGGATTAGTTTAACGACATCGCCAACGACTTGTCCCTCAGTCTCCAAGTGACCAAACCGCCACAGAAGACAAGCTGAAATGTCCGGTTCCCCAATGGAGAGGTCATGACCTATAAATTAAAGCGGGTATTTAGGACCTTGTAAGTTTGGATGGATCTTGCCGGGATGGCAGTTTTGCATGACCTCCTAAAATATGCAAAAAAGGGCGTTTGGATGCGGAGTGTTCCTGTTGCGTGGAACTTCTTGTCAATCAGTTGCCGAGTCGGTTATGTTCGGGTCTGGTAATGGATGTCTGGGGGAAAGGACACACGTAGGAGGACGGACAGACTGACTTGTAGAATGAGAATGATGAGCAAATCGATGATCGGATTGATGGATGTAGAGGTAGATAGACAGACGGTCAAATTGACAAAAATAGAGCCAGACAGACAGTTGGATTAAAGGACTGACCAATTGATGGGTAGGTAGACAGTCGAAGAAAGAAAACAAGAAAGACAGACGTAGAGATTAATAAATGGGCTGACAAATGGAGGGATAGAGAGATGGACTGTCAAACGAACAGAGATGCAGACAATCAAACAAGCAGAGAGACAGGCGGACAGATTAACAAAGAGAGAGACAGACGGACAGATGACTAACGAATGGAAGGGTATAGAGGCAGGCAGACAAACAAAACAGAAAAACAGAGAAGCAGACTTATGTAGGAAATATATTTTTAAAAAAAACTTAGCTGGAAATGGGAAAAGCTAACAGACAGACAAACATGTGATTGAATGAGTGATAACTGTACAAGTTAAAATATGGTTGACTGTTTGTCTTACACAGAACGTTACATTTATTTTTTATATGTATATATGTTATGTTATATTATGTTATGTTATATTATGTTATGTTATCACAGTCATCGTGTTTGCAAATTGGGCATCCCCATGCGTGCTCAGTCCTCCGATGCAGCAGCCACTCCAAGGTACCTCTACTGATTGTGCCCATGAGGAGTTGGTTGTAATATCTTCTGTCTTTACCTCAAAGACGACATAGACGGGCTTCACTAAGCTTGAGTCCTCAGTCACGCAGTCGTGTTAGCGTCAGAGATTCGCCATTATCCCCCAACCTTGTTCGTACAGAGTTGACGATATCAGCTCTGTCCACGCTTCTTCCTGTTTCTTTTGATTCTTTATTTGCCAGCCGGTCAGCTCTTTCATTACCATTTACTCCCGCGTGCCCAGATGTGTAGATCCAGGCGATGGAGGTTAACTGCGACTCTGTAATGCTAACGAGCTAACGACATATTCGAAGCTTAGACTCCCTGTAGCGATTTTCTGAGGCATGCTCATAGAGTCTGAAACGATTACCGCATGTGTGAATGTATGTGTGTGTGGTGTTAACATAATTGACTCCCATACGTGCTCAGTCCTCCGATTCAGCAGCCACGATATCGCTACTGATTGTTCCCATATGTAGTTGGCAGTAGTTGTTTTTGCCGTGTCCGGTCTCAGCGTCAAAATGTTTGTGTGTGTATGTATTTGTTTACGTGTGTGTTTGTGTTTAAGTGGGTCTGTGCAGGGTCAGATTTAGATTTGCTAGGGCCCTAATCCAAATAAAGCCTTGAGGCCCTATTTTAAAGTACAGGAGTTGATCTCAGAAAATCATACAGTATATTATCATCATGGAGCAGGTCCTTTGAAGAACGTCGCTCGCATCATGGTATGTCCGAGAAAAAAAAAACTAAATCTTTCGCCAGCTACCCTGCCCCGTGTATTTTCATATTCAAGGAGTCACTAATGTCCTTTGCCCATCTTCGTGTTGGTAGGCTCCTGTCCCTCCTTCCTGGTACCATACCTCCTGCTATCATTTTTTCCCCAATCTGCGCTTGATATGACCAAAATATTGGCTTCCATGATGGGATAATAATGTGGTAGTTTCCCCTTGCTTTCCACATCACATGAGCCACTCTTTAGACTGTCCGGGCAATTGAGTGGCCAGCGCTGTGATGCTCTTATAAAATATATATATGTAATGACCCTGCTTTGCATGGTCTCCACGAGTACATTGTGGCCGGCGGAAAGTCCGTGCTACAAGTGACAGCACGAGATAATTGGGTCTAGTCGAGGAAGCGAGGGAAAGCCCGAGCTGGACTCGTGGTCAGTCGATCATGAGAAGTCAGAGTAGACGGTTATAGAAACAGAGATGCAGTTCTAATGTCGTGCGGATGACGAGTAATTGAGTATGTCGTGAGCGAGAGAAGTATATATAATTGTGGGAACTTGAGGAACACATGTGAATGAATAAACTGACAGAATGTACAAGAAGCTGAGCGGCGTTTGTGTTTTCAACTCTAGACGTTAAAGCAGTGCAAGTTTGTCGCAGTAAACATCCAGAGAGTGAGCCGTGGCGAAAGCCAATAGGTAGTAAGCCAAAGTGCAGTCCAAGTCAAGCCAAGGTTTATTACATATATGCCTTTTAAATATACAGATAATGGAGATGTATTGTGTGTGTGTGTGCGTGAGTGCGTGCGTGTTTTTAATACATAATTTTATTTAATCATCATAAAGGCTCTAGTAATTTGTTGACGCCGCCTGCAGAGTGTGAGGCCCTAAAGTGCAGTTGAGTTCTCTTATGATTAAATCCAGCAATTGGTATGTGTGTTTTGGTGGCGATGTGTGTGGGTGTTTTATGTGGTGTGTGGGTGTCGCCGCGGCGAATTGGTCAAGCCGTTTGCCTTTTGCTCTGAAGCTGGTGG
Source organism: Candidula unifasciata (assembly GCA_905116865.2). Classification (NCBI taxonomy): domain Eukaryota; kingdom Metazoa; phylum Mollusca; class Gastropoda; order Stylommatophora; family Geomitridae; genus Candidula; species Candidula unifasciata. The sequence goes on from CAJHNH020001669.1 coordinate 481,409, forward strand.
GTTCTAATGACGGTGGCGCCGCTGAGTTCGCGAGTGCAGTTGTTACGGAGATCACAGGGGATTATCGCCAGAGCTACGGATGTCTTGCTCTGTGCGAAGCTTTCATGAGGTGGCTAACCGTTCTGCAGAGAGAGACTAAGCCATATCGGATAATACCCAGTGCAATGAAATTGATCCTCTTAACCTTTACCTCTTTTATAGGTGTGTGTGTGTATATATATATATATATATATATATATATATATATATATATATATATATATATATATATATATATATATATATATATGTATGTTTGTGTGTGTCCATGGCATGGGGGTGTGTCGGCACACGAAATGATACATGCCTCAGGAGATGGTGGATTATGGAGAGGCATAATCGCCCACGCCAGTCGGCAAGGCACCTGATGATGATGGTGGTGCCTGTGTAAATAGGTGTATGTTTATTTAAGTGCGTGTGTGAGTGGTGTGTGTGTGTGGTGTGCGTGAGTGCGCGCGCGTATGTGTGTGTGTGTTTGGGTGGATTTGTTCTTTTTGAAATAAGTTTCATAGAGAAAAGTATCTACTTCGCAGGCATGGCGGTCCTAATCCTCCCGACAAGTCGTCTGCCTAGTGTGCTTCTGTTCATCGGCTACAAGTCATTAACAGTGTGACGTCTGTTGTCGTCGGTTCGCTGTTTGACTGTTTCCGTTGGCTTGCTGACATATCCCTCACTCTGCTGATCATTAAAAACCTTATCTCTTCATGTTTCAAATCTGTCTAGTCTGTACACACATTGAAACACTTTCAATTATCACTAACAACTGTCCCCTTCATTCTTCGAATATTTCAGACGGTTCAACACCTTCTGTCCCCCCCCCCCCCCCACCCCCAAACCGAAGGAAACCTCGTTACTTTTTCCCCACGCTGATGTTAAGAGTGCTGCGTCCTTCTTGTACTGGCTGTTGCGCATACGCATACTGCTAAATCGTCACGTCACGTGCTTTGGATATTGCAAAGGAGTCATTCCATGTCCGCGGGGAAATAATGCTGCATACTCTTCCATGCAGACTAGGATATAGTTACCTTTACTTAACGACTTGTTATCCTAACAGTGGTTATATTAAAATCACAGTCACTTCTGACAACACAAAGATGTTCATATCTGATCATATAAAGCTTATATTATAGTAGGACAAAGTAGCCAATGACAACAAATGTTACCATTGGTAATGAACCAGCTTGCTACTGAAACATAAAAACTACCATTTCAATTTAGTGATACATGTAATACTTTGATTTGTATTTAGTCCCAGTTGAACCGTGTGTGAGTTCATGCAAAGTTCGAGGTATCTCCAAGCAGCGCATCTGGTAATGCCAGGAAGGTTGGCATTTAAAACACTGTATGACCGGCAAATTATTGTAACTGTTTCTTCTTCCCATTTCGTTTCACACGTAACAAGCTTTCTCTGACCTAAAGTTGACAGCAACCAAGTTTGCCATTGATAACAAATTCGTAGGGGAAAAAAAAAAAAACACAAATGTATCATTTGAAGCTCGACCTCTGGATATTTGAATAAAGGTGACAGGTGAAACCTAACAGTTATTGCCCCTGCGCATCTTGTTTATGTCCCCTTGTCAAAAATTCCGGCGCCTTTCTGAATTTATGTCATTTTTAGCGATGTTTATATTTTCATGTCAGTTCTAGCAGAAGAAGAAGATGAGAATGATGACGATAATGAAAATAAAGACGAAGATTATGAAGAAGATGAAGAAAAAAAAAGAAGAAATGGTGATGATGATGATGATGGAAATGAAAAAGGAGATTATGAAAATGAAGATTACAAAGAAGGTTTTGATAATGGTGAGTAAGAATGATTTGATTTGATTTGATTCAAGAACCGACATCACAGCACTCGGGGTATTCCCATAAGCGCTCCATTTCCATCTTCAGCAGCCATTGAAGAGTTCCGATACTAATGGTGCCAGCAGCATTCTGATTAAACGTCCGTCTTGCCTTTCCTCTGAGCCTCGAGCATCTGCCAGAACCTCTCGTCACCCCCACTGCATCAATCTCACCAGACTGTGGTGATCCATCTGCTCCTCCGAAATGTACAGGCTTTCCCACAAGGCACTAACCACTTCTGCCTTATCATGTATCAGTATTCCACCAAGTTGTGCAGAGCCAGCCGGTCTATCCGCCTGTTGTTTTCCCAACACACGTCATACCCTGGTGAAAAAAATCCAGACAGTACTCCTCATCCGTGTCCTCCCTAGCGAGGCATGCCACTCTGCAAGAAGCATACCTGTTCTGATCTTCTTCAGCATGCTTTCTGAATCAGTTACATCAGTTACACTCACGATGTGTGTTTGTATGTGAGTATGTGTGTGTGTTTGTGTGTGAAGTTCTCTAGCCAGCGGAAAGCTGCAGTGACCGCCTCCACCTCCATTCTTAAGCTGAATGTTGTGGGATCATATGCTAGTCTCTCCTGCACCAAACGTGGACCATTAACTTTTGCTAAGAAACCCCAAGCACTTCTTTTGTCTCTTGACACTGAACCGTCTGTGTAAATGATCAAATCTTCTGATCATATCAGAAGATATGATGGGTAAGAAGATATTGATGAAGAAAGTGGTGATGAAAAACACGATTAGGGAGACGGTGATAATGAAGGAGAAGGACGACGAACAGAAAAAGAACTTCACCACAGACACACTGCTGTCATACAAGCACATCTCTCCGAGAATAAGTCAGTTCAGCTGAGATACCCGACTGCAACACTGAAATGAACAACCGGGGAACGGGGTGAGCAACGTCTTGTTTCGCAGAAATAAGTATACGTGCGTGCATTTCTAGGACCAAGTGTGTGCTTGTGCGTGTGCGCGCGTGTCGCTTAATTCGTAGTTAGTAAAAAAGACGGAAGTTTTTTTTGTTTTGTTCAAAATAAAACGAAGATATTTCCCGTGACAGGGATTGTTCCATTACGGTGGGGCAGTGGTGGGAAAACAGGCTTTAATGATTCCAGGGTTGGCGGTGGTTGTTTTGGTTACAGCGGGTTGCCGGCCGGTTTCTGCAGGAGGGGTTGTCACACACACATACACACACACGCGCGCGCGCGCGCGCACGCATATCCATGGCATCGTATGTCCTTTGTGCCTGCTCGGTTGTCAGGGAAGAACTCTCTCTCTCTTTCTTTCTATCTATCTCTCTCTCTCTCTGCCTCTCCCTCCCCCCCTCTCTCTCTCTCTCCCTCTCTCTCGCTCGCAGCGACATACACAGACATGGCACACGCACGTATTGAGATATTACATATATAGAAACATTAGACACACACACACACACACACACACACACAAAGGCAACACACACACACACACACAAAGGCAACACACACAAAGATCACACACAGTCATCCCTTATATAGAGACACGTCATATTTACATACTCACAGGCATCCCACACGCTCGCACACACCACACAAAAACACTCGCTCGCACACATATAGACATAATACATACACCTAAACACGCACATATCCCCACAGAGAGAGATTACACAAATACGCGAGCATACACACACACACGCACACTCACACACAACTCACATATCTTTGATTGGGCTGTCGGGTAATGTTCTCACACATACATACACTTTATATATATATATATATATATATATATATATATATATATATATATATATATATATATATATATATATATATATATATATATATATATATATATATATATATATATATATATATATATATATATATATATATATATATATATATATACTAGCGCGCGAATTGTAATGGTGATGATGATGATGATAATGTGTTAATAAATCAAGCGCCCGGCTCTCTAGCGTAATTGGCTAAACCGGATTGCCCGGTGACCGGGTGACGAACTCCTTGTGGGATGGGTTCACCCCCGGGGGAAGGCAGAAAAGCGACATTTCTCATAGATTTACGGTATTCACAATGGAATCAAGGCCGAAAGGTTGCGATATCCATAATACCGAGCCTAAGGGTTAACAACTCATGGCTTCTGGATACTTAAAAAAAAAAAAATGAATTAAGCGTACCAAGTTACTTACAGATTCCAGTTGAATCTGGATTGCTTTGAAGATACACCCGTTGACGGAGCAGCCGGCGTATTGTCTGTGTAGCTTTTTGAAATCCACACAGCGAGCAGTCAATTCTGAAAGAGACAAAACAATACAGCGTCAGTTGTCATGTCTAAAATAAAGGAAATTGACTCATAAACATGGTTCGACCTGCCCGCTCTGTCTTAACTGCTAAAGCACCTACCTGTCCTGCCTCACTGGGTTACTTATTTACTCCACCCACTGCCTCCCTAGCAAGAATGTCGTAAGAGTCGACTAAGTGGAGCTTCCTTCAGTCGGAATGCATCTGCCTGAGAGCCAAGGAATCAACAGCCTGCATACGTATAAGCAGGATCTGTATAAGGGATGCACCTACAAAACTCAGGTCGAGTTATTTGTCTATCATTTACAGGACGATGTTGAACCAACTCCAGCATCTTTTGGCTATTTTGGTTTTTCTTAGCAAATTTACGTTCAGTAGTTTGCCATTGCTCTCAGTACCATTGTCGAAACTAACTGAAGACAAACCGTCCATTGCTGGGATCGAACCCGGCACTCTGGCATTACCAAACGCGTTCGCAATTTCTAAGGTACAGATGCCGAGATGGTATACCAACAGGGTAAATATACCTAGTTCAATCTCTGGAGACGTTTTAATTAGTTCACCCATAAGGACCACACTCGTGTCGTGTCAGCCGCAGTTGTGTGTGGTTCGGATACATTTCCAACAGACTTGTTACACATCGCCAACTCTGTGTGATTAAAACATAACACTGCTGATAAAATATATATCCCCGTATATTTTCACAGACAAGAATAAACGTTTAGTTATGTTCTTCTTATCAGCCACGACTGCTGATTGATTCAGTTCCGGGTTGGCCAGTGTAATGAAAAACCGAGAAGTGAGCAATAGATAAATAGGTCAGGGGTTAAAGGTTAGGTAGGGCGTGTGAATGGAGGACTTCATCGCGGGGGTAGGAGGAGAGTTCTCGAAGTTTGTCTTCCTGAACAAAGTGGTTTTCAGGTACATGTGACAATAGCCCTGTATGTCCAATACAGTAGAACGTCGCTTAACGAGCACCTCTCATAACGAGTAATTCGCATAACGAGCAAAACATTTTGTAAAAGAATGACTCGCTTAACGAGGGACGTTTCGCATAACGAGTGGCGAGGAGAGGGGAAGTCCCGGATTTTGCGCATGTTACATCAGTGTTTAGCACTCGTTCCAGTAGCATTGTCACTTGTGATCACACATTTTCTCAGACTTGTGTTATATTGTGATATATGTACATGAATCCTCCAGGCCTACAAGATGACTTCCCTGATGAATTTAAGTTCATCACGATCCAGTTTCTGCCTCCCAACACCACTCCGTTACTAAAGTCCATAGACCAGCAAGTTATTTATAACTTTAGGAAGCTCTACACTAACGCACTCTTCGAGCATTGTTTTCAGGTGACTGAAGGGACCAACCTCACTCTCAAAGAGTTTTGGAAAAATCACTTCCACATTGTTGCCTGCCTCAAGATGACCGACAAGGCGAGGAAAATAGTTACCAAGAGAACCCTAACTTCTTCTTGGAAGAAGCTTTGGCCGGAGAGTGTTGTCCAACTGTGACTTTGAGGGGTTCAAGGCAGCACCTTTGGAGCCTGTAGTCAACGAGATTGTGTCTTTGGCCCTATCATGGGATTGTAGGTGGATAACAGTGATATCGAAGAGCTTGTGTAAGAGCACAGCCAAGAGCTGACCATCGAAGAGCTTATAGAGTTGCATTGTGTTTCACAGCAAGAAGTTTTGAGGGAAAGTTTGTCAGAGGAGAAGTAGGAGGAGGTAACAGAAAAGCAAGAATCTTCTGGCGAAATAAGAGAAATGCTGAAAGCATGGAAAACGGTTGCATCCTACATTGAGAAGCATCACCCTAATAAGGAAGTGGCTATGCGCGCTGCAAATTTAATGATAATGCTGTGTCGCATTTTCGCCAAATTTTGAAGCCTCGACAAAAACAAATGTCTCTGGACATCTTTCTAGTAAAAAAAAAATAATTAGCTATGTATTATAACTATTTCGATTTTTTTTTTTTTTTTTTTTTTTGCAAATCGAATTTACATTCCATGTGGGTTCGTTTCGCGTTTGAAGAAAAGATGAAGATGATTCCCTCTTCTGAAATATGTATATAATTTTCTTTGAATAAATGGTATAGTATAACTTATACATAGCATTTTGTGAGTATTTTTTTCGACATGGAACGAATTATCGTATTTTACATTCATTTATATGAGAAAAATTGCTTCTTATAACGAGCGTTTCGCTTAACGAGTATGATTCTGGAATTAATTATGCTCGTTAAGCGAGGTTCCACTGTATGCCTAAAGTTTTCTTTACTGTAGTTTACTAACTTGTGTGACAATAGCCCTATATGTCCTATATGTCTGAAGTTTTCTTTACTGTAGTTTACTAACTTATGTGATAATAGCCCTATATGTATAATATGTCTGAAGTTTTCTTTACTGTAGTTTACTAACTTATGTGACAATAGCCCCCTATATGTCCTATATGTCTGAAGTTTTCTTTACTGTAGTTTACTAACTTATGTGACAATAGCCCTATATGTATAATATGTCTGAAGTTTTCTTTACTGTAGTTTACTAACTTATGTGACAATAGCTCTATATGTCCTATGTCTGAAGTTGTCTTTACTGTAGTTTACTAACTTATGTGACAATAGCCCTATATGTATAATATGTCTGAAGTTTTCTTTACTGTAGTTTACTAACTTATGTGACAATAGCCCTATATGTATAATATGTCTGAAGTTTTCTTTACTGTAGTTTACTAACTTATGTGACAATAGCTCTATATGTCCTATATGTCTGAAGTTGTCTTTACTGTAGTTTACTAACTTATGTGATAATAGCCCTATATGTATAATATGTCTGAAGTTTTCTTTACTGTAGTTTACTAACTTATGTGACGATAGCCCTATATGTCCTATATGTCTGAAGTTTTCTTTACTGTAGTTTACTAACTTATGTGACAATAGCCCTATATGTCCTATATGTCTGAAGTTTTCTTTACTGTAGTTTACTAACTTATGTGACAATAGCCCTATATGTCCTATATGTCTGAAGTTTTCTTTACTGTAGTTTACTAACTTATGTGACAATAGCCCTATATGTCCTATATGTTTGAAGTTTTCTTTACTGTAGTTTACTAACTTGTGTGACAATAGCCCTATATGTCCTATATGTCTGAAGTTTTCTTTACTGTAGTTTACTAACTTATGTGATAATAGCCCTATATGTAAAATATGTCTGAAGTTTTCTTTACTGTAGTTTACTAACTTATGTGACAATAGCCCTATATGTCCTATATGTCTGAAGTTGTCTTTACTGTAGTTTACTAACTTATGTGATAATAGCCCTATATGTATAATATGTCTGAAGTTTTCTTTACTGTAGTTTACTAACTTATGTGACAATAGCTCTATATGTCCTATATGTCTGAAGTTGTCTTTACTGTAGTTTTTACTAACTTATGTGGATAATAGCCCTATATGTAAATATGTCTGAAGTTTTCTTTACTGTAGTTTACTAACTTATGTGACAATAGCCCTATATGTCCTATATGTCTGAAGTTTTCTTTACTGTAGTTTACTAACTTATGTGACAATAGCCCTATATGTCCTATATGTCTGAAGTTTTCTTTACTGTAGTTTACTAACTTATGTGATAATAGCCCTATATGTATAATATGTCTGAAGTTTTCTTTACTGTAGTTTACTAACTTATGTGACAATAGCTCTATATGTCCTATATGTCTGAAGTTTTCTTTACTGTAGTTTACTAACTTATGTGACAATAGCTCTCTATGTCCAATATGTCTGAAGTTTTCTTTACTGTAGTTTACTAACTTATGTGACAATAGCCCTATATGTCCAATATGTCTGAAGTTTTCTTTACTGTAGTTTACTAACTTATGTGACAATAGCCCTATATGTCCAATATGTCTGAAGTTGTCTTTACTGTAGTTTACTAACTTATGTGATAATAGCCCTATATGTATAATATGTCTGAAGTTTTCTTTACTGTAGTTTACTAACTTATGTGACAATAGCCCTATATGTCCAATATGTCTGAAGTTTTCTTTACTGTAGTTTACTAACTTATGTGACAATAGCCCTATATGTCCAATATGTCTGAAGTTGTCTTTACTGTAGTTTTACTAACTTTATGTGATAATAGCCTATAATGTTATATGTCTGAAGTTTTCTTACTGTAGTTTACTAACTTATGTGACAATAGCCCTATATGTCCTATATGTCTGAAGTTTACTTTACTGTAGTTTACTAACTTATGTGACAATAGCCCTATATGTATATATGTCTGAAGTTTTTCTTTACTGTAGTTTACTAACTTATGTGACAATAGCCCTATATGTCCTATATGTCTGAAGTTTTCTTTACTGTAGTTTACTAACTTATGTGACAATAGCCCTATATGTCCAATATGTTTTGAAGTTTTCTTTACTGTAGACTTTTTACTAACTTATGTGACAATAGCTCTATATGTCCTATATGTCTGAAGTTTTCTTTACTGTAGTTTACTAACTTATGTGACAATAGCCCTATATGTCCTATATGTCTGAAGTTTACTTTACTGTAGTTTACTAACTTATGTGACAATAGCCCTATATGTCCTATATGTCTGAAGTTTTCTTTACTGTAGTTTACTAACTTATGTGACAATAGCTCTCTATGCCCTATATGTCTGAAGTTTTCTTTACTGTAGTTTACTAACTTATGTGACAATAGCTCTCTATGCCCTATATGTCTGAAGTTTTCTTTACTGTAGTTTACTAACTTATGTGACAATAGCCCTATGTGTCCTATATGTCTGAAGTTTTCTTTACTGTAGTTTACTAACTTATGTGACAATAGCTCTCTATGCCCTATATGTCTGAAGTTTTCTTTACTGTAGTTTACTAACTTATGTGACAATAGCCCTATATGTCCTATATGTCTGAAGTTTTCTTTACTGTAGTTTACTAACTTATGTGACAATAGCTCTCTATGCCCTATATGTCTGAAGTTTTCTTTACTGTAGTTTACTAACTTATGTGACAATAGCTCTCTATGTCCTATATGTCTGAAGTTTTCTTTACTGTAGTTTACTAACTTATGTGACAATAGCCCTATATGTTCAATACCCCGCAAGGCGTGGGAGAGTCTCGTTTTGTGTAGTTAACTAACTAACTTGTATGGCCATTCCAACGATTCAGTTTTTGGTCGTCTGCTCAGAATAGAACAAAATCAGCCCACAGCTAGAGAAGTGGTTATCAACCTTCCAATGCCGCAATACTTTAATAGTTCCCTCATGTTGTGTCGACCCCCAAAACAATTATTTTTCTTCACAACTTCAATGAATATGAGTGTTATGCGACCCCTGTAAAATGGTCGTTCGACCCCAAAAAAGGGTCATGCAGGTTGAGAACTGCCGAGCTAGAGCGTTTCACAAAAGAACCTCAGGCAGCAAGACAAGAGGCTGACCAAGAAAGAGATGGGTGGAGAGAGTAAAAGAGAGACCAGAAAAGGTAAAATTAGGAAAGTAACACAAGCTAAACAAAAAGCTATCGGCGTCTGCGAACGCTTCCTAATGCCGGGGTGCTGCGTTCGATCCCCGCTGCAGACGATTTGTTTTGTGTTGGTTTCGACAGTGGTACCGAGAGCTGACCGCTCAAAAAGCAATGGCAAATTACTGAACGTAGCATTAGCCCAGAAAAACAACAACAGCCGGGGAGAAAATGCTGGGGTTGGTTCTGCAACGTCCTGTAAGGGATACACAGCTAACTTACGCAGCTAGAAAAGATATTGAACAAAATTAACCAACAGCTAGAGCGTACTAAATGAGAACGGCGGGGAACAAGGCCAAGAAAGAGGTGAATGGAGAGAGTAAAAGAGAGACTAAATAAGGCAACATGAAATGAAAACAAGCTAGGCAACTAGATATTTAAACTACCTCTAACTTCTCTCTGTGATGGTATACGCAGGTCAGTTCAACTCAGTTTTCTCAGGGGGCAACATGTTGGAAATATGGATCGTAACAAGCTAGCAGTTCTAGCCGAAGCGTAGACAAATCATTAATACAACTAGAAGTAATCCACAGGGCCACTTGCTAGGCATTTGCGGACCAGGTGTGTCCCGCGGGCTATCAGTTGAAAAGCACTTCATGGCATAAGCAGAAGAACAAGGGAGGAAAGAGAAGACTTGTAACGATATCATACACAAGAAAAGAGTCAGTTGTGGTGAACTCAGGTTTAAGGCAGACTTCCCTTGAGGGCTACAGTGCCTCATTTCAGGAATATCGAAACCCTTCGGCCTTGATTCCATGATAGATACCGTAAATCTGGGAGAAATGTGGCTTTTCTGCCTAACACCGGGAGTGAACCCAGACCACAAGGAGCTCATCACCCGGTCACCGCGATATCAGGTTTAACCAGCTACGCTAGATAGCCGGGCAGGGAGATGGTATAAGACACGACGACTGCTGCATCCAAAACTGGTCATACCAGAGTGAAGACGAGAGGTGGAAGCAGAGAAGGAGAAACTTTGTGTCATTATTAAGTAAAAGTGATAAACCTTTTTCATGCCTTCAGCCATATTGGGCACATAGGGCTAGACCTATATTTTATAGACTAATCGGCACTTGAAGGGTGATGTGGTCAGCATCATGTCGGCCGCCTTTACTTCCCATGACTCTAAATGATACTCAGTTAAGGCTGGGTCGTAAGGCTTGAACCCAGACCATCTAATCAGCAGGCTAGGGTTTAGCTGCATCATCACAGTAGCTCCCTCATCATTAAGGAATGGGCGAAATCACACGAAAAATACTTCAGAAGGATTGACTGAAATTATAGATCCACACTGGCCATTAGCAAATCGCCTCGACAGATTGGAACAAATTGTAGCAGAAGGCATGGTGCCAGTAAAGCGGGACAGGGGGCGACCACCCTAAAAATAGGCACAAGGCATAAGAGACAAACTGGGTAGGAAAGTGTACGAGGTTAAGGACCCAGTTTCTTATTCTGGCAGATTCTAAAGGAGAGCGACGTCCTGCAAAGGAACTGCTAAATGATAGTGATAACCTAAAAACTCCAATTATGGATAATGAATGAACAATCTCCCCCCCCACCCCCCCCCCTTTTTCCCCCCCCCCCCCCCCCCCCCCCCCCCCCCCAAAAAAAAAAAACCCCACTATCAGTGTAAGTAAAGTAAAGAATACTTTCCACGCCTCTCGGCGTATCGGAAGATCGCCCATATTTTTACAGACTATCAGCACTCGGTAGGTAATGTAGTCAGCATTACGCCGGCTGTCTTTACTTTCCCAGGACAGCCCATCCTGGTGCCCATTTTAGGCTGGGTCGACCTGCGACGCCCCGTACCATGATAAAAATCCACGCAGCCAGCAGTGGGTTTCAATCGCCGTACGCTGGTTTACGAGTCGGAATCGCAACGCCTTAGCCAGGGACGCTGTGCCAGCAAATCTGTGGCACACATTCGCAATGAACCAGTTTGAAAACCGAAAGTTTTAAAGTGATGGTTTGATGAATGTATTCTTTGACATTGCAGAACTGTGCTCGCCTTTGGCAGACAATGAAAAATGATATTTCAGCATCGTATTTTCCCCCCTAACTGATGAGCTTTCTGCACCTGATACGTCTTTTGTGTGTCGTTCTTTATTTCTGTCCACGTTGAGCATTTCAGTGTCCAGCTAAAAAGACGTTACGCACACGGGATTTGGTGAGTGTCACAAGGCGCTACGTGAGGTTTTTGATATGGCATTTACTCCAGGCTCGCGGGCGACATTTTGCTGTCTGTCTTGTGTCTGAATGTTTGTGGAGAGGAGTTTTCTTGTAGTCTAACTACATGGTGCAGCAATTTTTTTTTTTTAATGATTATTGGCAATGCTTGTTTAAAGTTCCCTCATATTCATTCTTCTAATCCTTTTCCTTCCACCTCTGAATCTTTCGCTGACACCACTCAATCTTTAGTCCTCTTTCTCCTCCTCCTAGTCCTCGTCATCGTCGTACTACACTCCTCCTCATTCTTCTTCTTCTTCTTCTTCTTCTTCTTCTTTTCTTCTTCTTCTTCTTCTTCTTCTTCTTCTTCTTCTTCTTCTTCTTCTTTTTCTTCTTTTTCTTCTTCTTCTTCTTCTTCTTCTTCTTCTTCTTCTTCTTCTTCTTCTTCTTCTTCTTCTTCTTCTTCTTCTTCTTCTTCTTCTTCTTCTTCTTCTTCTTCTTCTTCTTCTTCTTCTTCTTTGTCTTCTTTTTCTTTTCTTCTTCTCCTCCTCTTCGCCCCCTCTCCTCCTCCTCCTTCTCCCTCTCCCTCTACTTCTCCCTCTCCTTCTCCATCTCCTTATCCTTCTACCTCTCCTTCTCCTTGTCCTTCTTTTTCTTCTTTTTTTCTTCTCCATTCTTCTTCTAACTCAAGTCTGAGTCGAACGAAGCTCAGCACAGGCTCTGTAGCACTGGCGAGGATCCTGAAATACTTTTGGTATATTTTAACTCAAAATTTTGCCCGGGCAGCACCGCCAGGCTACTCTTTTCGATTTCCCACTACCAAGGGAACAACAATGCACACGGGCGTCCGATCTCACTACCCAGAGACCAGGGGGAAATTTACTAGAAGTCCAAGTCCTAGTGACAAAAATCCCAGCCCTTACTGAGGATTGAACCCGGAACCTCTAGCACTCGAGGCGGACACTATGCCCCCCCCCACCCCACCCCTAATCTAGTATTTCCAGGTGCCTTTTTGGAATCAAGGGTCGCGATTTTTCATAATGATTATTGCTGTACTTAAATAACTGTTGTGAACTGTTGTAGGACCGTAAGGTTGTTAGATAAAACAAAGACATATCTATCTTGACATGATTTCCTTGCAGACACTCCGGGGAACTTGCAAAATTAATGAGGGGGGGCTTTGAGACGCGGAGGGAAGGAGAGCGAGAACCAGGAAGACGATGGTAATAATGGATGGTATTGGATAATTGAAGTTTATCAAGTGATAAATGGCGGGAAACATATATGCTGTAAAGGGATCGTAAATAACGAGTAAATCTTTGGGGAGTTTTCATCTTTAGAATTCTTATTTGTCAGTCATTTCGTATTCTGGGTTAATCTGGTCACATCCCTATTGTCCCGGGGAATGCAACAACAAACCTTCAAAGTTTGATCGAAGCTAGAATAAATATGTCATTGTTTAGCTACCAGTGAATATTGTAGTTAAGGATGTCAAGAGCCTTGAGTAAAAACAAACGGACTTTATGTTTAAAGGGTCACAAATTGGGCACGCAGGCCCTTTTTACTCTCGGCCGTTCCTAGTACCCATTTTTATCACAGGACTTGTGTTTTATCAGTAAAGCACGTTATGTTCATGTAATAAAATGCTTTGGATTCATCTTGTACTCAGAGAGTCCCAGCCAAGTACTGTGGATGTCACCAATATGTCTATGTTAACTTTTTTGGCCCCAAACAGCGCATCGTATGTGGTAAAGTCGTTCACATGGCACAGATAAAATGAGACCATAATTGTAAATGAAACTGGCTTTAGCTGGGCGACCCATCAGCAGTAATGCTGAAACCTGGATAAGCTAGATAACTGTAGCGTCACTGGAAAATCCAGCTTCGGATATTATGCGGTCTTTTTCGACGACGTCACACTGACAATGTAAAGATGGCCGCCGCCACTTTTGACATGCACACGGAAGAGCAGCCCTCTGTTGTCCGTTGTTGTTTTCTAAATCCTTAATTAAGCGAACTCCCATAGAAGGTCATCGGTAAATGAATGTCCAGCGTGGTGATGCATGCTGGTCAGTCAGTCCAGCCAGCGTGTGAGTGGAGCCGGAAGCTGCAGAACGGGTCAGGGGTCACTACTCGTAGTGCCTGACCCGGCTGTCAGACGTCTGTCACTGTAGTCACGCTGTTATGACACTTCCTGTCACCAACATGGATAGGAACCACACCGCTGTCCTTTCTTAGAGTCAGATCAACAAGGGAGCCGTCGTGGTGTAGTGGCCAGGCTCTCGCCTGCGGATCGTGAGGTCATGGGTTCAATCCTGACGGAGGATTTAAACTTTTCTAAAAATGACATTGGCTCCCAGGGCGACCTGACCTTAAATGGATAACAGGTAAAATCCGGGGAAACAAAAGCGGCCGGCTCACTGAGTTCCCATTGCTCAGTACAAAAAATAGCACTAGCCCTATAAGCCCACTATGCCCGAAGACGTGGAAAAAAGAAGAAGCAAGAGAGAAAAAAGAAAGAAAGAAAGAATGAAAAAGATGAGGAGGAGAAATAGAAGACGTTTAATAACTGCTATATTACACTAATATAGCAGTTATTTACACTGTCGGCTCTGTGGCTAAGTCGATGCGAACGCTTCGCTTCGTAATGCCGGGATGCCGGGTTCAATCCCAGTTGCGTTGGTTTCGACAGTGGTATCAAGAAAGATGACCGTCCAGAAAGCAATGGCAAACTACTGGATGTAAATTGCCTAGAGAAACCACACAACAGCCAGGGGCTGTTAGGGTTGGTTTTGCAACGTCCTGTAAAGGATACGCAACTAACTGTAACTGCTATATTACATTGAGTGTTTAACAAAACCCAAAGAAATACAGACAACAACAAAAAGAAGTCAGGGAAAATGCGTACACGGGAGAAACGCGGTTAAATAATCAGAAGGACGTAGTGCAGAAAGAACAAAGAAACGACAAAGAAAGAACATCATCAGTGGAGGAAGGAAAAAAGAAACAACAACGGGAGACGCATTTCTGCCTGTGATACTCTTATATTTTTAATAGCAAGGGCAGATCAATTTTAAAAAGCGTTGAGGAAGGAAAATCTGAGAGCAGAATTATATCCCCCTGTTAATCGTACCCTCGCTAAAAACGAGGTTCTAATGGATATTTTTTGTGTACGGCTTGCGCAATCATGGGATATGGGTTGTGGGTGCCCAACCATGCAGGGAAAATAGAGAATAATTGAAGTTGAGGTATGGAGGAGTAGAGTGAGAGATGGTGCGGGGAAATTCTCGTGAGAATGGGGACAATATGCGATGTGACAGTTTGAGTTCGTAGGTTACAAAAGACAGAGAGAACTTGATTTTCAGTGACATTCAGTGGTTATGCGTACGAAAGAGACTGATGACGCTGGTGAGAGCACGGAGGGTTATGGAGGCGTGTGGAATGGAGCAGAAGGATTTGGATGCGTACCCGCACAGGAGCGCAGCAAAACTCTAATCCCGAGAAAACACTAAACCTGGTGCTTCCGGTTCGTCCCACATCCCCGTAAATGTCCCTTTTTCGACTTGCTATAGATGCTCGTTTACGAGAAGACCCGTTTCCAGTTTTCTTTTCCTGTATTACTTTTTAGAACAACTGGGAAACGAGCATAGTTACTTTGAAAGAAAAGGCAATTGATAAAAGTTAGGACACAAAATTTCCGGTTACCTACAGTGCGGACTGTTAGCCACCTTATGAATGGGTCACATTTTGGTGTGACCGTTTTTAACGACCCCGCAATATCTACAGCTGGCCCTAACCTCCACGCCGTCCCGCTACCCCACAACCTAAGCCTACGTCCCACGAGAGAGTGCAGCCTTGACTCATGGTTTCAAAAAAAAATAAAACTTTTTGCGGTGCTCCCTAAAAAGCCTTCTTGCTGCAGAAAAGCAACGCTGCTCTCCATGTCGCTCGTCAACGCTGACCGCTGAAGTAAACTCATGTCCTACTTCAAGTCCCAGAATATAATACGCAATGTCGCCGACTGTTCACAACAACCAGTACACGACGCGCAGTATATAAGGCTAAGAGCATCGAATACAACACCACGTGACACCCCTGTAACATAGATTAGCGCGTGTGAAATGTCAGCAAGCATGAATGAAAGGTCAGTCAGTGTTTGTTAAACGCGAAAAACGTCACTAGTACTCACATTGTTATAAAGCTCTGAGATATGTAATACAATCATTTATAAATAATCTTATATAATAAGTATGGTCTGGGAAGTACATTGCAGCTGGGATTGACCGGGGGAACTGGTCGACACTCTCTACACGCAGAGGGAAGACAAGACTGACACATAATCAGACGCCTACCGGCACCATGGGAACTGGAACTCTTTGTTGGCTGCTGAAAATGAGGACGGGGTGCCTATGAAAATGTCCCTCGTGCTTTGATGTCAGTTCTTGACTCAACACTCATGTAAGATTGATCTCAACGCGCGGGGAGTTTTGCTGAGTGCACCGGCTATGGACTGTCATTCCGAAGTGTAACATTCTTCCTAATTATCATCATCATCATCATCTTGCAGTCTTGCCGTTAAATGACGTGGGGAGAAACCGTTTGCGGCCCAGCGTTTGATGGGTAGTGCTGTTCTTTCTCTTGTTTGTTTCTTCTGTTTTTCTGTTTATCTATTTCTTTCGTTCTTTTTTCTGTCTTTCTTTGTTTCTTTTTTCTCCTTCCTTCCTTTCCCGTTTGCTTGCTTGTTCGCTCTTTGTTTCTTTGTTTGTTTGTTTGTTTCTGTCTGTCTGTCGGTTCTGTCTGTCTGTCTGTCTGTCTGTCTGTCTGTCTGTCTGTCTGTCTGTCTGTCTGTCTGTCTGTCTGTCTGTCTGTCTGTCTGTCTGTCTGTCTGTCTGTCTGTCTGTCTGTCTGTCTGTCTGTCTGTCTGTCTGTCTTTCAAGGGCATGGTATCTTGCAGCGGGAGTAGGGGCCGACCAGTAGGAAGATGGACACATGACATTGTCGACACTCTGGGTAGACGGTGTACGAGGCTGGAGAGCTAGCGAAAGACCGGGTGTCCTTCCGGCATGCTGTGGTGAGAGCGACGTTCTGTCCACGACCTGCTTCAGTATGAGATCGTCTGCGATGACAGTGAGTTGCCAAAAAGTGCATTTGCTGCAAAATTTCCGACAAGAAGCCAGAAGAGATAAATATTTTTATCAGGTCCTTAGGGATTGTGGGCCAAGTCTCCGGAATTGTGAACAGTCTCAAGTTGACTACAACATTTTTCAAGTGTCGTCAAGGGGTGATTTGAGGCGATGAGCGGAGAAGAAAATTACTTGTTCTTTTTCGTTATTTGCTTTTTTGAGAATATTTCCGGATTTTGTTTATTAAGGTCTTAGAGATGTGGTTTAAACAGAAGAATGCTTAGAATACCTAGGACAGCTAAAAAGAGCAACCAAGAGGTTTTAAAAGAGGCGGAAGCCTGAAGACAACTTATCACAGACATCAGAAGGAGACAGTCATCATTTTATGAAGAAGGAATACAGAACATGTTGTGACCACTGGAAAGATCTGTGGAAGGAGGGATAGAGAAAGACAACGAGAGAAGATTCTTGACAGTCTTGTTGCATGGCATGGAGGTGTGTCGGCACACGAACTGATCGTCATTATCATGTTGCAGATCCTTTGCAGAACGTTGCTCTCATCACAGTCTGCCTGAAAGAAACTCGGTCTCTCGCCAGTTCTCCCGCCTTATATACTTTCATACTCAAGGAGTCACTTATATTCTGTGCCCATCTTCGTGTCGGTCGGCCCCTGCCCCTCTACGAACTGAAACATGCTGCAAAAGATCGTAGATTATAGAGAGGCGTAATCGCCCACGCCAGTCATCAAGGCACCTGATGATGATGATAACCGGATAGCCAATATAATCTTTACTGTTGTCTTTCTCTACCTCGCTTTCAGTAAATCTTTCTAACGAGAAAATTATATCAGTTTAAATATCTTGGCAAGTGTTAGTTTGCTTTCACTTTGTCACGTAACAAAATAGTGATGATTACTTGCAGATAGGTCGGCTCTGTGGCTGAGTCGATGCGAACGCTTCGTAATGCCGGGATGCCGGGTTCGATCCCAGCTGCGTGCCATGCGCCTTGTGTTGATTTCGACAGTGGTATCAAGAAAGCTCACCGTCCAGAAAGCAATGGCAAACTGCCGGATGTAAATTTGCCTGAAAAACCACACAACAGCCAGGGGCTGTTGGCGTTGGTTCTGCAACGTCCTGTAAAGGATACACAACAACCTACCTACTTGCAGACAGAGTCAGAAAGATTTACAGTAAATGGCAGATACAGTCGTGGTAGAAGTCTTCTACTTCTTCTTCCCTTGCGTTCACTGGCTGTAACTCCGGCGGTAAGTTCTGGTTGTTCGTCCACTTTTGGACTCTAGTCAGAAACTGAGTATTGGATGCACATCCGTTTCACATGTCTGACTCATGTACATGCAGACTGTTGGTTCCTTGCCTCTCAGGCAGATGCACTCTGAGGGTCGCTCCCAATTAGTGGACTCTTACGACATGCTCTCGGGCAGGCAGTGGGTCTATTTTTGTTTTCGTCACAACGGGGTCCCGGAACCCACACGGGGGATGGTAGAAATTGATAGAAAGGGTCTCGGTTAGAATAACGAGAAGACGCAAGTAATAGCAACGTCAAAGAGAATGTAGGGCCCTCATGTTTAATAAATTTCAAAGGCGTCATTTTAGGACGTGTAAAGAAATTTAGGTATCTAGGCACATACATAACATCCACCAGAAGATGCGCCACAGAGATAAGGAACAAAAAAGGACAGGTAAAAACTGCATTTGATAAAATACAAAATATCTCCTACAATAAATTCAAGTCATTGGAGGTTGGGACAAGAATTCTATCATCCTATAAAGAGCCAGTTTTAGCCTTCTGCTGTGAATCCGTGACAGTTAATAAACCGGCCGAACAATTTCTTGACGGCCTCAGAGATGTGCTTTTACAAAAGAATCGGCTATCCTCCGAATAACAGTCCTAAATTATCGAGCCGGAAAATATACCCTAACAGGGCCTCAGTCACGTGTCAATTGCGCACTTCGGTCGTCTTAAATTGCGCGCTTCCTGCGATTTCCGCCACCACCGAAAGTAATCCCAAAGGCCGCTCACGCGGCGTGGATTTAGGGCTAAACTAGATGGCTGGGACTCACGAGCAGCAGCTACCGCATCTCCTGCAGCTTCCTTCATTTTATTTGCTGGTCAGTCTTAGCCATCTAGTTTACCTCAATACACGCCGCGTCAGCGGCGTGTGGATACACTCGGCGGTGCCGTAAGTTGACGGAAGTTCACAATTCGTTGGTGGCGTTATAGTCCCCGGAAGTGCGCAATTGACACGTGACTGAGGCCCTGTTAGGGTATACTTTCCGGCTCGATAATTTAGGACCGTTATTCGGATGATAGCCAAAGAATCTTTAGAATTCCTTGGACAGCTAAGAAGAGCAAACAACTGTCTTGAAAGAGGCGAGGGCTCGATGAAAACTTATCGCAAACATCAGAAAGAGACAGTCATATTTTGTTGTTTATATTATCAGAAAAAGGAAACTGCAACATGTGACAACTGGAAAGATTTGTGGATGAAAAAAAGAGTCAGAGGAAGACAGCGCGAGAAGATACTTGACAGTCTTTTGTCATGGCATGGAGTGGTGTCAGCACGTGCTGGTGTAGATAGTAGATTGTGTAGAGGCATGATCGCCTACGCCAGTTGGCAAGGCAGTTAATTGTGAGAACTTATTTTATTACAGAGAGAGGGAGAGAGAGAGTGAGAGTGTGTGTGTGGGGGCGCGCGCGAGAGAGAGAGAGATGGAGAGAGAGAGGGAGGGAGAGACAGAGGGAGGGAGAGACAGAGGGAGAGTGAGAGTGTGTGTGG
Organism: Candidula unifasciata; assembly: GCA_905116865.2. NCBI lineage: Eukaryota > Metazoa > Mollusca > Gastropoda > Stylommatophora > Geomitridae > Candidula > Candidula unifasciata. The sequence continues at coordinate 501,212 of CAJHNH020001669.1, forward strand.
GGGCGGGAGAGAGAGAGTGTGTGGGTCGGGAGAGACAGAGGGAGAGAGAGAGAGGAGAGAGAGAGTGTGTGTGGGGGCGGGAGAGAGGGAGGGAGAGGAAGGGAGACACAGAGGGAGAGAGGGAGGGAGAGAGAGAGTGTGTGGGGGCGGGAGAGAGGGAGAGAGAGGGAGGGAGAGACAGAGGGAGAGAGAGAAGGAGAGAGGGAGGGACGAGAGAGAGGGAGAGAGAGTGTGTGTGGGGGGGGCGGGAGAGAGAGGGAGAGAGAGGGAGGGAGAGACAGAGGGAGGGAGAGACAGAGGGAGAGAGAGTGGGAGAGACAGAGGGAGGGAGAGAGAGAGGGAGAGAGAGTGTGTGGGGCGGGAGAGAGAGGGAGAGAGAAGGAGGGAGAGAGAGAGGGAGAGAGAGGGAGAGAGAGAGAGAGAGAGAGTGTGGATGCGGGAGAGAGAGAGGGAGGGAGAGACAGATCGAGAGAGACAGATCGAGAGAGAGAGGAGAGAGAGAGGAGAGGAGAGAGGGGGAGGGAGAGACAGAGGGGGAGACAGAGGAAGAGAGAGAGGAGAGAGAGAGTGTAGGGGCAGGAGAGAGAGAGAGAGGGAGAGGGAGAGAGAGAAGCTGAATATCGTTAAAACTCTTTGAGTCCTAGAGGGTTTAGCATCACATGACCAAGGGTTAGTCAAGCAAGACGTTAAATTGACGTATCTTGCGTTCATTGGGCTTCTAGGTATGAATCTATAAACGTATGACGCGTTCCTTGGGACTCAAAGAGTTAACCTCTTTATTCTTTCCTATTCTGTCGGCACAAGAACCACTTTTTTAAGCTGCACTAAAATAGCACAGCTCACCGATTTGAAACCTTAAATCCAGAAATTATTCCAGGTTGTAAGCGTTTCGTGTATTTTATGCGATTATATTTTTTAACCAGCCTGTCGTTTATCTTTCGTTTCGCCTGCTCGAAAACTCGAGTTCCTGTAATTCGTGATTTTACTGTCCGTCTTTTGCAATGTTGTGATCCCAATTTGATGTGCGGCAAAGACAGGATTTTGGAGGGCCCTATTATATGGAAAACGATAACCGACACACCACCTACTCAACAGTATGTCGTAAGAGTCAACTAATTAGGAGCTTCTGTCGAAGTTGCATTACATATGCTTGAGAGGTAAGTAACCAACAGTTTGAGTTCAGGTAAGTAAGATCTGTAAAACGGCTGCACACGCACTTGAGTTCTAAAATAGGACTAGATTTTATAAGTGGACGAACAACCAGAAATTTCCTCCGGAGTTGACAGCTGGTAGGTATGGAATTTATGTGGGTGTCTTTACACTGCCCCCAAACCCCCCCCCCCCCACCCCCTCACCTCCGCCAAATACCTCACTGAAATGGAGGAGGCGGGTAGAGAGGGAGAAGAGAAATAGGGTTGAGAGGAAGACGAGAAGGAGGGTTGAGAGGGAGACGAGAAGGAGGGTTGAGAGGGAGACGAGAAGGAGGGTTGAGAGGGAGACGAGAAGGAGGCTTGAGAGGGAGAAGGGAAGGAGGGTTGAGAGGGAGACGAGAAGGAGGGTTGAGAGGGAGAAGGGAAGGAGGGTTGAGAGGAAGACGAGAAGGAGGGTTGAGAGGAAGACGAGAAGGAGGGTTGAGAGGGAGACGGGAAGGAGGGTTGAGAGGGAGAAGGGAAGGAGGGTTGAGAGGGGGACAAGAAGGAGGGTTGAGAGGGAGACGAGAAGGAGGGTTGAGAGGGAGAAGGGAAGCAGGGTTGAGAGGAAGACGAGAAGGAGGGTTGAGAGGGAGACGAGAAGGAGGGTTGAGAGGGAGAAGGGAAGGAGGGTTGAGAGGAAGACGAGAAGGAGGGTTGAGAGGAAGACGAGAAGGAGGGTTGAGAGGGAGAAGGGAAGGAGGGTTGAGAGGGAGACGGGAAGGAGGGTTGAGAGGGAGCAGGGAAGGAGGGTTGAAAGGGGGACAAGAAAGAGGGTTGAGAGGGAGAAGGGAAGGAGGGTTGAGAGGGAGAACAAGAAGGAGGGTTGAGAGGGAGACGAGAAGGAGGGTTGAGAGGGAGACAAGAAGGCGGGTTGAGAGGGAGAAGGGAAGGAAGGTTGAGAGTGAGAAGGGAAGGAGGGTTGAGAGGGGGACAAGAAGGAGGGTTGAGAGGGGTACAAAAAGGAGAAGGAGAGTTGAGAGGGAGACGACAATGAGCAAGAAGATGGAAAAAAAGGGGTAGGGGTGGGTGAGGGGGAGAAGGAGAGGGATGAGAAAGAGCAGGGAGAAGAAGAGGAAAAGATACAGGGGGAAGAAGGGGGAAGAGGAGTAGAAGAAGAAGAAAAAGAAGGAGAAGAAGATAAGGAAGAAGAAGAAGGAGGAGGAGGAGGAAAAGAAGAAGAATAAAAAAACGTTCATTCTTGAAGACTTCCAACAGCCAACAGAGAGACCAGTCATGGAATATCCCGTGATCCAGCGGCAGTGGCAAACATCTGTCTCTCCCCCCAGACTCACTCAAATGCCAGACAATCCCAGGGCATGCTTGATAGAAGTGTCGACCTCCCCCAGACTCACTCAAATCCCAGGGCATACTTGATTGAAGTGTCGACCTCCCCCCAGATCTGTTTGCAGCTAAAGGCTCGCGTGACCAGGTTATTGGGGTCTTTTCTCTTTCTCATTGATTTTATTTCAATGCTTTGGCTCCTGGGTCGACCCTGCTTTTAGTGGGTACCAGGCGCATTCCTGGAAAGTTAAGGCGGCCAGCGTAATGCTAACCACATCACTTACGAAATGCTGATTGGTCTGTAAAATATAGGTCTAGCCCTATATGCCCAAAAAGCCTACAGGCGTGGAAAGGGGTCTTTTACCTTATTCAAATGATTGCGTTTCACAGTTTCATAGTTCTCGATGCACTAGGGTTTTATGGTAAAGGTTGACAAGTTTGTATGAACCTTTTTCGTGGTATTCCGACAGTGGTTGGAGAATCCCACCGTGGAAGATCACGAAACTTTATCATGTAATAGTCCGAAAAGAGACTTTCTTGTAGCAAGTCTCCATTGTAACGCCTGCTCGTAACGTGGGACAGACAAACAGACAGGCATACAAATAGACGGACGGATATACATATAGACAGGCATACAAACAGATGGACGGACAGAGGACAGACGGATAGTCAAATAGAGACTTGCAAACAGATGGGCAGACGTGAATGACTCAAACTCGGCCAACTGGCTAGTCTGAAACCACAACAACAACTAACACAGACGCTAAGAGGAAAAGATCCGCTGTGGAATCAGGAGGTCGCCTTAGCAGATAATGGACTGATGACATCAAATAGCTTCTTTGTTGACAGGGAATGATAACTGCCAGCGACCTCATCGAGCAGTGGATGGCAAATTGTTTCTCCCTATGATACTTGAGGGCAAAAGTGAAAATTCTGATGGAGATGATGATGATGATGATGATGATGATGATGAAGGATTCTGTCTATTAGACTCCAGCTTTGAACAACATCATCATCAAGTGCCTAGCCAGCTGGCGTGGACGTTCATGCGTCTCCACAGACCGTGATCTTTGGTGTTCTGGATCAATTATTCTACTGATGATATCCTCTATGCCACTGTTTAAAGCAATCCGCCATCATCTCTCTTTATCTGCCTCTGACTTTTCTACAAGTGATTTCCAGTCGTCACGAAATCTTCAAGTGCTCCTTTTCTCATCACATGACCAAAGTACTGTTTGTTTTCTTCTAATTGTTTCACAGAATGTTCTACTTTCATCAGCGATTTCCAGGCAATCACTGTTAGTTGTCGGCTCTGTGGCTAAGTCGATGCGAACGCTTCGTAATGCCGGGATGCCGGGTTTGATCCCAGCTGCGGGACATGCGAATTGGTTTCGACAGTGGTATCAAGAAAGCCGACCGTCCAGTTAACAATGGCAAACTACTGGACGTAAATTTGCCTAGAAAAACCACACTACAGCTAGGGGCTGTTGGAGTTGGTTCTGCAACGTCCTGTAAAGGATACGCAACTAACCCTTGTTCGTTATTCTGGCAGTCAAAGGTATTCGCAACATTCTTCCCTAGAACCACATCTCAGTTACCATCAAACTCTTCTTAATTTGTTTGCTCCCTTTCAAAATTCACTGTTATACAACAGAACAGGCTCGACATACCATTATATATATATATATATATATATATATATATATATATATATATATATATATATATATATATTAGGGCTGTACCGAATAGTGATTTTCACTATTCGGCCGAATACGAATACGAATAGTGTATAGTGCATAAAATATATCTTAAAAAAAAAAAAACATTCATAATGTCAAATGTACGCTGAACTTTTACTTCACAAAAAGTAGCACAGAATAGTCATCTTCTTCTTTAGCTTTCTGAGCCCTTGAGGTTTACTGCTGTAGATATCAATCGTCTCCATTCATCTCTCTGTCTGACCTTATCTTCACAATTTGTGACACCAGTTGTTTGCAGGTCTGGCTGGACATTATCTCTCGAACTTCATTTTTGTCTGCCTCGTGGTCTACGCCTTTTCCTCTCTCAAGTGTATACAGTTTCTACTTTTCTGTCATCTGACATTCTTTCAATATGCCCCAACCATTTTAGTCTTTTAGCTCTCATGATGCCAGTGATCAATGGTGATTTAAACAGATTATGTGTTACATTGTTGCTTCTCACTCTCCATTCCCCGCTTTTTGCATCTTTGATGGGTCCAAAGATTTGTCGTAAGACTGTTTTCGAAAACCTGTAATAAGACTTCATCTCTTTTAGTTGTGCTCCAAGTTTCAGAGCCATATAAAACGACTGGTCTAATCAACGTTTTATATATTTTGATCTTGCTGTTGCGAGACAGACACTTTGACTTTAACAGATGTTGAAGGGCATAGTATACTTTATTTTTAGATTGTATTCTAGATTGTATTTCTTCTCTTAGCATGTTGGAGCAGTTGAAGTTTGCACCCAAGTACCTTTATGTTTCCGTTTGTTTGATTTTTCATATTATCGACTTGGATGTGGCGGGAGTTTATATTCTTTCCATGTCTAGTTAGTATTTCGTACAGAATAGTGAACATTTAAAAACATTTTATGTTTTGCATCCTTCAGTCAGTCTGTGGTAACTAATAACTAGGAATGAAAGAATCCTAAGTATTATAACAAGTAACTAAACTTGGCAATTGACACTGACAACTTATACACACATACACACATCATGTGTACACAATCGTACACACACACGTATACATACTCCTATGTTCTCATACATGCAAACTCATATCCAGACATACATGATACACATACATAGACATAAATGCACAAACAGAAAACACACACACTTACATTTATAGATATACATGTACACACACATTCCATACATACACATCTATACATGCACCCATGCATACACACATTTACAATCACATGTACAGACACTAACATATGCCCAAAACCACACACTTACACTTATATGAATACATACACCCACATACATGTATACATATATTCACACATGCATACATACATACATTTATACATAAACTTACATCTTTACACACATACACACATACCTAAATATGCTTTCCTATATCCACATACATACACACACAATCACACACACACATGCATGCTTTTATAAATACACAAACACCCACATACCTACACAGCTACATATACCTGCATACACCCACATTATACATAAATATACACACACACATATAATCACATACTTACACAGCTACATTTACATTCATACATTCTCATACATACAGACATACATAATACATACATGTATGTCAGTATGTATGAGAGAGAGAGAAAGAAAGAGAGAAAGAGAGAGAGAGAGAGAGAGAGAGAGAGAGAGAGAGAGAGAGAGAGAGAGAAATACCTAAAAAATATATATTTGTGTTAGAGATGATCAAACGCCTGTCTGTAAAGACAAGACACTCATACACCATCTTCTCTCACTTACATTATCAAAACACACGGCAGGTCATCAGTTTTCCATCCCCCAGCCATGAAGATTTGATCCATGTGTCAACTTTACCTTCCCAGTAAATATACAACCTCACCACAAACATACATTGTTCCTTCCCTTGCGTGTATTGTTCTCTCCCCCTTTGCCAAGGGTCGATACTTTATCTATCGACATCTGATGTTTTCAATATGTTCTCTGATTTTCTTTGTATGCTCAGGATGACGGGACAAATTGGTTGCCAGGGAAATTACAATGAATTATATTACTGAATCCTACAAAGTTATATAATATATTTTACGATATTTGTTCCAGTTTT
>CAJHNH020001669.1:510000-517500 GCA_905116865.2 Candidula unifasciata
GCATGTCGACTGTTCGTTGGCTACTGAAGATGGGGACTGAGTCATCTACGGGAATGTCGCGAGTACAATGACATCAACGCTTAACTCACTCATTTCTACGACAAACTGTTCAGAGGCTGTGGGTGCCCCTCAAAATGGGACCGCCTCAACCCACATAGGGGGGGGGGGGAGAGAGATTTTCTCAACTAATAATTCTTCTTCTTCGTTCACGGGCTGCAACGTCTAGCGGAAAGTCCTGGCTGTTCGTCCTTGTGGACTTTGGCTTTGTGCCAGGGCCTGAGTTTTGCGCGTGCGTCCGTTCGACTGGCTTATTTCTTTGCAGTTGGTTGTTTCTTGCCGCTTCAATGGACAGCTCGTTGTGGATGCAGTGGGTCTGTTCTTGTTTTTCCCACAAAGGGCCCCCCGGAACCCACACGCGGATGAACTAAGATGATATGAATTAGAAGCAATGTAAAAAGAAGACTTTAAGAAATGGTTATTGCGGTGGTTCTTAACCTGCGGGTCGTGACCCTTTTTTTGTGTGTGGCCCAACGACCCTTTTCGCATGGGTCGCCTGAGACCATCAGAAAAAATATTTAATAAAGTTGTGAAGGAAAATAATTGTGGGTCGCCACAACAGGAGGGAACTTTATGAAATGTTAGCGGCAGTAGGAAGTTTGACAGCCACTTGGTTAGGGGGTGGGCTGGCATCTGAGTCTACCAAAGTTTTTTTTTTTTGGGGGGGGGAGGGAGGGGGGGGTGGAGAGAAGTTGAGTATCCGCAACATGGGGGGGGGGTGGGGGCTCTATGTGCTTATGCAGCCTCAACTTCGGGTGCCCCTGCCAGCAATGAGGACCGAATCCGGTGACCCGGTGAGTGCTCCCGGCATGTCCTCGGAGACAAGAGTTGCTGGAAACTGACTGTCAGTGTCGCTAGTTGAGGCAGATTCTGACGGCTCTGTCGGAGAGGTCGCACGGTGACCAGGGCTTCTGAAGTTGGCACACATGTCGGTACTGCTTGACCCTTGTCGAGGAAAATGTTACCTTTTCTCTTACGCCAGATGTTTGGTAAGTGTTAGAAATGTCGCACAATATAAAAAAATTGTGGCATTGTGTTGAACATTTGAAAAGTAAGTGATTGGCAGTTTGATTCATGATGCAACTGGTGATGCAAACCGCTTAATTTTGACAGAGTCAACAAAAATTGCATTGATGAGATCAAAGTTATTGCTCCGGGACATTTATCGCACCAACTGGACGCAGCCAGAACAGCATTGTTACAAACTCAGCGGGGGGGAAAAACTAGTACAGCAATTATGTAGTGGACACAGAATTTATATTCTTGTCAAACATAGGTAAAGTGAAGGACCATTTTCAACGCCTATAGGCATATTGATCATATATGGCTAAACCTATAATTTTATCCACCTACGACACTCAGTGGGTGATATGGCCAGCCTTTACTTCCAAGGACTGCACCTGGTGCCCGCTCAAGGCTGGGTCGACCAGGAAGCCAAAATCGTTATTAAAAAAAGTTAGGGTTCGTCAGGACCCGAACCAACGACCTTCTGATCAGCAGACAAGCGTCTAGCCGCCACGTCACGGCGGTCTCTTCTGTTTTGGTACCTTTTCAAAAACATTATTTCCCAGTATTACACCACCAAATTTCGGCAGCCCTGGCGGTGTGTGTGTGCATGACGTATCGCAGGCAGATGCTGACCGTGTTAGAGAGAGAGTTCAATGACCGTCTTTAGCCATTACAGGCAACATTCATACAACAAGACCTGCGTATCACTACCAAATACCTTAGTCTTCCCCTATGTGGGGTGACATTTTTCGTTATTTTGAAACCCTACTCTGGCTCTTGCCAGGGGCCGCAACATAGCCCGGCCATAAATATGGTTGAACGCGGTTTCTGGGACCTCTCCACGGGTGATCCTCATCCAGATGGTGGTACTTTGTGTCAATCGGGTGTTTATCGCTTGTGTGATATCCTGGTGGGGTAAAGTGTACTACTACTACTAGCAATATATTTTTTAGGGCTGGGAGGATGAGCTCCCATTAGAACATTTGTTCTTGACAAAACTCAACTCTAGAAAAAAAAAAAAAATAAGTGATACAGATAACGTAGGGAAAATGTGTGTGTTTATTATGACATTATTACAAATAATAATATAAATATTTTCTGTTCAGCTTACTATTTTATTGTCACTATTATTATTACTATCATCTTGAATATATAGGCTCTGTAATAAACAGCAATGGAGACAGTTCAGTAGAAGTCAAAAGGAGGATAGCCATAGCAGTGCACATATTACACAGTATTACCAGTCTATGCTGAAGCACCGGCAAGCAAATCAAAGTCAAAATCTTGAAAGCAAGCAACTTCACAGTAGCAATATACGAATGTGAGTCGTGGACTATTATTCCCTATTTAAGGACGGAAATAGGGGCTTTTGAGTTGAAATGTTTTAGAAAAATTATCAGAATACCACGGACAAAGAAGACAACAAAGAGACGTTCTAAAAAGACCTGAACACCAAGGAAGATTGGCTAATAAACAGCATCTTGGCCCTGAAGCTAAAATGTTTTGATCGCATCAAACGCCATGGCGAATGGGCGGGGGAGGGGGGCAGAAGGCATTGTACCAGGAAGGAAGGACACGGGCCGATCACTGCGAAGATGGGCACAAGATATAAGTGACTCTTTGAGTATGAAAGTACATGAGGCGGCAGAACTGGCGAGAGACCGAGTTTCTTTAAGGCAGATCGTGATGAGAGCGACGTTCTGCAAAGGACCTGCTACATGATGATTATCATCGTCATCCTTTTATCATCACGTGTCTAAGTAGATACCTCATCTTAGTAAAGTGTCTTTAATGTTGTCATTTTATCTTGTTCATACGCTGTATCGTCTTTCTCCTTTTCCGATGAATGACCAGCCTGGTATGGCATCACAAGACATTCACTGCATACTACTGTTACTGCCACTACTTCTACCACCGCCAGACTACCACTACCAGTACCACTACTACTACTGTTACTACCTCTTCTTCTTCTTGTTTTTTTCTTTTTCTTCTTCTTCTTCTTCTTCTTCTTCTTCTTCTTCTTCTTCTTCTTCTTCTTCTTCTTCTTCTTCTTCTGCTGCTGCTGCTGCTGCTGCTGCTGCTGCTGCTGCTGCTGCTGCTGCTGCTGCTGCTGCTGCTGCTGCTGCTGCTGCTTCTTCTTCTTCTTCTTCTTCTTCTTCTTCTTCAGCATCCCGAGCTTTTGAAGTTCATTACTGCAGATTTAACCTACCTCCATTCATCTCTCTGGATGGCCTTCTCTTTCCAGACGGTGACAGCGAGTGTCTGCAGGTCTGTCTGGAAATTATCTCTCCATCGCCTTCTTGGTCTGTCTTGTGGTCTACGACCATACAGCTCCCTCGTGTATACAGTTTTTACCTCTCTTTTATCTGACATTCTCCTAGTGTAACAGGCGCTGGACGACTGTTATATAAATTGAATTAGGCTTATTTAAGCGAGCTAAAAACCTGGCTAACTTGGGGTCAGGAAGTAATAAAACAGACGGGAGTGGTCAGTGGCCTCTCCTGTTCGGACGAGTAACATGTAGTTCTGATTTTTCCGTTGCGTCCAATGGTTTAGGGCAACGCGGGTTGAGTTGTGTATGCAGAGATAGGTTCCATCTGTTGTAGGGTATTTACGAACACGTTGTGAATTTTAATGCATTATTATGTGTGAAGAACTTGTCTTATGTTCAGTGAAATAAACAAATGTTGCATGTGGTAATTATAGTTCAAGTTGTTTTGGTTTAGATTAGGGCTTGTGGTTAGTGTGCGTAGTTTATTTATTTGTTGTCTGGCTAATTAGATTTCACACAGAAGATCTCGTGTCTGGACTAGAATATTTCTGTTTCTAGTCCCCACCTAACGAACTAATTTTTTTTTTTTTCTTTCTTGGTACCAAGGGCTTCTCCGTTCTAGTACACTAGTATGCCCCAGTCATTTCAGTCTATTATCTCTGTCAGTGATTAGTTGTGATTTCAACAGGTACATTTTGTTGTTACTTCTCACTCTCCATTCCACGCTGTTTGCATAGTTGATGGGTTTAAAGACTCGTCGTAAGACCGATTAAGAAAACAGTTTGTAATAATCAGTTTACGTTTGGTTTACACTCCACTAACAGGTTTAATGTCATTGCACTATTCGCCTTGTGAAATATTCTCACCACCCCTAACCACCACCCCTAACCACCACCCCTAACCACCACCCCTAACCACCACCCCTAACCACCACCCCTAACCACCACCCCTAACCACCATCCCTAACCACCATCCCTAACCACCATCCCTAACCACCACCCCTAACCACCATCCCTAACCACCACCCCTAACCACCATCCCTAACCACCACCCCTAACCACCATCCCTAACCACCATCCCTAACCACCACCCCTAACCACCACCCCTAACCACCACCCCTAACCACCACCCCTAACCACCACCCCTAACCACCACCCCTAACCACCATCCCTAACCACCATCCCTAACCACCATCCCTAACCACCACCCCTAACCACCACCCCTAACCACCACCCCTAACCACCACCCCTAACCACCATCCCTAACCACCATCCCTAACCACCACCCCTAACCACCATCCCTAACCACCACCCCTAACCACCACCCCTAACCACCATCCCTAACCACCACCCCTAACCACCACCCCTAACCACCACCCCTAACCACCACGCCTAACCACCACCACTAACCACCACCACTAACCACCACCCCTAACCACCACCCCTAACCACCACCACTAACCACCACCACTAACCACCACCCCTAACAACCACCCCTAACCACCACCACTAACCACAACCACCACCACTAACCACCACCCCTAACCACCACCCCTAACCACCACCCCTAACCACCACCACTAACCACCACCCCTAACCACCACCCCTAACCACCACCCCTAACCACCACGCCTAACCACCACCCCTAACCACCACGCCTAACCACCACCCCTAACCACCACGCCTAACCACCACCACTAACCAACACCACTAACCACTAACCACCACCCCTGACCACCACCACTAACCAACACCACTAACCACTAACCACCACCCCTAACCACCACCCCTAACTAACACCACTAACTACCACCACTAACCACCACCACTAACCACTACCACTAACCACTACCACTAACCACCACCACTAACCACCACCACTACTACTATTTATAGTGTCGCTGCGACTGATGCTACTTCTACTACTAATACAACTACTACTTCTGCCGCCGCCGCTGCTGCTGCTGGTACTATTACTACAACAACAACTACCAGCTGCTGCTGCTGCTGGTACTATTACTACAACAACAACTACCAGCGGCTGCTGGTACTATTACTACAACAACAACTACCAGCTGCTGCTAATATTGTGACGATGAGGTCTACTACTGCTGCTGCAAGGACTTATACTACTACTTATGCTACTGTTACTACTACTGCTACAACAACTACTACTATTATTAATGATGCTGCTAATACTACTAATACCAATTCTGCCCTTATCCCCACGACTATCGCAAGTATGCTGAGTTGCCCCAACCACCGTCTTCTCCACCCTGCTCCACTCTCATCATTGCAGCCATCGTCAACTGCACAAGAAAACACCTCACCACAGGTTTTGCAGATTCCACAAAATAGCAGAGTTATTTCCCCTGTCATGTCTACCGGAAGTTAATGAACAAAATCATAGACCAATCAGCGAGCCGGCTCATTTTCCGGAAGAATATGGCAGAAATTTCCATCTACGCGCTTTTCCTGTTGCAGTAATAAAAAATAGTATTATGTACGGTCTTCAGGCATAGAGCACTAGCCTTTTCTAAGTGCGTAGTAATAGTAAATATTATTATTATCATTAATCAATGAGGTACCGTCTCCGCAATAAAGGTTGGCTGCAATGAATCTCCAATACTCTTTGTAACGTGTCTTGATTATACACTCTCAGACTGCTGTTTGTCCAACTCTTGGTGTTGTCTTCCCACTTGTATCGATGTCTACTTCTGACTCTCTCGTTGTCTCTTATTATTACGGAAACTGCAGACATTAGGGGTTGTGTGGTCTCGAGGTATGGCGTCTGCCTCGAGTTATGGAAGTCCCGGGTTCAGGCCCTGGTGAAGGCTGGCAGGCGACTAGTCGTTCTGCGGAGAGAGACTGAGCCATATGGGATGTAACCGGGTGCAGTGAACTCGATCCTTACGACTGTAATCTTTAGTTTTGAGGACAGGAGCTCACTCCTAGCAGTGGATGGGACATAGACACGAGCAACATGGAAGACATTGCTGTTTCAGCGCGTACTATCCCCAAAGACAACAGCGGTACAGTATTGCCAACTTTCAATGTGGAGACGGCACATCCTTTTCTTATGCATGGTTAGTAGTAATAGATTTTTACCCTACCAGGACATCACACAAGTGATAAACACCCGATGACACAAAGTGCCACCATGTGGATGAGGATCACCCGTGGAGAGGTCCCGGAAACCGCATTCATCCATTAGACCGTATTTATGGTCGGGATATATTGTGGCCCCTGGCAAGAGCCAGAGTAGAACTTCAAATAACGAAAAATTGCGTCTCACAAGGAGATGACTGGATTGAGATTATATGGTTAGAAAAAGGCGAGCTTTTTAGCCCCTTGCACGTTTTGGGGGGACGGGGATCCCATCTAAGTTGGAGCCCGGCTCTCTAGTGTAGTTGGTTAAACGTGACTTTTGCGGCGAAAGGGTGGCGAACTCCTTGTGGTCCGGGTTCACTCCCGGGGTTAGGCAGAAAAAGCCACATTGCTCCCAGATTAATGGTACCTATAATGGAATCAAAGCCGAAGGGTTGCGATTTCCAAAGTACCGAGCCCAGGGGTTTACAGCTCATGGTTTCTGGATACTTTAAAAAAAAAAAAATCGAAGTTGGAAAAGGGGAGGGGAAAGCCCTTGATGTTCCAGCATTGATGTCGATTCATTAAAAAAATAACATATTCCCAACTTTCCCGAAATTAGAGGCATTGCAACTGCGGAAATTCCCACAGTGTCCCAATTCCCGAAGCCCCTGACAATTAGTTCATCGTGTAGGATTTCCCCCTCTCATAGACAGAAGCATGTGATCTGTCGCTTGATTACTGTAGTATAACGACATGGGAGGATCGGATCAGTTCCGTGATTTTGATGAATAGACGGGGACACTGTGGACACCCGGCGATTAAATCATACTTAGCTGTGTCTTAGATAGAGGAGAAAGGGAACTGGTCGGCGCATCTCGTGAAAACGCTTAATTAGAATATGTATGATGAGCGGATATTCGTGTTCTTGGAGGTAATCTTTGATTGGGGATTATCGTCAACTTGTGCTTTTCTGTCGAAGTCGTTTTTTTTTCTGCATTTCTTTTCCTGCTCATCTTTCTTTCTTTCTTTCTTTCTTTCTTTCTTTCTTTCTTTCTTTCTTTCTTTCTTTCTTTC
>CAJHNH020001669.1:520000-582500 GCA_905116865.2 Candidula unifasciata
CCACCCACACACCCATTTATTTATCTATCCATCTGATGATCGACTAATCTATTCGCGCATTCATTTACGCATTCATTCATTTACACATATCCATCCAATTATAAATCTATTTATTGATCCATTCACTCATCTATGCATCCGTCTATTTATCCATCTGTCCATCCATATATCCACCAGGCATCAATGTGTCTATAATATCTCTAGCTAATTCAAAACATTATAATTCGCCCCAAAGGTCGTGCCTTCAAATTTGAAAAAAAAATATCTCGAAAACTCATGTACGTAACAGATCGAAGTTTTGCATTTAGTCTTAGATTTCACAAGTATCTATGATTTTGTAAATTACAACTGCACATATGCTGCTGTTTTCTGAAAGCGTTTGACTAATCATTTGTGTACCGCTTTAAAAACATAAATAGAATATACTGTACCTGACACTCGCATGGACATTGATTTTAAATCAGTGAATATGTTGAGCCATCCATAGTCATTATTTTGATAGCCTATTCTGCATACAATGAAAAATCCACAACTCGCCAGAGGCTAACGCTAAATATTACCAACTGAAAGTAAAACGGCTAAGAAACGCGTGCAATTTGATGTTTGGAAAAGTTACAGGTGCTTATTTAAGTGTAAGCTTGCTAATTGTTTGCTTTGAATCGGTGTTTATTCTTTTTTTTTCCTCCATGTACCACAAATAGGGCAAAATGAATACTAGATGTTTGATAATATTTAAAAAAAATATCTCATAAGAACATGATTATTAACAGGTTGCTTGCTAATCTTCACCAACTTACACCGAACGGTTCGTAAGTTACAGATTTTTTAAAACTGTGCACGACTTTTGAAACGGACTGTAGTAACATCATTACTCTACACCCCTAAACCTGAACAACCTCCTCCCACCTCATGCGTATTCTCGTGACACAAATCATCCTCCAAACAGACACAAGAGAATCTGCTACCTGCGAGTGCAGAGCCGAGAGACTCCTGGCCATGTAGTGTGCAGGATTGCCCAAACTACTCCGAGCCACCTTAGACTTTCGGTTCTACTTGTGACCTAGCTGCTGGAACCAAATGTTTATCATGGCTTACTGCTGGAGGGGAGGAGGAAGAAGACTCCCCCAAAAGAAACATACATGACGACACAACAGCTACACCCGGAGAGTAAAGTCAAGCACCTTTTTCTTCTGTCTTATCCTTGAACACGGCACAGACTTGCTTCACCAATCTCTACATTGAGGTCACACAATCCTGTTAGCGTCAGAGATTCGTTATTATCTCAGCAGCCTAATGCTATAGCGTTAACGGTATTAGCTCTGTCCGTGCTTCTTCCTCTTTGCACTGGTGCATTACCTGCCAGCTGGCCAGCTCTCTCATTACCCTTTACTCATACATGTCCAGGTTTTTTGCCGGCTCCATCAGAACTCGAACCCACGATCTTTGGATCAGTAGGTTTAGGTTTAGACGACGGATCAACATCATGGCCCAAAGAGTAGTAACCTATAAGTGCTCCGTTCTACTTCTGACTCAAGCCTGAGTCCGAAGAATCTTAGCGCAGTGCGCGAACTCCGTAGCACCAGCGAGGATCGTGAAATACTTTGGGTAGATTTTTAGCTCAAAATTTTGCCCAGACAGCGCCGTTAGGCTACTCTTTTCGATTTCAAACTGCGAAGTGATTTTTTAACGTGCGACACAATACACACAGGCGTCAGGTCTCACTACCCAGAGACCAGGGGAAATTACTAGAAGTCCACGTGAAAAATCTTCACTGGGGTTTGAACCCGAAACCTCAGCACTGGAGGCGTCCATGCCTCGTGACCACGCAGCGACATCTGGAAAGATACACACCATAATATTAAAGATGCATGACAGCAGAACAAATGACAAAAAACAGAGCAGACATATCTCAACAGGAACCAGTAGTTAAATTATGGGCGCAACTGAAAGCATCTCAAGTGTTAGGAATTGATGAAAGCGCCGCTGGAGGAAGAGCACTGGAGCGTTAACACAAGAATAAACAAGCCTAGATTTGCTATTATCACCACGGGACCAGATTGAACAGCTAAATCCATCGGCTAGAATAACAAACTCACAAGCAATATAAATGTAAAAATAGGAATGTTTGCAAATTTCCTTGAAAAGTTGTGTACCTGGGACAATAACCTTTGTTCTGAAATGGATTAGTGGGTCAGAAGCCGTCTTCGCAATTTAGGTTGGCTGCAATAGATTTGTGTTCATTATTCATGTCAGAATTATCTTTAGTGCATACCCATATCTGCTTCCATAAGTAGCGTTGTGTTATCTCTATCGGCGTCACTGCACATTGGGCATTTCCGTGTGTGCTCAGTCCTCCTATGCAGCAGCATTTCCAAGTAAGTTTTGCAGACTGTACCCATTAGCAGATGGTCATAGTGTCTTTCTGGGTTGACCTCGGAGACGGCGCAGACGTGCTTCACCAAATTCTACCCTTAGGTCACGCAATCGTGTTACGCGTTAGGAATTCAGTATGGTCCAAACAGCCTAGTACGTTGATGATACCAGCTCTGTCCTAGCTTCTTCCCGTTTGCATTGATGCGTTGCTTGTTATCTTGTTCGCTCTTTCATTATCCTTTACTCCTGCATAAACAAAGTGTTTAGATCCAGGTGAAGGAGGTCAGCTGCGACTACTGAATGTTTTTGGAGCGTACACTACCTGTTGCTAAGTTTTGAAGCACGTTCATGAAGCCTGGAACACTTACCACATGTGTGGCTGCTTTTGGGGTTGAGACAGGCCTAGCAAGCTGGCGATGGATTTAATACCGCCACAACAAGTTCAATGAGATATAAACGGACTGAGCAACATAGCAAGACAGGAAATCAAATGGATTTTCCCCTTGGAGAGAATGTCCTCTGATGCTATACCATTCAAGACATATACCAAAAGAGGAGAGGGACGTAGTGCAAGGGGCAAACCAAGAACAATATGGAAGGATATCATCAAAGACACTCTACAGTACCGCGATGTTTCTTTGGTCGAAGAAGCCAGAAAAAGCATGATGAGGCAGGACTTTATATTTCCCTCGACACCCGAAGCAGGACTTTAAATCTCCCTCGACACCCGAAGCAGGACCCTATATCTCCCTCGACACCCGAAGCAGGACTTTATATCTCCCTCGACACCCGAAGCAGGACTTTATATCTCCCTCGACACCCGAAGCAGGACCTTTTATCTCCCTCGACACCCGAAGTAGGACCTTATATCTCCCTCGACACCCGAAGCAGGACCTTATATCCCCCTCGACACCCGAAGCAGGACCTTATATCTCCCTCGACACCCGAAACAGGACCTTATATCTCCCTCGACACCCGAAGCAGGACCTTATATCTCCCTCGACACCCGAAGCAGGACCTTATATCTCCCTCGACACCTGAAGCAGGACCTTATATCTCCCTCTACACCTGAAGCAGGACCTTATATCTCCCTCGACAACCGAAGCAGGACCTTTTATCTCCCTCGACAACCGAAGCAGGACCTTTTATCTCCCTCGACACCCGAAGCAGGACCTTATATCTCCCCCGACACCCGAAGCAGGACCTTATATCTCCCTCGACACCCGAAGCGGTAAAAGAGGACGTCAAGAAGTAAAAAAACCTCTTTAGCATGTGTTTCACATCTGCGCTGCAGCAATCAGCAGACCTCGGCTTTGTATTCTAGTCAGTGAGAAATCAGTTCGCCCTGTTTAGGGTCTTCAACACGTATTATCTGTCATGTAGAATTGTGTCTATTCTGCCCGTAGAAGGAGCACTTTCTATGGTGACACTGCCTGCAAGGGCATCGGCTCTCTCGTTGCCTCTCACACCGGCATATCCTGGGGCAAAGATGAAGTGATTCTGTGAAGCGTCGCTGTTTTTGATGATTGTTCCTATTCTCATCACACAGTCCAAGCTCTGATCTTTAAAAAAAAAAATTACATTCCAGGTTGCAATGAATGTGAAACACCTGCTATGTATTATCTAGCGACCCCCCCCCCCCCCCCCCCCCCCCTTTTTTTTTCCCCTCTGTGGAGTCCTTCAGCTCGTATTTCTTCTATCACTAGATTACCGTGGTGTAACGGCTGCATGCTCGCCTTTTTTAATGACCTGAGCTCTCAGGTCGACACAGGTCTATAAAAGTCTAACCCTTTATGCCCAGTACACACAGAGGCGTAGAACAGTTCTTTAGTGTTTTTTCTCAACACTTTATGCTATAATTTTACTTGTACCACTGTCAACCTCTTGCTTCAACATGTCCGTCATGATTGTATGTCCGTCCGTTTTCTAGTTTTGATAACAACTCTCTTTTCATTTAAAACGCCTTCTGTCTATGTTTCTTGGTGAGCTCTCTGTATGTCTATCCTGTCTGTCTGTCTGTCCGTCCGACCGTCTGTCTGTCTGTCTGTCTGTCTGTCTGTCTGTCGGTCGGTCGGTCGGTCGGTCGGTCGGTCGGTCGGTCGGTCGGTCGGTCGGTCGGTCGGTCGGTCGGTCGGTCGGTCGGTCGGTCGGTCGGTCGGTCGGTCGGTCGGTCGGTCGGTCGGTCGGTCGGTCGGTCGGTCGGTCGGTCGGTCGGGGTCGGTCGGTCGGTCGGTCGGTCGGTCGGTCGGTCGGTCGGTCGGTCGGTCGGTCGGTCGGTCGGTCGGTCGGGTCGGTCGGTCGGTCGGTCGGTCGGTCGGTCGGTCGGTCGGTCGGTCGGGTCGGTCGGTCGGTCGGTCGGTCGGTCGGTCGGTCGGTCGGTCGGTCGGTCGGTCGGTCGGTCGGTCGGTCGGTCGGTCGGTCGGTCGGTTCGGTCGGTCGGTCGGTCGGTCGGTCGGTCGGTCGGTCGGTCGGTCGGTCGGTCGGTCGGTCGGTCGGGTCGGGCGGTCGGTCGGTCGGTCGGTCGGTCGGTCGGTCGGTCGGTCGGTCGGTCGGTCGGTCGGTTCGGTCGGTCGGTCGGTCGGTCGGTCGGTCGGTCGGTCGGTCGGTCGGTCGGTCTGTCTGTCTGTCTGTCTGTCTGTCTGTCTGTCTGTCTGTCTGTCTGTCTGTCTGTCTGTCTGTCTGTCTGTCTGTCTGTCTGTCTGTCTGTCTGTCTGTCTGTCTGTCTGTCTGTCTGTCTGTCTGTCTGTCTGTCTGTCTGTCTGTCTGTCTGTCTGTCTGTCTGTCTGTCTGTCTGTCTGTCTGTCTGTCTGTCTGTCTGTCTGTCTGTCTGTCTGTCTGTCTGTTTCTCCACCAACCATCTTTCTCTCTATCTGTCAGTGTATCTATTTCTCTCTGACACAGCCCGTTTTTCCCTTTCTTTATTTATTAGTTTATCTATCTTACCCCCCCCCCCCCCAATTCCCCCTTTCCCCCCCCCCCCACTCTTTTTGAAGCGAAATCTGTACATTCCCAAAACTCGACAACTTCCGCTCCTAGATGCCCGGGCCCGCAAATGTCCGCCAAGTGCCCTAATAACCTTCCAGAAACGGGCAGCGATTAAACATAACCCCTTGCACGGCCTGCTAGCATTTTTGTGCGGCTCCCAAATCTCTCCTCTGACCGATGTGGAGTGGCTAATTTCTGTCAAAGGTCTCATCTCGATTTCACCGATCGATACCGCGCTCCTTCAGTGCATGTAATGGAAGGTGTAATCATCAGGCTTGCGTTCAAAAGAAAATATATTTCTAAACTCCCCGATGAAAGAAAGATTGATGACAAAATAAAAAAACGTGGAGATGAAAGTGGTGAAAATGATTTTATAAATGTAAGAGAGAGATAATAAATGTAAGGGAGATAATAAATTTGAATTCAGATAAGAACTAATGTGTAAAGAAAATATCTTATGAAATAATGGAAGGGGGGATAAGAAATGTTCAAAGGGAGGTAATACTTGAATATAGGCAGATAAAAGACCCTTTTCCACGTTTTTGGGCGTTCTTTGCATGTAGGACCACAACTCTATTTTATAGAGCAATCGGCACTGGGTTTGTGATGTTAACAATACGCAGGTCGCCTTTACTTCCCAGGACTATCTAGTACCTTTTTAATGCTGAGGCACTCTACGAGTTAAAGTTTTTTTTTATTTTTTATGCGGCTCGGCCAGGATTTGAACATCCGACCTTCCGATGTTAACTGTCAATTCATTTCTTACGTCCTTGTTAGGACGTAATTTTTTGTTGTTTGAAGCCCCACTCTGGCTTTTGCCAGGGGCCGCAATATAGGCAGGCCATCAATATGGCCAAATGTCTGAACGCGGTTTCTGGGACCTCTTCACGGTGATCCTCATCCACATGGTGGCACTTTGTGTCATCGGGTGTTTATCGCTTGTGTGATGTCCTAGTGGGGTAGAAAGTCAGTCAGTCAGTCAGTCAGTCCGATGTTAACACAAAGAAAGAAGAGGAAAGACATACACAGCTAACAACAGGGTAGAGGACGAGCGGTCTGACTCGGAAGGAAGCATCCATCCCAGAAACGGCGCAAATACTCGAATTTAGCCACGAAAGTGACACAAATAACCCAGACCACAAATATAGGCGGAGACTGTTAGAAGCCTCTGCTAGCTAGCAGCAGTCTGAAAGTGGTCGACCGTTTAATTTTTTCTTAAAGGGAATCGGAATCGAATCGGAAACCTTCCGATTTTTAACAGTTTATTATTTGCCGTCCTAATGCTGGCCACATTACCCACCTAGTGCCGATTCGTCTGTAAAAATATGGGGAGCTCTTCCCATATGCCCGATGTGCCTAAGGGGTGAAAAGGGATCTTTACTTTACTTTAGATACTATAAACATATTCTAATGGCTGAACGCGGTTTCCAGGACCTCTCCACTGGTGATGCTCATCCACATGGTAACACTTTGTGTCATCGGGTGTTTGTCGCTTGCGTGATGTCCTGGTGGGGTATAATGTACTAAGTGTGTGTGTGTAAGTAAGTAAAAAGAAAACAAAAATTCAAAGACGGGGCCCTTTTTCAAGCGGACAAGAAAAAAAGTTTGACGGATTGTTTGTTTGTTTGTTTGTTTTAGTATCCAGAAGCCATGAGTTGTTAACCCTTAGGCTCGGTATTATGGATATCGCAACCTTTCGGCCTTGATTCCATTGTAAATACCGTAAATCTGGGAGAAATGTGGCTTTCCTGCCTACCTCCGGGAGTGAACCCATACCACAAGGAGTTCGTCACCCGCTCACCGCGCAATCCGGTTTAGCCAACTACGCTAGAGAGCCGGGCATAAGTTTGACGGATAAATATCTCAAGTTGTGACCGGGGGGGGGGTGGGATTAGGTTGAGATTGTGACAGTTGGGATCCTAGTAAAAAATGACGGTGGCAGACAAGGCTCAAACGATAACCGACCGTCTGTGACGAAGTTATAGATAACTTAATAGGGCATCATCACTATTATCATCAAGTGCCTTGCCAGCTGGGGTGGGCGTTTATGCATTGCCACTTTTGTGTTCTGGATCAGTTCTATCGATAACATACCTCCATGCCACCGTCTTAAGCCATCCACCATCATGTCTCTTGGTCTGCCTCTGCCTCTTTTACCAGGGATCTTTCCATTCGTTACGATATTTTCCAGTTCTCCTTGTTTTATCACATGACCGAAGAACTTTGTTTGTCTCCTTTTTATTGTTGTATACAATGTTTTACTTTAATTAGCCATTTCCAGGCAATCTTTGTTTGTTATTCTTCCCAAGAACCACATCTCAGTTGCCTCCAAACTCTTCTTAATTTGTTTGCTCACATTCCAAGATTCACTGCCATACAACAGGATAGGCTCATGTAACATTTCAGTACTAGTTTTCTGATGTTTAACGGGAGTGATTTATTACATAAAATGCTTTACATCTCCATAAATTATGTCTTTGCCTGGTCAATTAGCTGTCAATGTAGTCACACATCGTCCATCTGATGTTATGAATGTCCCAAATACTTGAATCTATAGGGGCACGTGACATTCAATCAAAATTTGCCAATGTAATGGAATGTTGAAGAATGTTTCTGAAAGCACACTCTTCGACCTTTGGTGCCGGTGTTTACTACATTGTATGGTGCTGCGCACAGTGGAAATAAAGCCACCGTGGTCTAGTGGCTAGATGCTCGTCTGCGGACCAGAAGGTCGCGGGTTCAAATCGGAACGGACACGGACTTTTTTTTTTAATTCACAAATTATCTTGGCTTCCAGGCCGA
This sequence comes from Candidula unifasciata, assembly GCA_905116865.2. Classification (NCBI taxonomy): domain Eukaryota; kingdom Metazoa; phylum Mollusca; class Gastropoda; order Stylommatophora; family Geomitridae; genus Candidula; species Candidula unifasciata. Next base: position 528,161 of record CAJHNH020001669.1, read on the forward strand.
CCCAGCCCTAAATGGGTACCGGGGTAAAGTCATGGGAAGTAAAGCCTGACCAGAAAGCCCACGGAGTGTCCATTGGTCTATAAAATACTGTCTCTCCCCTACAACATACAACATGGAATTGCTGCACTGGTCCAACAACATAAACTCTCCCTCCCCTACAACATACAACATGGAATTGCTGCACTGGTACTACAGCATAAACTGTCCCTCACCTACAACATACAACATGGAATTGCTGCACTGGTCCTACAACATAAACTGTCCCTCACCTACAACATACAACATAGAATTGCTGCACTGGTACTTAAAAAAAGTAAAGGACCTTTTTCCACGCCTTTAGGCGTAGAGGGCATATAGGGCTAGACCCACATTTTTATAGACCAATCGGCACAAGATGTGTGATGTGGTCAGCACCACGCCGGCCGCCTTTACTTCCCGGGACTTCACCCTGTACCCACTCAAGGCTGGGTCTACCTGAAAACCAAGGTCATTTTTGAAGCTGCACGTGTACTAGAACATAAACTATCATACCTCTACAACATACAACAACAGAATACAGTACCCCACCCCATAACCTTTCTATAAAGTAAAGTAAAGATCCCTTTACACGCCCTTAGGCGCATCGGGCATATGGGAAGAGCACCCATATTTTTTATAGACCACTCGGCACTCGGTGGGTAATGTGGTCAGCATTACGCCGCTGACCTCTCTATACACCCACACACAGAAGAAATGCCAATCTGCCTACTTAAATTATTTACATTTTAAAACTAATTTGGTTGGGAACTTAAGCCACACATTCAGTTCGTGTTTACACGACCCGTATACCAGTTACACAATTTCTTCTTTTACACAGTGACACGTTAATGTATCTATGGTCGGTAATATTGATTAATGTACTTATGTCTCCGCTCCCAAACAGCAGCATAGATGTAAATTATCATTATTCCCATCAAAATGTCAGGGAAGATAAGTTATCATTATTCCCCATCAAATTACCCAGGAAAGAAAATTCTTTGATCGATGTATGTTGCTTGCTGTTGTGGCGGTGTTGTTGTAATTACTGTCGCTAAGACGAAAAGTCCGGGGTGAATTTTATCTGTGACAGAAAATGAGATGTGTAACAGAAAACCCCACGAAGGTAACAATGATTACAGAAGACAAAAGACAGGCACCTCAGCTTCTTATACTTTCTGGAGCAGTTGGGTGGGCGCCTAGTTTAAGTGAGTAGTAATAAAAACAACATATTTGATTATTATAATTACCATCATTAAGTGCCGAACTGTGAGACAACTAATTAAAACCTAATTGATACAAAATTGCTAAAGAAGAAAACCCGGTTAACACGAACAAAAGGTTGCTTCCAGAAGAGATGTTTATTATTATTAGTCCCTCAGTATGTGCTATGAGAGTCAGGGAACATACAGCACATGGCGATGGCGAGTGTGACTCTGCTGGTTCTTACTTGTTTCCTCAAACAGTTGTGGCCAGGCATACAGTTCTTTCTCTCAATTTCCAGTTTACTTCTCCATGTCTTCCTTTCGTCTACCTTCTTCTTCTTTCATTGTACATTAACACTTCTTTCCTTTCTGTTTTTCCTTTGTTTCTTTGTTTCTCTTTTTTTTTTTTTCTCTTTAGCATCGTCGTAATAATTATTCTCATAATCCCCTTCTTCTCCTTTCTTCTTCTTTTTCTTCTTTTTCTTCTTCTTCTTCTTCTTCTTCTTCTTCTTCTTCTTCTTCTTCTTCTTCTTCTTCTTCTTCTTCTTCTTCTTCTTCTTCTTCTTCTTCTTCTTCTTCTTCTTCTTTTTGTCTTCTTCTTCTTTTTCTTCTTTTTCTTCTTCTTCTTCTTCTTCTTCTTCTTCTTCTTCTTCTTCTTCTTCTTCTTCTTCTTCTTCTTCTTCTTCTTCTTCTTCTTCTTCTTCTTCTTATTCTTCTTTTTCTTCTTTTTGTTCTTCTTTTTGTTCTTCTTCTTCTTTCTTCTTCTTTTTCTTATTTTTCTTCTTCTTCTTCTTCTTCTTTTTCTTCTTCTTCTTCTTCTTCTTCTTCTTCTTCTTCTTCTTCTTCTTCTTCTTCTTCTTCTTCTTCTTCTTCTTCTTCCTCTTCTTCTTCTTCTTCTTCTTCTTCTTCTTCTTCTTCTTCTTCTTCTTCTTCTTCTTCTTCTTTTTCTTTTTCTTTTTCTTTTTCTTTTTCTTCTTTTTCTTCTTCTTCTTCTTCTTCTTCTTCTCCTTCTTCTTCTTCTTCTTCTTCTTTTTCTTCTTCTTCTTCTTCTTCTTCTTCTTCTTCTTCTTCTTCTTCTTCTTCTTCTTCTTCTTCTTCTCTTCTTCTTCTTCTTCTTTCCTTCTTCTTCTTCTTCTTCTTCTTCTTCTTCTTTTTCTTCTTCTTCTTCTTCTTCTTCTTCTTCTTCTTCTTCTTCTTCTTCTTCTTCTTCTTCTTCTTCTTCTTCTTCTTCTTCTTCTTCTTCTTCTGCTTCTTTATCTTCTTCTTCTTCTTTTTCTTCTTCTTTTGTTTCTGGTTAATTTTCTGTTGCTTTTCCTCCTCGACTCATTTCTATTCCTTCTCCTCTCAACCTCAACAACATTTTTTTAAATCTATGTCTCAGGAACAAACACATCCCATTCTCTGCCTCTTCACCCCCCCCCCCCCCCCCCAATTGAAAACAAAACAACTCACACACACTAACAAACACAAACACACACTCACATACATGCTTTCAGGCTTAACACCACCATAACAAACCAAGTTAAAGCAAAATTACACGATAACGAAACAAAACTTTAACAACAACAACAGAACAAATTTAAATGTACGACAATGACCTCAGCCAGACGACAAGCACCAGGTGACCTGGCGTGAGCACACAGTTTGATGTCGTCATCGACTTGTGTGGCAATTAACCGGAAGTCAGGGGGGACAATGGAAGGTGGCGGCTGTCTCCATGGCAACTGGGAACGCCAGCAAGAAATTACCTATCTTGATTGAATGGGTGTGTCCGTTTCTGGGGGATTGCGAGCGAGATGGATGTACGGGCGGGTGAAAACATAGACGGGTGGATAAACGGATAGACAGAAACACAGATGGACGATAATTCCTAGGTAAGATTAAAAGATGGACCACTTAACATCAGTGGAAGTAAAAGCAGCCAAAGATTGAACTGACCGTACACCCTGGGATCACCCAGAATGCTTCATTCATACATACCCCTACGTCAGGTCACATCGCTTCCATCAGGTCACACCACTCCCCTGCACCGCCTCCACAGTTACTACTCCATGTATACAACTCTGTGATACATTATAAATCCAAAAAATCCGTTCATAACTCCGACCCCAAAATCTGACCCCCAAAAACGATTTATATATTCCGACATCAAACTCCGACCCCAGCCACCATCCACAAAATCTGACCCCCAAACACGATCTATAAACTCTGACCCCAAACTCCGATCCCAGACACCATCCACAAAATCCGACCCCCAAACACGATCTATGTACGACCCTAAACATCATCCATAAACTCCGACCCCAAAATCCAATCCTTAACACCCTCCCCAAACTCTGATCTGAAAACTCTTAACTCCAAACCCCAACTCCTAACCCGAAGTTTGTCGGTCGGCAGATATATGGAAGGGTTCGCAGATATGTTCCGGTTGAAACAGATTAAAAGAATGAGTGATCCCAGTCAGAAACTGACCCGAATAAGGGCGACCCAGGTGGTGGGTCGCTGATTAAAAAATAATTAATAAATCCACAAGTGGAAAGCACACACAATAATGCCTCCACAAGCAGTTCTATCCTTAGCTTGTTTGGCTGTCTCGTCTGAACTTATTGTTCTATGTTGGCGAGCTGAATGTTAAATGTTGAATTAAGAATCGACATCACAAGACTCGGGACACTCCTATGTGCTTAGTCCCCATCTTCAGCAGCAAGCGAAGAGTTTCAATTGTGGCGGTACCAGCAGCCGTCTGATTGTATATCCGTCTCATCCTTCCCCTGGGTGTTGAGTGTCGGCCAGATCCCCTGGTAACTCCTCGCAGCGCCATTCTCCTCAGACCGTCATGATCTATCTGCGCCTCCGCACTGTTCACTCGTTCCCAAAGGGCCCTCAGAAAATCTAGCTTGTCATACATCAATTCACCACCAAGTGGTGCAGTACCAGCCAGTCTATCTGCCTGCTCGTTTTTCAACACACCGGTATCAACTGGAGAAAATATCCAAAGGTTGCTAACTGCCCGGGACCTCTGATGTTGGCGAGTCGAAAACATACAAGTATGTACTTATTATCTTATAATCGGAGCGACGATGGGCCGGTTCTGGTGGTGAACTGATGTACGTCAGGCTAGATGCCGTAAGGGCCCTATGGGTGATTGCAAAGTGCGGAGCACAGACGGATCATCTCGTTATGAGGGGATTGGTGCGTCAAGGTTGCTTGCTTGTTGTACCCCACTAGGACATCATCATCATCATCAGGTTCCTTGCCGACTGGCGTGGGCCATCATGCCTCTCCATAATCTACGATCTCCTGCAGCATGGATCAGTTCGTGTGCCGACACACCGCCATGCCATGCAACTAGACTGTCAAGCATCTTCTTTCGTTGTCTTTCTCTATTCCTCCTTCACAACATGTTCTATTTTCCCTCTTCTCATAACATGGCCGAAAAATGATGACTGTCGCCTTCTGATGTCTGTGATAAGTTGTCTTCTGGCTCCCGCCTCTTTCAAAACCTTTTGATTGCTTTTTTTTTTTTTGTGTGTGTGGCTCCCCAAGGTATTCTAAGCATTCTTCTGTAAAACCACATCTCTGAGGCCTCAAGAAATTGTTTGGCCTGCCTACCGATTGTCCAGGATTCACACAAGCGATAAACACCTGGTAACTCAAAGTGCAAATGCTGATGACGATCACCCGTGGAGGAGTCCCAGAAACCCCTTTCAGCCGTTATGGCCACAATTGTGGCCCAGCTATATTCAGGGCCCCCGGCAAAAGCCAGAGTGGGGCTTCAAATAACGAAAAATTGCACCCCTCAATGGGGACGACAAAGATAATGCGTGAGTTGGTGCGCCAAGGAGTGACTAGGGGGTTTGACCGATGCTCAACATTCGAGGGAAATGTGCGAGGGATATACAATCAGACGGTTACTGGTATCATCGGATTGGAAGCTCTTCGCTTGCTGCTGAAATTTGGGAAATGATGCTTCAGGGAATGTTCCGATTGATGAGTTGTCGATGCTTAATTAAACATTCAACATTATTGTATGTGTACACTCAAACAACCTGTTCTGTTGTATGGCAGCAAATCTTGGAATGTCACTGAACAAATTAGGAAGAGTTTGGAAGCAACAGAGATGTGGTTTCTGAGACGATTGTTACAAATAACTTGGACGGCCAGAGTAATTAACAACGATTGTTTGAAAGAAGCTAATGAAAGTAGATCTGTAGATACAACAATAAGAAAGAGACGAACACTGTTCTTTGGCCATATAATGAGAAGAGAGACTTTGGAGAACATCGTGACAACTGGAAAGATCAGTGGGAAAAGGGATAGAGGCAGACCAAGAGAGATGATGCTGGATGGGCTGAAACGATGGCATGGAGGGATATCATCAAGAGAGCTGTTCCAGGCAACCAGGGATCGTGATCTGTGGAGACGCATGATCGCCCACGCCAGTTGGCAGAGCACATGGTAATGATGACACTCAAACAGTACAAGTGCTTATCAAAAGTTAGTTGAATATCCATTTAAAAGATGTTGCATTATCACCTGGAGCATTTCTTGCCTGTGATTTTTTTTTATCCAGGTTACCCGGCTGTAAATCCTGGCTGAAAGTTCTGTATGTTCGTCCATTTCTGGACTGTAGTCTTGCTGCAGAGTTTTGATTGCACATCCGTTTTACAGATCTGTTTTAGTTCTATGCAGACTGCTGGTTCCCCGCCTCTCAGGGAAATGCACTCCGACTTCTTATGTTTCTTTTTGTGATGTCTCTCAGATTTACACCGACGGGCGAGTTCCTGTGATAAAATTGACTACTTTCTGGAGTTTCGTTTTGGTTCCATACATACAACTTTGGGTGCAGTGTTGACTCAGTGGGACGGTATTCCTTTCGGTCAGTTCATCTGTGTGTCATTTGTGTGTATATGAAAGCTAATCACCGTAACTTCATATATTTTTTAAATAGATTTTGTGAAAATGTAACATACTTTATGTTTTTCTTTCTGTTTTACATCCTTGTTTCTTCTTCCTTATCTTCTATGTTTGTTTTAGACTAAAAAGGATCTGCGTGGGCAGTTGGAATATCATGATATTAAACATACTGCCAATAAAGTGCATCATTTTATACAATATGACGAAAGATTTGCCAAAACAACCATAAATAGATTTCAATATTCACCATTCTCTCTCTCTCTCTCTCTCTCTCTCTCTCTCTCTCTCTCTCTCTCTCTCTCTCTCTCTCTCTCTCTCTCTCTCTCTTGCGTGACGAATAGCTACGTTCTTCTGGTTTCGGCAAACTAGTTTCAAACTGTCTGTCTGTCTGTCTGTCTGTCTGTCTGTCTGTCTGTGTCTGTTTTCACCGTCTGTCTAGTCAGTGTATTTATCTCTTCACCGTTTATGTCTCTGTACGTCTGTTATCGCTGTCTGTCAACGTGTCTGTACAACTGTTAACGTCTATCTCATCTGTTAATGTATCTTGCCTCTCTGTCTTCACCGTCTGTGCATGTCTTTGTCTATCAATTTGTCTGTCTTTTCTGTACACCCCCCCCCCCCCCCCCTGTCCACGACTCTATAAAATAGACAAAGACAGACACGTGAACACCATATTTGTCAAACCACACGTGAAATGAACTAAATCGCCCGAAGTCACCGCCATTTTCCCGGCCAGATTTCAGAAACTCGCAAACTTCAAGTCAATCTCCGTTGGCAGGGTCGGGCTTCTTGGCAACTTAATTCAATTTCTCCCCTCCTCATCTGATCCGTTGTGTTCCGGAGGTTGGCCATATTGAGTCATTTTTCTCCCAGGAACTTTCCTCCCGCCATCTGTACTTCACACAAAGAGGAGAGAGGAGGAAAGGAGCTGGGTCATAATCTCACTCTAGCAGACGGCTGAGGTAAGAGGTAGTGTGGAGTGTTTAAATCAAAAGACACTATAATATAAAGGGAGGGAAGCGGGCGCTGTTGACCTTACGGTGATTAAGCCAGCGTGGAGATTACTGAAAGCTAAGCGAAGTGTTACAGAATTTTTAAAAAGTCGTGACGAAATGTAACAATCTGGAACTCAGTAACTGCAGGATGTAAGTTCCTTAAATTTGGCATGCAATCTGTTATTAATCATTTCTTTGCAAGGAATATATTTTTTAGTGAATACCAACATCTAGTTTTAAGTTTGCCTAGTTTCTGGTATATTGGGGGTGTGTTGGGGGGGGGGGGGGGGGGGGGGGAGAGTAGACACCGATTCAAAGCAAACATTCAGCAGTCTTATAGTTAATTGAGCAACGGGCACTTTTGAAAACACTGAACTGTAGGCGTTTCATAGACGTTTCACTCTCAGGCGGTCATGTCCAGCATTAGTCTCTCGTGAGTTAGATGAACACAGTTTTTCATTGAATGCGGGATAGGCTATCGAAATAATCACCACGTATAGCTGCAGATGCGAGATGATTTCCAAACACTCTCCATGCGTGTAAGTTACTGTGTTTTCTATTATTTAGGAATAGGTAGGTAGGTAAGTTGTACCCTCACCAGGACATCACACAAGCGATAAACACCCGGTGACACAAAGTGCCACCAAGCGGATGAGGACCACCCGTGGAGAGGTCCCTGAAACCCTGTTCAGCCATTAAGCCATATTTAAAGCCCGGTTATATTTAGGGCCCCCGGCAAAAGCCAGGATGGGGCTTCAAAATAACTAAAAATTGCATTCCACTAGGGGATGACGATTTTAACGCCACGACCGTAGTATAGGGGTGCCAAAATTATTAGTCAAAAAAGGATTTTTAAAAATTCGCCGCATAAAGACATGGGAAATCCAAGACCAGATACAAAAATTCGTGTTTATCCGTGCAGGATTTTTTGAAATATTTGTTTAAAGGCTAGAGCACGATATTTCAAACACACTATAGTTGATTACATTTAAATATTCTCTCTCTTTCCTAACTGGTTTTCTCCCTTGTATTCATTGTTCTCTCCCTTACATAATGTGTTTCCCTCCCCCAACATATAGTTTTGTCTCCTTTGCATATACTGCTTTCTCCGTTTCATATACTATTTACCTTACGTATACTGTTGTCTCCCTTGTATATATATATATATATATATATATATATATATATATATATATATATATATATATATATATATGTCTGTGTGTGTGTGCGTGTGTGTGTGACTTTCTTTTAGATATAGTGTTCTCTACCTTGCATCTATTGTTTTATCCGTTATATATATATATATATAAATCTCTTTTTCTTCTTCTTCTTCGCGATCACCAGCTGTACACTCTGGCGGAAAGTTCTGGTTGCTCGTCCACTACTGAACTGCAGTCCTGCTCCAGAACCTGAGTGTTGCGTGTGCATCAGTTTTACAGATCTCATTCTCTTGACTGTTGATTCCTTGCCTCTCCGGCAGATGCACTCCGACATCAAAGGAAGCTCCCCAATTAGTCGACTCTTACGACATGCTTTTGGGGAGGCAGTGGGTCTATTCTTGTTTTCCCCACAATGGGGCCCCGGAACCCACACGGGGGATATATATATATATTGTTCTCTCCTTTGCACATATTGTTATCTCCCTTGCATATATTGCTCTCTTCCTTGCACATATTGTTCTCTCACTTGCACATTTTGTTCTCTCTTTTGCACATGTTGTTTTCTTTCTCACACATATATTGTTCTCTTTCTTGCACATTTTGTTCTCACCCTTGTGCATATTGTTCTCTCCCTTGCACATTTTGTTGCACATATGGTGTTCCCTACTTGCATTTATTGTTTTCTCTCCCGTGCATTTATAATCCAGCTATCTCCTTGTGAGATATAGGTTTTCGTTGTTGGAAGCCCGGCTTTGGCTCTTGCCAGGGGCCACAATATAGCCCGACCATAAATATGGTCTAATGGTTGAACGCGTTTTCTGGGACCTCGCCACTGTGATCCTCATCCGCATGGTGGTACTTTGTGTCATCTGGTGTTTATCGCTTGTGTGATGTCCTAGTAGAGTAAAAATCTACTACTGCTACCTTGCATATATTGCTCTCTCCCTCACATATATTGTTCTCTCCCTTGCACATATTGTTTTCTCCCTCCCATATATTGTTCTCTCCCTTGCACATATTGTTTTCTCCCTCCCATATATTGTTCTCTCCCTAACATATTTTGTTCTCTCCCTCACATATATTGTTCTCTCTCTTGTACATAATGTTCTCTCTCTCACATATATTGTTCTCTCTCTCACATATATTGTTCTGTCTCTTGCACATAATGTTCTCTCTCTCACATATATTGTTCTCTCTCTCACATATATTGTTCTCTCCCTCACATATATTGTTCTCTCTCTTGCACATAATGTTCTCTCTCTCACATATATTGTTCTCTCTCTCACATATATTGTTCTCTCTCTCACATATATTGTTCTCTCTCTCACATATATTGTTCTCTCTCTTGCACATATTGTTCTCTCTCTCACATATATTGTTCTCTCTCTCACATATATTGTTCTCTCTCTCACATATATTGTTCTCTCTCTCACATATATTGTTCTCTCTCTCACATATATTGTTCTCTCCCTTGCACATAATGTTCTCTCTCTCACATATATTGTTCTCTCTCTCACATATATTGTTCTCTCTCTCACATATATTGTTCTCTCTCACATATATTGTTCTCTCTCTCACATATATTGTTCTCTCTCTCACATATATTGTTCTCTCTCTTGCACATATTGTTCTCTCTCTCACATATATTGTTCTCTCTCTCTCACATATATTGTTTCTCTCTCTCTCTCTCTCACATATATTGTTCTCTCTCTCACATATATTGTTCTCTCTCTCACATATATTGTTCTCTCTCTCACATATATTGTTCTCTCTCTCACATATATTGTTCTCTCCCTCACATATATTGTTCTCTCTCTCACATATATTGTTCTCTCTCTCACATATATTGTTCTCTCTCTCACATATATTGTTCTCTCTCTCACATATATTGTTTCTCTCTCTCACATATATTGTCTCTCTCACTCTCCCTCACATATATTGTTCTCTCCCTCACATATATTGTTCTCTCTCTCACATATATTTGTTCTCTCTCTCTCACATATATTGTTCTCTCCCTCACATATATTGTTCTCTCCCTCTCACATATATTTGTTTCTCTCTCTCACATATATTGTTCTCTCTCTCACATATATTGTTCTCTCTCTCACATATATTGTTCTCTCTCTCACATATATTGTTCTCTCTCTTGCACATATTGTTCTCTCTCTCACATATATTGTTCTCTCTCTCACATATATTGTTCTCTCTCTCACATATATTGTTCTCTCTCTCACATATATTGTTCTCTCTCTCACATATATTGTTCTCTCTCTCACATATATTGTTCTCTCTCTCACATATATTGTTCTCTCCCTCACATATATTGTTCTCTCCCTCACATATATTGTTCTCTCCCTCACATATATTGTTCTCTCTCTCACATATATTGTTCTCTCCCTTGCACGTATTGTTCTCTCTCTTGCACATATTGTTCTGTCCCTCACATATATTGTTATCTCCCTTGAGAACCGACGGGATGGACCACCATACACTGGACAAAATGGCGACTGGCCGGGGCAAACGTGGCGTTTGGTCACCTATCAATGAATAAACAAGAACATGGATGAACAGTTAAGAAACCTACAACAGAATGAACAAAAAGGCAATGACTCAGCACACAAGAAAATGAACAAGATAACGAATAAACAATAAATCGGACAAACAATAAATCGAACAAACAATAAATCGAACAAACAAGACAAGGAACTGGCGAGGAAGTCAGACAGGAAACAGAGATGAAAGCAAGCTAAGGATGTGGTCCAGACAAGACAGACGAGAATCGACGCAAAATGATCTAGAATTGAGGGGGAGATAAAAGACACTGGTTAGGCATTGGCTGAAAAGAAACACCTCACATAACACACGCACTTACACATATAAACACAGGAAGAGAGAGAGAGAGAGAAAGAGTGTGAGAGAGACAGAGTGAGAGAGACAGAGAGAGTGGGAGAGACAGATATAGTGAGAGAGAGGGAGATAGAGAGGAAGACAGAATGAAAAAGAGGGAGGGAGATGGAAAACGTGGATACAGACAGATAGATACAGACAGGGAGAGCCAGAGAAGAGGGAGACAGACATATAGAGACACAGAAAGGGAGAGAGAGAAAGAGGTCAGAGGTGTTTCCATTACTGTATGTCACTCAATGTCTTTCTGTGTGTCTGTCCCTGTCTGTCTTCTGAATGTCTGTATGCTGTCTGTCTGTCACAGTCTTACAGTGTGTCTGTCTTTTCAATGTCTGTCTGTCAGTCTGCTGATTGTCTGCTGTCTGTCAGTCTGTAGTCTGTGTTTTCAATGTCTGTCTACATTCTGTCTGTCTGCTGCGTTGTTTGTCCGTCTGTCTGTCTGCTATCCGTCTGCATGTCTGTCTGAAACTCGCTAGCCCCAGCATCATGGTGAAGAAGAGGATAATGACGATAAAGAGGATACGAAAGACGATGGTGATGATACAGATGAGGATGATGATGGAGACGGTCGTGATAAGGAAGACCTGGACAATGATCCAGACGAAGAAGAAAGATGAGAGGAGGATGATTTTGAAGAAGAAGGAGGAGGAAGAAAAAGAAGAAATAGAAGATAGAAGAAGAAGAAGCAGAAGAAGAGGAGGACGAAGAAACAGAAGAAGAAGAAGAAGAAGAAGAAGAAGAAAAGAAGAAGAAGAAGAAGAAAAAGAAAAGGAAAAGGAAGAAGAAGAAGAAGAAAAAGAAGAAGAAGAAAAAGAAGAAGAAGAAGAAGAAGTAAAAGAAGAAGAAAAAGAAAAAAGAAAAAAAAAAGAAAAAAAAAAAGAAAGAAGAAGAAGAAGAAGATTTAACCTTCCTACAAACATCAAACAAACAAACAAAAAAACACGACAGGACGACAGTGACGAGATGAATGAGAACATCATGAACCAATGACGTAACAAGGCATTGATCACTGATTGATGACCGAACCACAAAAGTTAATTGTTTTACCACGCTCTACCTCGGGTTCTCCTTCTATGTCCCACCGAGTCCTTCATTCGCCAAATGAGAAGATAATTCTACCCGGGATGGGAACGTACAATACATTTTGATTGATGGCTTTTTCGTGGCCACATCGGAGTTGTTAAGTTGTATTTAAGTTGGACACGGCAAGGTTTCTGTTGTTGGTTTTTTGTTGAATGCATTAAACGCTGGACCGGTGACGTTGGTTGGTTGAATGTTGCTAAATTGAGTTTTGGGCTTCTGAGTGCCGTTAAGAGAGTTGTAAATGTTGCTGTTGTTCAACATTATCATCATTATCATCAGCAGTAGCAGCAGACGCAGCAACATCATCACCGTCTCCTGATCTTCATCATCAGCATCATTATTCTCAGTTCGTCTGTTTCCTATTTCGGTTCATGGAGGATGATTGTGTCTCTATTTCCAGAAATGCATCGTTCACTAGTTGACACCGTCTTCGTCTTTCTAGACACAAGCGATTTTTTTTTTCACGTGGATTTGGGCTTCAAGTAATTCCCCCTAATCTCTGGGTAGTGTCGGCTCTGTGGCTAAGTCTATGCGAACGCTTCGTAATCCCGGGGTGCCGGGTTCGATCCCATCTGCGAGCCATGCGCCTTGCGTTGGTTTCGACAGTGGTATCAGGGTGCCGACCGTCAAGAAAGCAATGGCAAACTACTGGACGTAAATTTGCCTAGAAAAACCACACAACAGCCAGGGGCTGCTGGGGTTGGTTCTGCAACGTCCTGTAAAGGATACGCGACTAACCTCGGGGTAGTAAAATCGTACGCCCGTGTTCATTGTTGCGCACGTAAAAAATCCCTTGGAAGTTGGAAATCGAAAAGCATAACCTAACGACGCTGTCCGGGCAAAATTCATAGTTTAAAAACTGCCTAAAGTTTTTCAGGATCCTCACCGGTGGTACAGAGCCTGTGCACTGTGCTGAGCTTCTTTGGACACAGACTTGAGTTGGAGGAAGAAGAAATAACTTATGGGTTACTACCTGTATGCCATGATGTTGATCGGTTGTTTAAACCTCAAACCTCTAGACAAAAGCTTTAAACTGTCCCATAATCCGGCATATCACAGCCCACTGTGTTGGCGAGTTATGAGTTATTATGGATTATCTTCACAGCACTCCGGACACATCCATAGGTGCTCAGATTCCCTACTCTCCAACAATTTCGGTTAATAGTGCCAGTCCTAACTTGGATGACAAGACTTCGTGTGCGTCCGGTGGGCTTCTCGTGCTTGACTGTGCCGCTATTTACTCTCAAATTTTCGTGGACACGTTGCTTCCAAGATCCTCGGAACGTCCTATCTCTCGAAAGGCATTGACAATGTCTGCGTGATCCATAGGCCGGCCATCTGCGATTAATGCAGCACCTGCCAGTCTATCAGCTCTTTTATTACCAACAACACCTGCATAGCCTGGGACAAATATGAAGTTAACTGAACACACAGAAGAGTTTTTCAATGGCCCAATCCACTGTCTGCGTAACCAGCCTCTGTCAGTCAGAATCCAGTGATCCGACTTCAGATCTCAGCGGAATCTTTTTTTTTTTCAACCATGTTCACATAGCCGTACGTCTTACTTAAATTACTCATCATTTTTCTTTAAAAAGTCACTGCTTTTTTCTTCATTTTTGTTCCCAAATCGCTGTCTTCTCTGCTTCTCTCTACTCCAAAATGACTCGAGGCGTCGCGGCTGCAAGAGATCTCATGAATGGGCCATATATTTTTTCATGTATAAAAACGACATGTTTCTCCGATGTTTTTTTAGGGGTTGGCTTATTCACGGGATGTGTTTAAAATATGTATTTCTTAACTTTAGACAATAGACCAAACGAAAATTACGTTGTCTTGTTCGCGGCGTAATGCTTACCACATTACCAACCGAGTGCCGATTGGTCTGTAAAACTATGGGTGCTCTTTTCATATGCCCGATGCGCTTAAGGGCGTGTAAAGTGATCTTTACTTTACTTTCTTTGTTCGTGGCGACGTCCTAAATTCGGGGGGAAAAGATAAGTACCTCCCGGAATTTATTTAGCGAAATCTTAGCAAAGTCCAAGAAATAATGAAGACTTTTCACCAAAAGACAGACAAGCTTAGAATTTCTGACTCAGCCATGAATACTACAGCTCGATTTTAAAACAAGGATCATATAATTGAATACACACACGCACGACATACTGGCTTTTGAAAATATTTCAGGGGAATTAAAAATTGATTCTAAGTTCCAAGGCATATAACTCTTTAAAGCGAAATCATTTGAAATAAGTATCTAGTACGAAGGCTGCTTTAACCGAGAGCCTATAATTATGGGACTTGAATATACCTGCACTGTTTACAGACTAAACAACACTCTGGGTTTAAGTGTTTTCGTGGGAGGCTAGGAGATGGTCGAAGCGAACGAACAATATTTTCAAATCTTTCCTTATCCCAGTCAGAACTGTATTTGTAACGTGCTTATAAATGTAAAGTAAATGTTCGGTTTCTGAAAAGTGGTCCCTATGTGGGATTTAGTGTTTAGTTATTTGAAGCCCCACCCTGGCTTTTGCCGAGGGCCCTGAATATAGCCGGGCCATAAATATGGCCAAACAGCTGAACGCGGTTTCCGAGACCTCTCCAAGGGTGATCCTCATCCGCATAGTAGCACTTTGTGTCACCGAGTGTTTATCGCTTGTGTGATGTCCTGGTTGGGTAAAATGTACTACTAATAAAGTGAAGGTCCCTCTTCCACGCTTCATTCGTATGAGAAATATAGGGCTAGACTTGTATTTTTAGTGACCGATCGGCACTTGCTGGCTGATGTGGTCAACAACACGGGGGCTGCCTTTACTTCCCAGTACTGCACCTGGTACCCACTCAAGGATGGGTCGACCTGGGAGTCCAGGTTTTTTTTTTTTTTTTTTTTTGAAATAAATGCTAGCTTTGTCAGGACGCTAAAAGGGGTTTCAAATGAAAATCTAAAAAGTGTGATATACATTATCGTCTTCTTCTTCTTCGCGTTCACCAGCAGTACACTCTGGTGGAAGGTTCTGGTTGCTCGTCCACTACTGAACTGCAGTCCTGCTCCAGAACCTAAGTGTTGCGTGTGCATCAGTTTTACAGCTCTCATTCTCTTGAATACAGACTATTGGTTCCTTGCCTCTCCGGCAGATGCACTCCGACTTCAAAGGAAGCTCTCCAATTAGTCGACTCTTACGACATGCTTTTGGGGAGGCAGTGGGTCTATTCTTGTTTCCCCCCACAATGGGGCCCCGGAACCCACTCGGGGGGATATACAATATAATAACTATGGTTAGTTGCGTATCCTTTACAGGACGTTGCAGAACCAACCCCAACAGCCCCTGGCTGTTGTGTGGTTTCTCTTGGCAAATTTACGTCTAGTTTGCCATTGCTCTCTGAACGGTCGGCTTTCTTGATACCACTGTCGAAATCAACGCAAAGCGCATGACCCGCATCTGGGATCGAACCCGGTAGCCCGGCATTACGAAGCGTTCGCATCAACTTAGCCACAAAGCCAACATAATAACTATAACAGTGTCTTACAAGCTATCAATATTGTTGTTATGTGAATAGTGTTAAGCACGTGACGTTACGGTGCCGACAAACACGGTGACGTCCTAACGACAGTCTAAAGATGGCCGCCTTACTTTTGACATACACCATAGAAGAGCAGCGTTCTTTTATCCGTTTGTTGATCAGTGAAGAGGTGAAATCTACAGCCTTTCATCTACAAAGAAACGCCCAGTGTGGTGATGCACCTGTGTTAGCCCAGAAGGTGTATGGGTGCAGTATTACAACGATAACAACAATAATTACAAAAGCAAACATACGCCGTACTCACAGTGGTACCTAAGAATTAAAAAAATAACCCGATACGAGATGGCGTCCGATTTCCAAAATCGTTCGGTTTCCAAGGCTAGGTTTCCCATTGAAATAATGGAAACTAAATTTATCTGTTGTACTGTCAATGAAACTGACAGTTCTAAGTGTACCTTCCTGATTACAGTACATTGACACGATATGATCAAATGTGAATGCAAATGTGAATAAATATGTATTTCAAAGAAAAAAGGTTTTGGATATGCACACGTCCCCTGACAGCAGCAAGCTGCAAGACAGTTATGATGAGATGAGATCAAGGTTAGACTGAAGAAAATAGAAACTGCCAAAGAGAAATACTGTCAGTGACATGACAAGACCAGAAAGGAAGTGCCAGGAGCCAGAACTTGAGAACAGCCACTTGGAACAGTTTGAAATTGCCAGGAGTGACGTTGGAAATACGGTTTTCAAAAATGCGGCGATGAGGAAATTATGACAGGGTGGAAACTGCTACAGGCGATCGACTAGATGAGGGGAAAGGTGGTGATGATGTTAAATGAAAATCATCATAATCATCATCATCATCATCACCATCGTCATAATCATCATCACCAACGTCATCATCTTCATCACTGTTATCATTGTAATGACAATAATATTACATTATTAGAAGAATGTTAGAAAGAAAGAAAGAAAGAAAGAAAGAAAGAAAGAAAGAAAGAAAGAAAGAAAGAAAGAAAGAAAGAAAGAAAGAAAGAAAGAAAGAAAGAAAGAAAGAAAGAAAGAAAGAAAGAAAGAAAGAAAGAAAGAAAGAAAGAAAGAAAGAAAGGAAAAGAGAAAGAAAGAAAGACAGAAAAAGAGAAAGAAAGATAGAAAGAAAGAAAGATAGAAAGAAGAGTATGTTGATAACAGAACACAGGCGCTCAGTAGGATATCAGACTGTTGCAATAAAACAAAAATGCAGCGATCAGTCGACAGTATAAAACACTTCTCAAACGTTCAATGATGAGTCGACAATCGCTTTCTCGGTGCAATTCTCGTACTACCCTTCGATAAGGTTTGAGGAATTGAGCTTTTGTATTCGAGGATTGTGAAATGCGTTCTCAACCCCCAGAGCTATGTACAGAGACAGACAGACAGACACAGACAGACAGAGGTGCAGACAGATAGACACAGAAAGATGGAAAGACAGACAGACAGCGACAGAAAAAGAAAGAGACGAAGAAAATGACAAACAGACAGACATGAAAGCAGACGGACAGATATATTGAGAGGTAGATAGAGAGAGAGAGACATACATACAAACCGACAGGGAGAGAGAGACGCACAAACAGACAACAAATCACAGAGATAAATGAAAGCAGAGACAGCTAAACATACAGGGAAAGATAGACAACGAACGAACAAGCAATCTTTTTTTCCCAAAGGGTTACGAACTTGGCACGCAGGCCCGTCTGATATTCGACCCTTCCAAGCACGGATCTATCTGACCCCAGTTGCATGTTATCGATAATGCATGTTATGTTTATATAAAAATATACATAATGAAGTAATACATACACAGATCATGACATACACAGTCATTCATGCTCCGAATATACACATACACTTTTATATGCCGTAGATACATAGACACAAGCACACCCATACACATACAAACACATACATACACGCACACTCATACATACACCCTCATATAAATATATACAAGCGCTCATGCTCATACAGACACATACAATCACCCACACTGATACACACACATACGATCACCCCCACTGATACAGACACATACGATCACCCCCACTCATACAGACACATACAATCACCTACACTCAAACAGGCACATATAATCACCTACACTCAAACAGGCACATACAATCACCTACACTCAAACAGGCATATACAATCACCCACACTCATACAGACACATACAATCACCTACACTCACACAGACACATAAAATCACCCACACTCATACATACACATACAATCACCTCCACTCATACAGACACATACAATCACCTACACTCAAACAGACACATACAATCACCCACACTCATACAGACACATACAATCACCCCCACTCATACAGACACATACAATCACCTCCACTCATACAGACACATACAATCACCCCCACTCATACATACACATACAATCACCTCCACTCATACAGACACATACAATCACCTACACTCAAACAGACACATACAATCACCCACACTCATACAGACACATACAATCACCCCCACTCATACAGACACATACAATCACCCCCACTCATACAGACACATACAATCACCTACACTCAAACAGACACATACAATCACCCCCACTCATACAGACACATACAATCACCTACACTCAAACAGGCACATACAATCACCCACACTCATACAGACACATACAATCACCCGCACTCATACAGACACATACAATCATCCACACTCATACAGACACATACAATCACCCACACTCATACAGACACATACAATCGCCCACACTGATACAGACACATACAATCACCCACACTCGTGCGTACACAGAGACAGACACGGAGAGACAAGTAGATAGAAAGACATTTCGAGAGACAAATAGAGAGACAGGTAAACGTACATACACACAGAAGTAGACAAAGAGACATACAGAGAGACATGCAGACAAGACAGTCAAAGAGCCACCGAGACACCGAAACAGACAGACAAAGAGTCACAGACATACAAAGAGTCACAGACATACATACATACTTACAGACAGACATACAGACCGACAGGCTGATTGATTGACAGACCCGCAGACAGACAGACAGACAGACAGACCGACCGACCGACCGACCGACCGACCGACCGACCGACCGACCGACCGACCGACCGACCGACCGACCGACCGACCGACCGACCGACCGACCGACCGACCGACCGACCGACCGACCGACCGACCGACCGACCGACCGACCGACCGACCGACCGACCGACCGACAGGCAGGCAGGCAGGCAGGCAGGCAGGCAGGCAGGCAGGCAGACAGGCAGGCAGGCAGGCAGGCAGGCAGGCAGACAGGCAGGCAGGCAGACAGACAGACAGACAGACAGACAGACAGGTACAGTTGCCTATGATATACGTGACGTTTCAAACCTAAACCCAACACTTACCGACAGTTTCTCCCTGTGGGGCTCGGGCGGGGGGTCGGGCTCGGGCTCGGGCTCAGGCGGGTGCTCGGGCGGGGGGTCGGGCTCGGGCTCGGGCTCAGGCGGGTGCTCGGGCGGAGGGTGTGATAGACCTGTTACTCAACAAACATGTTGTACACAGTGGAAATCTTTGCTGAACTTGGTTGTGTTGAAAAGAAAGCCGGAGATACCACAGCCTAGCTGTAAACCTCAACACACGAAGTGACAACCACCCTGTCAAGGGCTAACGCAGAAGTTCACGTTTGTGGTCTGACTAGGCAACTTTAGGTTGACGCTCCAAGCTAATGTCGGAATCTACGCAAGGCGATTTGTCGCCAAATCCCCTGCATCTCAATTTAACCAAACATTTCCCAGCTACATTTCGCGTTCGTAACCCTTAAGCAAAAGACACCGACGAAAGAAACACAATGCGTTATTTCAAACTTTGACTTTATTTAAAACTGTTACTTTACTATAAAACGTGTGACTTTATTTTAACTTTATTTTAACTTTATTTTAAAACGTGTTAATTTACTATAAAACGTGTTACTTTATTGATAATTTTTTTAAACGTGTTACTTTACTATAAAACGTGTGACTTTATTTTAACTTTATTTGAAAACATGACTTTATTGTAACACGTTTTAGCTTTATTTCCATAGTGTGACTTTAATTTCACTTTATTTAAAACATATAGCCATATTTTCAACTCACCTTGTTGAATCCGTCATATCCTGGGAGAAAGAGAGTTAATCACCTGAACGTTTGAACATCCCATGTCAGGACACACGTATAGTTCCTTTGATGACGTTGTCGCCAACAAGTCCGGATGAATTCTGTCCTGACTGAACGAGCGGTACACCATCGCTTGTTGCTCACGAATCCGGCGCGCACCCAAGCCGCTAGTTTACTCACAGTCGCTGGCTCATGGCGGGCTGGGGTCGTGAACGGGGGAGATAAAATATGTGACTGAGAGATGATTGGTCCCTAGCCTGACAACTTTAAATGTGTTTATTTGGTCGTGCTTTGAATCAAGTCTAGAGAATTTGTTTCGTTATGAAAAACATTCCGCAATTTTTATTCCGTTATGAATACATTCCATAATTCTTATTTTCATATAAATACATTTCTTCAGTTTTGTTTTGTTATGATTTGTGTGTGTGTGTGTGTGTGTGTGTGTGTGTGTGTGTGTGAGATAGAGAGAGAGAGAGAGAGAGAGAGAGAGAGAGAGAGAGAGAGAGAGAGAGAGAGAGAGAGAGAGAGAGAGAGAGAGAGAGAGAGAGAGAGAGTGCATTCTTTAATTCTTGTTTAGTTATGAATACATTCCATAATTTTTGTTTCGTTGTGATTATATTCCGTGATTTTTGTTTCGGTATGAATAAATTCCTCAATTTTGTGTTTTGCTATCAATATATAACATAACGTTTCTTTAGTCATAAATAAAATTCATGACTTTTTTTTTTTTCATCTTTAAGCAATCCTTCTTTCTTTTTTTGTACCGCTTTTAAAAAATCCACATTGTTTGTTTCATTATACAATACGATGTTATATCTTTTTCCTCGCTATTGTTGCAATTTGTGTTTATTGTAAATACATTCCATAGCTTTTGTTGTAATGTAAAAAAATGTATAAATTTTTTTTCGGTCCAGTTAAGTTTCACACAATTTGTATAGTTCTGTCTTTGTTATTATTTGGTTGTCTTAGTCACATAATATTTTAATGTAGTCATTTCAGAGTCAGAAAATGTGAGGTGTGTGTATTGTGTTTGTCTCTTTCTTGTTGTTCTTTTGCTGATGAAGCTAATCACAGAAACGTCTTCTGTTTTGTTCATTGTATTTGGTTTTGTAAAACTGACATATGCTTTATGTTTTTCTAAAACTTGTATATCTTTTCTTTCCCCCTAATTTTCCACCCCTTTTGCTACAATTTTGTGTTTTCAAGAAATGTGTAGAAAAATTTCAAAAATTAAAATCAAATACACGTGGTTTCAAAGAGAGAGAAATATCCCAAGGCTTAAATGGAGAACGTTTTTATGAAGAAGAAAAGGTATGCCTGGGTTAAATATCGCAGGAAAATATCGAACAAGTTAAGATATAAACTGTTTTTTTTTTTTTTAATGACAACCGAAGTGTAGTTAAGACTTTACCCATATCGGTCAAAAACGGATTAAAAACCTAATCTGCACTTACAACGGAACAAACCAATTATACTTTACTCATTACGGAACAAATATTTTACACTAATCAGAATGAAACAAATTAAAATCGAAACAACAGAAATGAAATTCTACGGCCAATCCTAAGTGTAACAGAAGAGACAGAAATAGAAATTACCATATCAGAAAACAAGTTTAGACATGTGTCAAGACAACCACCAAACAGTGTACCACAAAGAGCCTTGTCACTGAGGCATAACGGAAGCAGAACATGAGGTGGATCATGCAGGCGATGGATAGATGGGATAACCGAGGCCGTCGCACATACTAAGGCTCTCACCCGACGCCTCTTCGGAAGCTGTCGCTAAAAGGCAATACAAGACTAGAAGAGGAGGTCCAGGAACGAATATTCTAGTCACAAACAATAGATTCCACACTTTTTTGTCAGACATATTTCGCTGTAGAAAAAAAAATTATTGGAATTCCCTGACGGTAAACTCCGGCAGAAAGTTCTCGGTGTTCGTCCTTCTGCAGGTTTTGTCTTGCTCCAATGTTGCCTACACATCCGTTTCACAGATCTGGCTTATCTGTATGCAGACCTGTGGTTCCTTACCTTAGATGCACTCTGACTTCGAAGGATTTTCCCAGTTTGTCGACTCTTACGACATGCTTATTGGGAAGGACGCGGGTCTATTCTTGTTTTCCCCACAATACGGCCCCTGAACCCACGCTGGAATTTTTGGAACTGAAACTGTAAAATCACTTTATCCAAACACTGCCGGTTTCGCCAGAAAAAAAAATATAGCAGAAGTCTTAGTGCCAGGAAGGAGGGGCAGGGGCCGACCGACACGAAGATGGGCACAGGATATAAGTGACTTCTTGAGTATGAAAGTACATGAGGCGGAAGAACTGGCGAGAGAACGAGTTTCTTTCAGGCAGACCGTGATGAGAGCGACGTTCTGCAAAGGACCTGCTACATGATGATGATAATTGTTTTTGTCTTCTTTGTTCATATCCACAACGGGAAAACATTGCTTTAAATTTTCTAAAATTTATTTACAACGAAACAAAACTTTTTTTTCAAGAAAAACCAAAATTATAGACTGCATTCGCAACGAAACACACCATTTCTTTTTTAAATCTTAATCTTACCGAAACAAATATTTGAGACTACTGGGAGCGGAACCGACCAGGCACGATAATGGCGGCGGCGACTCGGCAGGGGAGAAGATAACAACAACAGAAACACTGGCGGTTGTCGGTATCTGCCAACATAATGAAAAATAAAGTTTCGTACGGGAAAACCCATAGCTGTTTTCATAAGCCTTAAATGTAACGCAATGGTTCTCAAACTTTGTTACTTCTGAGGCCATCTTCTTTCCACTGTTAGCGTCTCCCTGAAACCAGGTTGTAGCCCAGTGTCGTGGTTTTGTCGTCTCGCTAATACCAGGTTGTAGCCCAGTATCGTGGTTTTGTCGTCTGATACCAGGTTGTAGCCCAGTGTCGTGGTTTTGTCGTCTCACTGTTACCAGGTTGTAGCCCAGTATCGTGGGTTTTGTAGTCTCACTGATACCAGGTTGTAGCCCAGTGTCGTGGTTTTGTCGTCTCACTGATACCAGGTTGTAGCCGTGTCGTAGTTTTGAGGTCTCACTGATACCAGGTTGTAGCCCAGTGTCGTGGGTTTGTCGTCTCACTGATGCAAGGTTGTAGCCCAGTATCGTGGTTTTGTTGTCTTACTGATACCAAATTGTAGCCCAGTATGGTGGTTTTCTGTATTTGACTTGCACTTTTCTAGTGGCTTGAGTGAAAGATAATTAGATAATGTAGTTCTCGGACACTTAGGGGACTTATTTGCATGGCTGTCATTGTCATAACTAGGTCATACATACAATTCTTCCAAAGTTCAATAAATCAAAAGATTTGCAGTTCCTTAATTTGGCACTGCGCTGACCGAAACATTAGGGTCCATTTAAAATTTATAAACTTTTTATGACACAACAATGGTTGCATCTTTCCTTATAGGATGTGATTTGTCTTCTTTCTTTTTCTTCTTTTTGTTCTTTTTTCTTTATTTATTTCCTTTTCTTTCTTTCTTTCTTTCTTTCTTTCTTTCTTTCTTTCTTTCTTTCTTTCTTTCTTTCTTTCTTTCTTTCTTTCTTTCTTTCTTTCTTTCTTTCTTTCTTTCTTTCTTTCTTTTTCTTTCTTTCTTCTTTTTGCTTTCTTTCTTTTTGCTTTCTTTCTTTCTTTCTTTCTTTCTTTCTTTCTTTCTTTCTTTCTTTCTTTCTTTCTTTCTTTCTTTCTTTCTTTCTTTTTTTTTCTTTCTTTCTTGCTTGCTTGCTTGCTTGCTTTCTTTCTTGCTTTTTTTCTTGCTTTCTTTCTTTCTTTCTTTCTTTCTTTCTTTCTTTCTTTCTTTCTTTCTTTCTTTCTTTCTTTCTTTCTTTCTTTCTTTCTTTTTTTTCTTCTTCTTCTTCTTCTTCTTCTTCTTCTTCTTCTTCTTCTTCTTCTTCTTCTTCTTCTTCTTCTTCTTCTTCTTCTTCTTCTTCTTCTCCTTCTTCGTCTCCTTCCTTTTCTTCTTCGTCTCCTTCTTCTTCTTCATCTTGTTGTTATTACTTCTCCATCATTATCCTCCTCCTCTTTCTCCTTCCTTCTTTTCCTCCTCCTAATCCTGCTCCTCCTTTATCTGCTCCTTCTTTTTCTGTCCTTTACCCCCCCCCCCCCAATGGAGCATAGGCCCTCAACCATGTCACGGTAAGTCGTCCTATCCTTCGCTGTCGCATGCAGCTGAATTTGTATCTTCCAGTATTTTTAACTCACAATTATCCTTCTACATGTTTTTCCTACTTTTATTTATATATCCTTGTGGGTTCGAGTTTAAAGCCCTTCTGTTCGTATTGTTATCAGGTTTTCTCAGTGTGTGTCCTATCCAACGCCAGCGTCTTTTCCTCGCCTCTTGTTCATTGAAACTTGTCTAGTTCTTTTCCAAAGCTCTACATTAGTGACTCTGTGTCACACCATTTAATTGCCTGTATTTTGCACAGGCATCAGTTAGTGAATGTTTGTATTTTATGAGTACCTGTGTATTGAGTACTTTTGTATTGAGTACCTTTGTATTGAGTACTTTTGTATTGAGTACTTTTGTATTTGTATTTTTTTTTAAATATCTCTGTCAATGCCAGCCCCCCCCCCCCCCCCCCCCCCCCCCCCCCCCCGTCCCCCTCTTTTCCAATCCGTCTTTATCTACATTATTGACTAAAATATAAATGGTGGTAAAAAGGTCGCTCATATATACAATAAGTACACTAACATATCCCAGAGTTTGATTTCTCAGATGAAATGAAAGCATCAGAAATCAGCTCCTCTGTATTTTATCTATCCTATACACTAACGTAGACAACACAATTTGGAGGTAATCGCTTTCCATGTTACTATTTTAGTTTATCTCCCTTGTTTACTAGCTCCGGTAGAACGGCAAAAATTCGTTGCATCAGCAGTTGGCGCATCCTCTATGGAACTGTATACAATTTGAAGAAAAATCTAATTTAAGAAACAAAAAAGTAGAGTCAACAAAAGAAAATTTGAATTTAACAGACACGGTAGTTTAACGTCTGTGAGTTATCTACCATCCCCAGATGTAGGCTTGGGGTATCACTCTGCCACTGGGTACGTTGGGCATGGGAACACTGAGATGGCTGCTGCATCGGAAGACGGAGCACCAATGGTTCAGACCGATGTGCAAGTATGTTGATAAGGGTAACAAGGTAACAAAGACTGAGATTGAGAAGAACGTTAGGTCATGTACCGTACTTCTTGCTCGCCCTTTTCAGCTCAACTCCGGCGGTAGTTTTTGATTGTTCGTGGAATTCTTAACGGTTTCAGAGTCTGTGTTTTGCGTGCACATCCAGATTAAGGATCTGGCTAATTTGTTTTGCGGACTTTCGGTTCTTCGTCGCTGGCGCAAATGCATTCCGACTTCAAAAGAAACCCCCATAATTAGTAGACTTTTACGACATGCATCTTAAAGAGGCAGTGGTTCTGTTGCATTCTCCCCACATGGGGACCAGTAACACACAGGAGCGAGTGTAAAGAACATAGGTATTTTATGAGGGCATTTCATGCATTTATCACACACAAGCGAAAGCTGCATTTCAGAAAATGAAAAACATCTTATGCAATAAATCGCTCTCATTAAATGTCAGAAAGAGGCTGCTAAAATGTTACATAGAACCTGTTCTGCTGTATGGCAGCGAATCTTGGAATGTCACTGAACAAATTAAGAAGAATTTGGAAGCAACAGAGATGTGGTTTCTGAGACGAATGTTACGAAAACCTTGGACGGCCATGGTAACTAACAACGATAGCTTGAAAGAGGCAAATGAAAGTAGATCTCTATATACAACAATAAGAAAAAGACAAACACTGTTCTTTGGACACATAATGAGAAGAGAGACATTGGAGAACATCGTGACAACTGGAAAGATCAGTGGAAAACAGGGTAGAGGCAGACGAAGAGAGATGAAGCTGGATGGGCTGAAACATGGATGGATATCATCAAGAGAACTGTTCCAGGCAACCAGGGATCGTGATCTGTGGAGTCGCATGAGCGCCTACGCTGGTTGGCAGGGCACATGATAATGATCACATACTGCTCATACAGTTTTTTTTTTTTTTTTTAATTTATATTTTTATGAAAAGCGCAAGGGAAGTATAACTTTCCGAATGCTCTTTGTTTACAAGAATTTGATATCCTTAAAGCGGAAAAAATAAGTTGAGCATGTTCTCCATAAACAGACAATATAAGACCAGAACACACTTTGCCCTTGTTCAATTTATTTCATCATTAGAGCAGAAGCGAGCGCGCTTTCATTCTTATCGTCCTTATCTGATAACTTGAGGTAGCGGTACAAATCCCTGGTGCATGCAGGTTTCTTATCTCATTGTCATCTCTCTCTCTCTCTCTCTCTCTCTCTCTCTCTCTCTCTCTCTCTCTCTCTCTCTCTCTCTCTTTCTCCCTCTCTCTCCCTCTCCCTCTCTCTCTCTCTCTCTCTCTCTTTCTCTTCCTCTGTGTCTCTTTCTCAGTATGTCCATTTGTTTCTCATTCTCTCGCTCTCTTTCTTGTCTCTCCTAACTTCTTCCCTCTCTTCTCTTCCCTGCCCCTCAGCCTCCCCCTCTTACTCACCCTCCCTCTGTCTTTCATCTTCCCTCTTTTTCTCACCCTCCTTTCGTCTTTTATCCCCCCACTCTCCATCCCTCTGTCTTTCACCTTTCGTCTTTCTCACCCTCCCTCTGTCTTTCACCTTCCCTCTCTCTCACCCTCCCTCTGTCTTTCACCTTCCCTCTCTCTCACCCTCCCTTTGTCTTTCACCTTCCCTCTCTCTCACCCTCCCTCTGTCTTTCACCTTCCCTCTCTCTCACCCTCCCTCTGTCTTTCACCTTCCCTCTCTCTCACCCTCCCTCTGTCTTTCACCTTCCGTCTCTCTCACCCTCCCTCTGTCTTTCATCTTCCGTCTCTCTCACCCTCCCTCTGTCTTTCACCTTCCCTCTCTCTCACCCTCCCTCTGTCTTTCACCTTCCGTCTCTCTCACCCTCCCTCTGTCTTTCACCTTCCGTCTCTCTCACCCTCCCTCTGTCTTTCACCTTCCGTCTCTCTCACCCTCCCTCTGTATTTCACCTTCCCTCTCTCTCACCCTCCCTCTGTCTTTCACCTTCCCTCTCTCTCACCCTCCCTCTGTATTTCACCTTCCCTCTCTCTCACCCTCCCTCTGTCTTTCACCTTCCGTCTCTCTCACCCTCCCTCTGTCTTTCACCTTCCCTCTCTCTCACCCTCCTTCTGTCTTTCACCTTTCCTCTCTCTCACCCTCCCTCTGTCTTTCACCTTCCCTCTCTCTCACCCTTCCTCTGTCTTTCACCTTTCCTCTCTCTCACCCTCCCTCTGTCTTTCACCTTTCCTCTCTCTCACCCTCCCTCTGTCTTTCACCTTCCCTCTCTCTCACCCTCCCTCTGTCTTTCACCTTCCCTCTCTCTCACCCTCCCTCTGTCTTTCACCTTCCCTCTCTCTCACCCTCCCATTATCTTTCACCTTCCCTCTCTCTCACCCTCCCATTATCTTCCACCTTCCCTCTCTCTCACCCTCCCACTATCTTCCACCTTCCCTCTCTCTCACCCTCCCACTATCTTTCACCTTCCCTCTCTCTCACCCTCCCACTATCTTCCACCTTCCCTCTCTCTCACCCTCCCACTATCTTTCACCTTCCCTGTCTCTCACCCTCCCACTATCTTTCATCTTCCCTCTCTCAGTATATATGGCATGCATGTTCTCTTCACAAAGCTCTCAGTTCTAACAGTAATTACAGGTGCTGATCTCTACTCGAGATACCAGATTTGCCCAGCTCGTTAAGAACGTTGTAACGTTTTATCATTTTTTGGAGTGTTTCGTAATAGCCAGTTATAGTTTGTTGCTTTGTTTGTTCGTCTGTTTGTTGGTTAGTGGCTTGTTGTTGTTGTTGCTGCTGTTGTTTGAGTATTCGGTTGGCTGTTGATGAATCCTCAAAATAGATTTTTTTTTAAATGATTTAAATTTTTAATATTGAAGAAACGGGGGGGGGGGGGGGGCTGGGCAGAGAGAAAGATTGGAGAGAAAGAAGGGACAGAGAAAAAATAAAAAAAAAGGAGTAGAAAAAGAAAAAGGAAAAGAAGAAGAAAAAAGGAAAAAGAAGAAGAAGAAGAAAAAAGAAAAAGAAGAAGCAGAAGAAGAAGAAGAAGAAGAAAGAAGGAAGACGAAAAGGAAACAATATCTTGGAGTGACTAAATGACATACGCCAGCTTGAAATCACAGACCGTAAAAGGTCCCGGAATATAGAGTCATTTTTCATTTCTATCCTGGATTTATTGGATTCCTCACCCCGACTTAGCGAATTACGGAAAATTTGTGTCACTGACTTAGTCAATCAACAAAGAAATAAATTGGAGCTTTTGAACCGAAATGCTACAGAAACATTCTTAGAATACGATTAACCATGAAGAAGGGAACATTCCATATACCTTGTTCAAACGACTAAACATACAAAATATTCATAAACCTAGGATAGACCAACATAAAACAAGTTTCGCTTAACTGTGGAACTGTCTTCCACAACAAATCAAAAATACCGCTAGTCCCTATACATACAATCAGAAACTGTTAGAATATTATCTGAGTACAGATTACATGCCACCAAAGCAGATGAAAATATTTTAGAAATAGAGCATATTTTCCCTAGATTTATTACAATTACTACGGTGTACTGCAGTTAGAAATGTGCATATTCCAGTGATTGTTTTTAATATTATTTTGTTGTTTATAATGTTTACTATTACTTGATGTATGAATGAAATGATGTGAGAACGGAGGGAGACATTGAAGGGCAGAATGTTAGACGGGCCTGCGTGCCCAATTCTCAACCCTTGAAAGTTCCAAAGAAGTTATAATTAGAGCACCCATCTCGACTACTCGAGCCTGATGCAACCTGCAGTCTTGTGCAGGTTAGGAACAAATTCACCTTGTAAACGCCAACATTTGCAAAAGATAAGAATGAGACACATCAGTGAAATGGGGCTACGACCAGCCTGCGGTTTTAGGCAACATCTTTCTGATGTGCACAACAGTTTCCTCGGATCATTTCCTTTGCACTTCGGTTCGGGGATCATCAAAGTTTCCCCCAAATGGAGGTAACGGCCATCAAATCTAGCCGCTCCAAAGAGGGAGTCCGTAGGTCTTTCGAGAACCGCCTTATTCATCCCTTGGGCGCTTAATCACCTAAGGGACCTAACATCCATCAAAGTTTCATATAATATATCGCAGTTGCGGCCCTTATTGCCCAGAGCATATTTCTGGCCATTATTTATCTTGGCGACCACTGACTTATCATTCTACTGTCCACACAGGAATTTGACTTCATCAGAGATTCTTCGGTTAAGTGATTTAGTATATTTTGCTGGTCATAATAGACTGATGAAGGCTCTTTACCCGCAACGTTCACTTGTTGTGATTTGTAAAGCTACTGGTTTTGCTTTTCCTGTAGAGTGATATCTTGTCATGATATGAGTAAACGAAACAGTAAACTCTTCATAAGGTCAAACTGAAGAGACAGCAGACAAAACAAAGAATAGACACAAACGTCCGTCTTTGCGAAATAAAAATTCCATGAAGTTTGGAACTTTATTATCTCCTATCTCCAAACTGTAAACAAGAATAATCGCAAAAGTCACAATAACTGACGGGCAAAAGTCAACAAATGGGCAACAAATGTTGACACTGAAGGGTTTCTCTCAAGTGGTTGCCTGCAATTGTTGCTGTTATTAAGTCTCTGCAAGATTTGAGTTATTGCTGGCTGTTCCCAGGGGAGATAATTAATGGGTGGTCTATAGGATTGTTGTTGTGGGGGGAGATAACTTATAGAGTTAGTGAGTGTGTTATGGGATATGGGGGTGTAGGTAGATGTGTAGGTAGATTAGTTGAAAGATTGATTGATGAATAGATAGGTCGATGAGTTTGAGTGTAGATAGATAGGTGTGGTAGGTGGATGATTCGGGCTAATACTGAAACATAGCAACGTCATTTAGCAATTTATTGAGTCAAAGTGATTTTTGTGGTTGGTTCAGTTCAAAGACTTCGTGTGCTGTGCCTTGTTATTTGTTGACATAACCTTAGTTAATTAGTTAGTTATGTGGTTGGTTGGTTGGTTGGTTAATTGGTTGTTTGGCTCGCTGGCTGACTGGGTAATTAGTTAGTTAGTTAGTTGGCTGTTTATCCTCATTGTATTTCCAGCCATTTAGTCTATAAGTGCTCGGATGCCCTCCTCGGTGAATATAGTGGATACAACATCACTTTCGTGATATTTTTCTTCTTCGACTTTCTGCGCAATGCTCTTGTTTGGACTCACCCTGTTTCATTGTTGTTATTCCAGTCTGCTCACGGCTGTAGATTCAGTCCTCACTTGGTTCTCGCAAACGATTCACTTCCCGTAGTCACTATGTTAGCTTGATCAAACTCAATCTATGCTATAAGGTAGCCTTACCTACAGGCCAGTCAGCTTGGTTATGTCCCATTACGCCCGCATGCTCTCACGAAAATGAAACTGATTTTTGTCAGGTCCGACTGCCTCGGAGACCACAGTTAGTGTTTTGAGGTCCAGCCGGTGTCAGTCTCTCTGAGCTTTGTAGTAATGACCCTAACAAGTTACAGCGAAATATGACAGACAATAAATTATGTTTTATTTTGTCTGTGCCTTGAATCTAAAAATAACTTATGGTTTTGAAAATTGTTTAGTTTTTAAAACAAAGTTAAGTATTTTATATTCTAAATGTTACATCAGTTTTAATGTATGTCAGTGAAAGTTTGAGAATCACTGTGAAGATAGTCCCATACTGGATACATCCTGGAAAAATGAGCAAAGATTCATCAAAGACGTGGAGATGGTCCCATACTGGATACATCCTGGGAATGAGAAAATGTTAAAAATGAGCAACGATTCACCAAAGACGTAAAGATGGTCCCATACTGGATACATCCTGAGAAAAACGAGCAAACATTCCTCAAGGAGGCACTGAAATAGGAAACTGGGACGTCGAGAATAAACCCAAAGCAAAGTCTAATTGGAGAGTGCCCAAAATTGCTTGATTGGACTCCATCCCAAGTGATAGCACAGGACTGGGTTCCATTCCAAGTGATAATACAGGATAGAACAGGGTTAGGTTCCATCCCAGGTGATAGCACAGGATTGATTTCCATTCCAGGTGATAATTCAGGATAGAACAGTGTTGGGTTCCATCCCAAGTGATAGCTAGGGATAGAACAAGATTGGCTTCCATCCCAAGTGATAGCAAGGGATAGAAAAGGATTGGGTTCCATCCCAAGTGATAGCTCGGGATAGAAAGGATTGGGTTCCATCCCAAGTGATAGCACAGGATAAAACAGGATTGGGTTCCATCCCAAGTGATAGCACAGAATAAAACAGGATTGGGTTCCATCCCGAGTGATAGCACAGGAGACAACAGGATTGGGTTCCATCCCAAGTGATAGCTCGGGATAGAAAAGGATTGGGTTCCATCCCAAGTGATAGCAAAGGATAAAACAGGATTGGACTCCATCCCAAGTGATAGCACAGCATTGGGTTCCATTCCAGGTGATAATACAGGATAGAACAGGGTTGGGTTCCATCCCAAGTGATAGCTCGGGATAGAACAGGATTGGGTTCCATCCCAAGTGATAGCACAGGATAAAACAGGATTGGGTTCCATCCCAAGTGATAGCACAGGATAAAACAGGATTTGGTTCCATCCCGAGTGATAGCACAGGAGACAACAGGATTGGGTTCCATCCCAATTGATAGCTCGGGATAGAAAAGGATTGGGTTCCATCCCAAGTGATAGCACAGGATAAAACAGGATTGGGTTCCATCCCGAGTGATAGCACAGGATAAAACAGGATTGGGTTCCATCCCGAGTGATAGCACAGGAGAGAACAGGATTGGGTTCCATCCCAAGTGATAGCTCGGGATAGAAAAAGGATTGGGTTCCATCTCAAGTGATAGCACAGGATAAAACAGGATTGGGTTCCATCCCGAGTGATAGCACAGGATAAAACAGGATTGAGTTCCATCCCGAGTGATAGCACAGGAGAGAACAACATGGAGGAATAGGCTTTTCACTTCTGTGTTTCCAGAGGATAGTGCTAAACTGTACTGCAGCAAGGCGTTGGGATCGCAGCTCGTGGCAATGGCGTTGGGATCGCAGCTCGTGGCGATGGCGTTGGGATCACAGCTCGTGGCAATGGCGTTGGGATCACAGCTCGTGACGATGGCGAGTGTGGCCAGTAATCCTGCTGGCCAGCGAATAAGTCCCTTGTCTTCTTATCTATTCCTCACTCTGTCTGCCTCGTCTGCCAAAGAAAAGGTAACAGACCGGATCAGAAGAGCAGTGTTCTGTCTGTCTGCATATCGGAGCTTTCCTCCTAGACCAGCTGCCAACCAAATCTAAGGGCCGGATCTGCCCTGCCATAGAATAAAGAGTTAAGGTTACGTTTCTTCCTAGGACAGGGCTACCTTGTTTTATCTAATTCTTAGCTAAGTCTCTTGTGGTCTTAAGGTTTGTTCCTCGGATACACAAATGGTCGTTTGAGTGTTTTACGATAGGCGAAGTTAAATTCTTTATTATCTTCGAATTCAGTGAGTTAAAGAAATTGTCGTAGTTAGCTTAAACATGTCTGCACACAAAATGCCAGATATGTAAAACGGATGTGCAGGCAACACTCAGGTTCTGGAATAAAACTAGGGTCCAAAAGTGGATGAACATCCAAAACCTTCCGCTGGAGTTTACAGGTGAAAGCGAACTAGGAAAAGGGCTTTAACATTTTGAGGTCTTGAAATTATCAAAAGATGGCAAACAGGGACAATCACTCTGGTTAATTTAAGGCAGATTAAACAGAGTTATTTCATCCAATCCGTTTAATGGGAATTCGGAGATTTCTACAAGATAGAAGAAACAGCTCCGCCGGCAGAAAGCATGTTCTTGTCTAAGACAGGATCATTTTTTCCACTTCTCGTTGGTGAAGTAACATCACTCCAACGGAAAAGGTCTGGGAATGAGGATTATCGGGTTTCATTTGCCTTCCTTGCGGGTTTAGAAATTTCGGAGATGTGTTTCAAATAATTTAGCATTAGGGAGCTTGTCTTTCCTGGATACCCCATTCAACATATAACCCGATATCTATATGTCAGGTCTTTGTCAGATAGACTTAGCTACCGTATAACAGTAGTCGCACTACCTGCCTTCTGTTCACCCCGAATGTTGGGCGGCGTATACCAAACCTGACATCCTCTCTGTGTCAACAGCTTCGGAGAGAGGAGCACATTGGAGAGGATCCGCAAAATCCCTTCATTGAAATATCTTCGAGAGAAATCCAAACGTTTGTAGGCCAGCTGACACGTATAGGAACACCGGAAGTAAATACTAGCCATTAAAATACTATAACAGGCAAGGGCTGTAACTCACAAATATAAGTTAAAACTATTGAACTGAAGTCCCCCTGTTCGAGTTGAAGTCCTTATCCTAGGAAGAGGAAGTGCAACTTGAAACTGTATGTTATGAGATAGCAGAACAGCCCTTTAGCCTTCGCTGGCATCTAGTCTAGGGTGGAAGCTCTGACAGAGGGACGGACGTAGCACTGCTCTTCTGATCTGGCAGCTTCTGCAGCCTGCTTTGTTCCAAACATATTGGTGTTACCTTTCCCTTGGAAGAAATAAGGCAGAGGAGAGAGAGGGATCATGATACAAGGGCACCACAAGGTCTCTACGATACTCTTAAGGCTTTGTGCTGTGAGCAGATGGGACTTGCTAGTCACATTCGCCATTGCTATGGTCTGTAATTCCCACGCCTACCTGTCGCACAATATAACAGTATTGTCTGGAAAAACGGCCAAGTGCCAAGGAATTACATGTGCCAAAGAAAACTGTGACAACAAATGGGCAACAAATGTTGACACTGAAGGGTTTCTCTCAAGTGGTTGCCTGCAATTGTTGCTGTTATTAAGTCTCTGCAAGATTTGAGTTATTGCTGGCTGTTCCCAGGGGAGATAATTAATGGGTGGTCTATAGGATTGTTGTTGTGGGGGGAGATAACTTATAGAGTTAGTGAGTGTGTTATGGGATATGGGGGTGTAGGTAGATGTGTAGGTAGATTAGTTGAAAGATTGATTGATGAATAGATAGGTCGATGAGTTTGAGTGTAGATAGATAGGTGTGGTAGGTGGATGATTCGGGCTAATACTGAAACATAGCAACGTAAAAAAGAATGCGATTTTACAGCTATGACATTACATTTAGCAATTTATTGAGTCAAAGTGATTTTTGTGGTTGGTTCAGTTCAAAGACTTCGTGTGCTGTGCCTTGTTATTTGTTGACATAACCTTAGTTAATTAGTTAGTTATGTGGTTGGTTGGTTGGTTGGTTAATTGGTTGTTTGGCTCGCTGGCTGACTGGGTAATTAGTTAGTTAGTTAGTTGGCTGTTTATCCTCATTGTATTTCCAGCCATTTAGTCTATAAGTGCTCGGATGCCCTCCTCGGTGAATATAGTGGATACAACATCACTTTCGTGATATTTTTCTTCTTCGACTTTCTGCGCAATGCTCTTGTTTGGACTCACCCTGTTTCATTGTTGTTATTCCAGTCTGCTCACGGCTGTAGATTCAGTCCTCACTTGGTTCTCGCAAACGATTCACTTCCCGTAGTCACTATGTTAGCTTGATCCAAACTCAATCTATGCTATAAGGTAGCCTTACCTACAGGCCAGTCAGCTTGGTTATGTCCCATTACGCCCGCATGCTCTCACGAAAATGAAACTGATTTTTGTCAGGTCCGACTGCCTCGGAGACCACAGTTAGTGTTTTGAGGTCCAGCCGGTGTCAGTCTCTCTGAGCTTTGTAGTAATGACCCTAACAAGTTACAGCGAAATATGACAGACAATAAATTATGTTTTATTTTGTCTGTGCCTTGAATCTAAAAATAACTTATGGTTTTGAAAATTGTTTAGTTTTTAAAACAAAGTTAAGTATTTTATATTCTAATGTTACATCAGTTTTAATGTATGTCAGTGAAAGTTTGAGAATCACTGTGAAGATAGTCCCATACTGGATACATCCTGGAAAAATGAGCAAAGATTCATCAAAGACGTGGAGATGGTCCCATACTGGATACATCCTGGGAAAAATGAGCAACGATTCACCAAAGACGTAAAGATGGTCCCATACTGGATACATCCTGAGAAAAACGAGCAAACATTCCTCAAGGAGGCACTGAAATAGGAAACTGGGACGTCGAGAATAAACCCAAAGCAAAGTCTAATTGGAGAGTGCCCAAAATTGCTTGATTGGACTCCATCCCAAGTGATAGCACAGGACTGGGTTCCATTCCAAGTGATAATACAGGATAGAACAGGGTTAGGTTCCATCCCAGGTGATAGCACAGGATTGATTTCCATTCCAGGTGATAATTCAGGATAGAACAGTGTTGGGTTCCATCCCAAGTGATAGCTAGGGATAGAACAAGATTGGCTTCCATCCCAAGTGATAGCAAGGGATAGAAAAGGATTGGGTTCCATCCCAAGTGATAGCTCGGGATAGAAAGGATTGGGTTCCATCCCAAGTGATAGCACAGGATAAAACAGGATTGGGTTCCATCCCAAGTGATAGCACAGAATAAAACAGGATTGGGTTCCATCCCGAGTGATAGCACAGGAGACAACAGGATTGGGTTCCATCCCAAGTGATAGCTCGGGATAGAAAAGGATTGGGTTCCATCCCAAGTGATAGCAAAGGATAAAACAGGATTGGACTCCATCCCAAGTGATAGCACAGCATTGGGTTCCATTCCAGGTGATAATACAGGATAGAACAGGGTTGGGTTCCATCCCAAGTGATAGCTCGGGATAGAACAGGATTGGGTTCCATCCCAAGTGATAGCACAGGATAAAACAGGATTGGGTTCCATCCCAAGTGATAGCACAGGATAAAACAGGATTTGGTTCCATCCCGAGTGATAGCACAGGAGACAACAGGATTGGGTTCCATCCCAATTGATAGCTCGGGATAGAAAAGGATTGGGTTCCATCCCAAGTGATAGCACAGGATAAAACAGGATTGGGTTCCATCCCGAGTGATAGCACAGGATAAAACAGGATTGGGTTCCATCCCGAGTGATAGCACAGGAGAGAACAGGATTGGGTTCCATCCCAAGTGATAGCTCGGGATAGAAAAAGGATTGGGTTCCATCTCAAGTGATAGCACAGGATAAAACAGGATTGGGTTCCATCCCGAGTGATAGCACAGGATAAAACAGGATTGAGTTCCATCCCGAGTGATAGCACAGGAGAGAACAACATGGAGGAATAGGCTTTTCACTTCTGTGTTTCCAGAGGATAGTGCTAAACTGTACTGCAGCAAGGCGTTGGGATCGCAGCTCGTGGCAATGGCGTTGGGATCGCAGCTCGTGGCGATGGCGTTGGGATCACAGCTCGTGGCAATGGCGTTGGGATCACAGCTCGTGACGATGGCGAGTGTGGCCAGTAATCCTGCTGGCCAGCGAATAAGTCCCTTGTCTTCTTATCTATTCCTCACTCTGTCTGCCTCGTCTGCCAAAGAAAAGGTAACAGACCGGATCAGAAGAGCAGTGTTCTGTCTGTCTGCATATCGGAGCTTTCCTCCTAGACCAGCTGCCAACCAAATCTAAGGGCCGGATCTGCCCTGCCATAGAATAAAGAGTTAAGGTTACGTTTTCTTCCTAGGACAGGGCTACCTTGTTTTATCTAATTCTTAGCTAAGTCTCTTGTGGTCTTAAGGTTTGTTCCTCGGATACACAAATGGTCGTTTGAGTGTTTTACGATAGGCGAAGTTAAATTCTTTATTATCTTCGAATTCAGTGAGTTAAAGAAATTGTCGTAGTTAGCTTAAACATGTCTGCACACAAAATGCCAGATATGTAAAACGGATGTGCAGGCAACACTCAGGTTCTGGAATAAAACTAGGGTCCAAAAGTGGATGAACATCCAAAACCTTCCGCTGGAGTTTACAGGTGAAAGCGAACTAGGAAAAGGGCTTTAACATTTTGAGGTCTTGAAATTATCAAAAGATGGCAAACAGGGACAATCACTCTGGTTAATTTAAGGCAGATTAAACAGAGTTATTTCATCCAATCCGTTTAATGGGAATTCGGAGATTTCTACAAGATAGAAGAAACAGCTCCGCCGGCAGAAAGCATGTTCTTGTCTAAGACAGGATCATTTTTTCCACTTCTCGTTGGTGAAGTAACATCACTCCAACGGAAAAGGTCTGGGAATGAGGATTATCGGGTTTCATTTGCCTTCCTTGCGGGTTTAGAAATTTCGGAGATGTGTTTCAAATAATTTAGCATTAGGGAGCTTGTCTTTCCTGGATACCCCATTCAACATATAACCCGATATCTATATGTCAGGTCTTTGTCAGATAGACTTAGCTACCGTATAACAGTAGTCGCACTACCTGCCTTCTGTTCACCCCGAATGTTGGGCGGCGTATACCAAACCTGACATCCTCTCTGTGTCAACAGCTTCGGAGAGAGGAGCACATTGGAGAGGATCCGCAAAATCCCTTCATTGAAATATCTTCGAGAGAAATCCAAACGTTTGTAGGCCAGCTGACACGTATAGGAACACCGGAAGTAAATACTAGCCATTAAAATACTATAACAGGCAAGGGCTGTAACTCACAAATATAAGTTAAAACTATTGAACTGAAGTCCCCCTGTTCGAGTTGAAGTCCTTATCCTAGGAAGAGGAAGTGCAACTTGAAACTGTATGTTATGAGATAGCAGAACAGCCCTTTAGCCTTCGCTGGCATCTAGTCTAGGGTGGAAGCTCTGACAGAGGGACGGACGTAGCACTGCTCTTCTGATCTGGCAGCTTCTGCAGCCTGCTTTGTTCCAAACATATTGGTGTTACCTTTCCCTTGGAAGAAATAAGGCAGAGGAGAGAGAGGGATCATGATACAAGGGCACCACAAGGTCTCTACGATACTCTTAAGGCTTTGTGCTGTGAGCAGATGGGACTTGCTAGTCACATTCGCCATTGCTATGGTCTGTAATTCCCACGCCTACCTGTCGCACAATATAACAGTATTGTCTGGAAAAACGGCCAAGTGCCAAGGAATTACATGTGCCAAAGAAAACTGTGACAAGGAACTACATGTGCCACAGACAACTGTGACAAGGAACTACATGTGCTACAGACAACTGTGACAAGGAACTACATGTGCCACAGACAACAGTGACAAGGAACTACATGTGCCACACACAACTGTGACAGGGAACTACATGTGCCACAGACAACAGTGACAAGGAACTACATGTGCCACACACAACTGTGACAAGGAACTACATGTGCCACACACAACTGTGACAAGGAACTACATGTGCCTCAGACAACTGTGACAAGGAACTACATGTGCCACACACAACTGTG
The DNA here is from genome assembly GCA_905116865.2 of Candidula unifasciata. Taxonomy (NCBI): domain Eukaryota; kingdom Metazoa; phylum Mollusca; class Gastropoda; order Stylommatophora; family Geomitridae; genus Candidula; species Candidula unifasciata. The sequence continues at coordinate 566,586 of CAJHNH020001669.1, forward strand.
ACAAGGAACTACGTGTGCCACACACAACTGTGACAAGGAACTACATGTACCATAAACAACTGTGACAAGGAACTACATGTGCCTCAGACAACTGTGACAAAAAATTACATGTGCCACACACAACTGTGACAAGGAACTTCATGTGCCTCAGACAAATGTGAAAAGGAACTACATGTGCCACGCACAACTGTGACAAGGAACTACATGTGCCACGCACAATAGTGACAAGGAACTACATGTGCCACACACAACTGTGACAAGGAACTACATGTGCTACAGACAACTGTGTCAAGGAACTACATGTGCCTCAGACAACTGTGACAAGGAACTACATGTGCCACAGACAACTGTGACAAGGAACTACATGTGCTACACACAACTGTTGCAAGGATTCACTCGACTCGTGTCGGCTTGAACATCTTCTGTAACTTTTTTTCAAACCCAGGTGGAAAGGGGGGGGGGGGGGGAGGGCAAGCGGGCTGGAAAAGGGGGTACTTATTATTATTATTATTATTACTATTATTATTATTATTATTCTAAGGACATCCACTCACTTTGGTGAATTAGAGATGGGTAGAAGATGTCGAGGCCGACCTCTACTGCGATATAAAAATGTGTTCAAACAAAACATGAATGATACAGGTATGAGGTGAACTCATGGGGGCGAGGGGTGGGATCCATGAACCGTGGTGTGTGGAGGGGGCCCATTAGGAAGGGAAGGAGAATGAATGAAGAAATGATTGCAGGATGATTGAGAGGATGAGAGATGAGCGACTGAGAAGAAACGGATTCAACACAAATGTTGACAACAACGGTCCTGAAATCCCACGCTATAATATGGAAGACTTTTTTTAACGCGGGAGGGTCTCGCTAGTCACACTCGTCATCGCCATGGGCTGTGAGTCTCATGCCTCCTCAAAGCGCAATATAACACTATCATCTGGAAAGACGGAACGTTGCCAATCAATCTAATCAATCAATTATTCTTATTCTCATTATTATTATTAATATTATTTAAATTATTATTGTTGTTGTTGTGCGTTCTCTCTTAAAATGACGATTTTTACGTTGTTTTTTTCTTTCTGGTGCACATTGGTCGGCGATATATGCGCCTGTTTTCATCTATAAGTCCATGCCGTGTGGCGTTGGTAGTCATATCTGTCCACAACCTTCCGTCTCGTGTACTTGAAATCAACTCTGACACAGATGAGCCTTCATCCCAGACTGTTCGATTTTAGCGAACCCGTATTTCCCCTTTTACGACTATTAGAGAACACATGGTCTATTCTTACTCGCTCACACATATCTCATCTTTATTTCTAGCCTTACTTGCGCAAACCTATCTCATCTTTATTCCTAGCCTTACTTGCTCAAACCTATCTCATCTTTATTTCTAGCCTTACTTGCTCAAACCTATCTCATCTTTATTTCTAGCCTTACTTGCTCAAACCTATCTCATCTTTATTTCTAGCCTTACTTGCTCAAACCTATCTCATCTTTATTTCTAGCCTTACTTGCTCAAACCTATCTCATCTTTATTTCTAGCCTTACTTGCTCAAACCTATCTCATCTTTATTCCTAGCCTTACTTGCTCACACCTATCTCATCTTTATTTCTAGCCTTACTTGCTCAAACCTATCTCATCTTTATTCCTAGCCTTACTTGCTCAAACCTATCTCATCTTTATTTCTAGCCTTACTTGCTCAAACCTATCTCATCTTTATTTCTAGCCTTACTTGCTCAAACCTATCTCATCTTTATTTCTAGCCTTACTTGCTCAAACCTATCTCATCTTTATTTCTAGCCTTACTTGCTCAAACCTATCTCATCTTTATTCCTAGCCTTACTTGCTCACACCTATCTCATCTTTATTCCTAGCCTTACTTGCTCAAACCTATCTCATCTTTATTCCTAGCCTTACTTGCTCAAACCTATCTCATCTTTATTTCTAGCCTTACTTGCTCAAACCTATCTCATCTTTATTTCTAGCCTTACTTGCTCAAACCTATCTCATCTTTATTTCTAGCCTTACTTGCTCAAACCTATCTCATCTTTATTCCTAGCCTTACTTGCTCACACCTATCTCATCTTTATTCCTAGCCTTACTTGCTCAAACCTATCTCATCTTTATTCCTAGCCTTACTTGCTCAAACCTATCTCATCTTTATTTCTAGCCTTACTTGCTCAAACCTATCTCATCTTTATTTCTAGCCTTACTTGCTCAAACCTATCTCATCTTTATTTCTAGCCTTACTTGCTCAAACCTATCTCATCTTTATTTCTAGCCTTACTTGCTCAAACCTATCTCATCTTTATTCCTAGCCTTACTTGCTCACACCTATCTCATCTTTATTCCTAGCCTTACTTGCTCAAACCTATCTCATCTTTATTCCTAGCCTTACTTGCTCAAACCTATCTCATCTTTATTCCTAGCCTTACTTGCTCAAACCTATCTCATCTTTATTCCTAGCCTTACTTGCTCAAACCTATCTCATCTTTATTTCTAGCCTTACTTGCTCAAACCTATCTCATCTTTATTTCTAGCCTTACTTGCTCAAACCTATCTCATCTTTATTTCTAGCCTTACTTGCTCAAACCTATCTCATCTTTATTCCTAGCCTTACTTGCTCACACCTATCTCATCTTTATTCCTAGCCTTACTTGCTCAAACCTATCTCATCTTTATTCCTAGCCTTACTTGCTCAAACCTATCTCATCTTTATTCCTAGCCTTACTTGCTCAAACCTATCTCATCTTTATTCCTATCCTTACTTGCTCAAACCTATCTCATCTGTATTCCTATCCTTACTTGCTCAAACCTATCTCATCTTTATTCCTATCCTTACTTGCTCAAACCTATCTCATCTTTATTCCTAGCCTTACTTGCTCAAACCTATCTCATCTTTATTCCTAGCCTTACTTGCTCAAACCTATCTCATCTTTATTCCTAGCCTTACTTGCTCAAACCTATCTCATCTTTATTCCTAGCCTTACTTGCTCACACCTATCTCATCTTTATTCCTAGCCTTACTTGCTCAAATCTATCTCATCTTTATTCCTAGCCTTACTTGCTCAAACCCATCTCATCTTTATTTCTAGCCTTACTTGCTCAAACCTATCTCATCTTTATTTCTAGCCTTACTTGCTCAAACCCATCTCATCTTTATTTCTAGCCTTACTTGCTCAAACCTATCTCATCTTTATTCCTAGCCTTACTTGCTCAAACCTATCTCATCTTTATTCCTAGCCTTACTTTCTCAAACCTATCTCATCTTTATTTCTAGCCTTACTTGCTCAAACCTATCTCATCTTTATTTCTAGCCTTACTTGCTCAAACCTATCCCATCTTTATTCCTAGCCTTACTTGCTCACACCTATCTCATCTTTATTCCTAGCCTTACTTGCTCAAACCTATCTCATCTTTATTCCTAGCCTTACTTGCTCAAACCTATCTCATCTTTATTCCTAGCCTTACTTGCTCAAACCTATCTCATCTTTATTCCTAGCCTTGCTTGCTCACACCTATCTCATCTTTATTCCTAGCCTTACTTGCTCAAACCTATCTCATCTTTATTCCTAGCCTTACTTGCTCAAACCTATCTCATCTTTATTCCTAGCATTACTCGCTCCAACCTATCTCATCTTTTTTCCTAGCCGTACTTGCTCAAACCTATATAATCTTCACTACTAGCCCTACTTGATGAAACCTATCTCATCTTTATTCCTAGCCTTACTCGCTCAAACCCATCTCATCTTCATTCCTAGCCTTACTTGCTCAATCCTATCTCATCTTCACAACTAGCCTTACTTGCTTAAACCTATCTCATCTTTATTCCTAGCCGTACTAGCTCAAACCTATCTCATCTTCATTCCTAGCCTTACTTGCTCAATCCTATGTCATCTTCACAACTAGCCTTACTTGCTTAAACCTATCTCACCTTTATTCCTAGCCGTACTAGCTCAAACCTATCTCATCTTCACTACTAGCCTTACTTGCTGAAACCTATCTCTTCTTTGTTCCTAGCCTTATTCAATCAAACCTATCTCATCTTTATTCCTAGCCTTACTTGCTCAATCCTATCTCATCTTCACAACTAGCCTTACTTGCTTAAACCTATCTCATCTTTATTCCTAGCCGTACTAGCTCAAACCTATCTCATCTTCATTCCTAGCCTTACTTGCTCAATCCTATCTCATCTTCACAACTAGCCTTACTTGCTTAAACCTATCTCATCTTTATTCCTAGCCCTACTTGCTTAATCCTATCTCATCTTCATTCCTAGCCGTACTTGCTCAAACCTATCTCATCTTCTTTCCCAGCCTTACTTGCTCAAACCTACCTGAGTAGGTGAATGGGCCTCAAGAGACCTAAGACCCTAGGATCCAGCCCTTATGTGAGCAACCTCTAAAATTTCCAGCCTTTGTCACAGACACCCAACAAATTGTTAGTCATTGAAAACACACACTTTGTAAAGTCATGTACTAGCACTGTTGTTTTGAGCTAGTATAAACGTGGACAGTTGGTGTTGTTGTTTTTTTTTTTTCCGTCGCCGTCGTTGTTGTTGGTGGTGGTGTTGAGTGCTGATTAAAAAAAAAAGACATTTCAGCACTCCGGGCATTCCCAAAAGTGCTTCATCATTCTATTTGAAGTTAGGCGAAGTCGCTGCATTGATGTTTATTATCAGGCGGCTTGATAAAGGAGCTTATATAACTGGTAAGCTTCAGTAAGTTTAATAAAGAGCGGGGGGCGGCTGCTCAAAGAGCCTTCGCCTCCAAATATCTGACGCCGATGCTGTTTACACACACACAAACACACGCGTACGCACACAGCAGTTATTGTAAAACCTAAACGACCGTCTTTAAGAACGCCTCAAATTCTTCCCACACTCACAACAAATATAGAAAGGGGAAAAAACTTCCCCTTGAAAAACAATTTCGGCCAAAATATCTCGACGACGCTGCCTCCAAACAAGCCCTGAAAACGAACTACCATATTACATCCGAGCGCAAACCGATCGTTGACACTTTCAAGTGACTCGCTTAGACTCGCTTAGAGCGCTAAGAAGTTGCCCAAAATGGCCGCTCAAGCGGTATTGGCGTCTTTTACGAAATGAGGAATTGTCTGATAATAAAATATTTTGCAGCTTTAAGGGGGGACTTTAGTTCAGATTCCAATAGATCGTGTCGATGTTTGACTTCATTTATAGTTCATTAATGATCTGTTTTGTGGGGGTCGGCCGTTCTATTTCGGGTAAATCAAAATGGATGATTTCGTTTGTTGTCTACAGGGTGGCTTTAACTGCCCATGGATATATTTGACAAATTGCTGTCTTTTTATGGGTTCCGCAGAACCCATTTGGGGTGGGGGGGAGGGTCGGAGTAGCCCACTGCTCATAATATACATGTCGTAGGAGCTGATTAATTAGGGTGTTTTCTTTGAAACCGGAATGCATCTGCCCAAGAGGCGAGGTACCAAGAGTCTGCATTTAAAAGAAGCCAGATCTGTAAAACGGATGTACAAGCACATCGGGAGTTATGGAATAACATTCAAGTCCAGAAGTGGACGAACAACCAGATCTTTCTTCTGTAGTTTACTGTCAGCGAATGCAAAGAAGAAGATAATGGTTATGATGACGAGAATGGTGATGATGATGCCGAGAATGATAACGATGAGGATGATGACAATGATGATGATGACAATAATGATGTTGATAATGATTGTGAAGAAGAAGAAGAAAAAGAAGAAGAAGACAAAGAAAGAAGGAAGAAGACGAAGGAAGAAGACGAAACAAGAAGAAGAATGAAGAAGGAAGAAGACGAAGGGGGAAGGAAGAAGAAGGAAGAAGAATGAAGAAGAAGGGAGAAGAAGGAAGAAGACGAAGGAAGATGGAAGAAGAAAGAAGAAGACGAAGGAAGAAAGAAGAAGGAAGAAGACGAAGGAAGAAGGAAGAAGACGAAGGAAGAAGAAGAAAGAAGAAGAAGGAAGAAGAGAAGAAAGAAGACTAAGGAAGAAGACGAAGGAAGAAGGCGAAAGAAAAGAGAAGAAGACTAAGGAGGAAGATAAAGGAAGAAGACGACGAGGACGACGACGAGAACGACGAGGAGGACGAGGACGACGATGACAAGGACGACGACGACTAGGACGACGAGATCGAGGATGGGGAGGAAGAAGGTGGAGGAGAAGACAAAGACGACGACGACAACGAAGACAACGAAGACGAACCATCGCTTAGGAATTTCACAACCACGCTTGACCCTAGCGTCAGAGAAAAAAAAAATGGACGTCTCATTAATATAATTAATAACCGAACGTCTGCTAGCCAGTCCCTGGTGGCGGGAATTATTTCAAAATTCTTTATCGGTCCTGTTTAACTTCCGCCAAACATCTTGGGGACAAGTAGGCCATATTTGTTTGAAACACCTGATGATTTCAATTACTTTAGTTTTTGTGACTGTTTCAGCTCTTGTCTTGTCTTCGGATATAAAACCGAACGAAAAGTATATCAGCAAGCTTGACAACATAACAAACAAAACGTGAACTTTGAAGCTATGGAGCCCCAATCAGCACATTCATAAATAAAACAATACCACGCAAATACACAAAATCACTTAGCTTAGTATCTCTAAGCAGGCAGATCGATGTGTTGTCAGTAGAATGACGATACACGTTAGACCGGACAAAAAATACCTCTGGGATTTCCAGGGGCCGTAACTGGTGGGTTTTAGATCAAACTGTCTGGGCAGTTCAATCCCCTAAGATTCTAGATGAAATTGTGTTGGCAATTCTTTCCTCTAGGTGTTATCGTGCCCAAAGTGAAAATAAAGCAATGTTCAAGAGACTTGCGGCAGACTGATGCATTCCGACTGCGAAGGAAACTCCCTTAATTAGTCGCCTTTTACGGCACGCTTGTTTATAAGGCAATGGGTCTTTTCTGTTTTTTCCCACTTTAGGCCTCCGAAACCCATACGGAGGTAACATTTCACTGGTTTGTATTTTGCTAACATTTCCAAAGTCGATTCTAACTCAAGATTCTTCTTCTTTTCGATCTCGATGGCGGTGATTTTTCAGATAAAAAGATCGTGGAAAGATATCAGACCAAACAAAAGTAGACCCTGTCAACTACACATTATCACAAACACTAACGACAAGTGAACGTTGCTGCTTGACAGTCGTAATCGGTAACTTATATGAATACAAAATATCGCAAATGGATCGTGGATACACAAAGTCCGTCAACTGAAGTAGCTCCGAGAGAAATCAACACGTCTGTAGGGCAGCTGAACCTCTGACACGCATGCGAACACCGGAAATAAATACTAGCCCCCCCCCCCCCCCCCCCCCCCCCCCCCCAAAAATACAATAAAAGACAAGGGCTGTAACTAACAAAAATTAGATATAATTGTTGAACTTAAGTCCCCTGTTTGAGTTGTCCAGTGGAAAAATAAGGTGGTTCACCTGACTTATGGAAGTGGCCAGACTTGATAGCTTCAGATAAGAAGACCATGAACTTTTATGAAGGCTGTGGTACGACGAATATATTCTACTGATCCAAAGAGCTTAGTTAGAACTCTTCGCTTGTTGCTGAAGGTGAGTGCGGAGCGCTTTAGGAAATGTACCAACTGTTGTGATGTCAGTTCTTAGTTCAAAACTCAACACACAGTTGGGTACTATTATTTTAGTTCACCCCGAGATAAGGCACATGATTAGGCAGACGTGGTTAGTGCCTTGTGGGAGAGCGTGTACAGTTCGGAGAAGCAGATGGATCACCACTGTCTGGTGAGGTTGATGTAGGGGGAAGTGACGAGAGGTTCTGGCAGATGCTCGAGGCTCAGAGGAAAGGCAAGACGGATGTTTTATAAGAATGCTACTGGCACCATTAGTATCGGAACTCTTCGCTGGCTGCTGAAGATGGGGACGGAGCGCTTATGGTAATGCCCCGAGTACTGTGATGTCGGTTCTTGAATCAAATCAACCCCGAGAGTCCCCAGAGAAAGTCTAATTCCCTAAGGGGGGGGGGGGGGGGGGGGGTTAAGGTTAATGTTAGAGATAATCGGTGCTTATTTCACACCGTAACACACCTGTAATAGTGGACTTTCCCCAGGAATTCTCAGATTCCCCGAGATGCGGTGAACTAAAAGGAAAAGACCCTCAGTTCTTATTAGAGTCGCATATCTCAAGTTAGATATCTACTGTAGTGTTCGCATTTGATAAATCTCTCTGGTACTGTGTCCCTCTCTATAGTGGGGATTGGCGGAATGCGTAACCCCAGCCCCACTCCTCTATTGACAGACCCACTTTCTTAGATACGAGATGAGGTGTGCAGCTGTGTTTTCTCTTCATCGCTGTCTGTAGAACATGGAGATCTGTACTTGTGATAACTTGTCTGTCTGATAAACATCGAGTGCTTGCAACCTCTGTGCTTAAGAGAATAATCTACCTCCCACGTTGACTGAATATCTGGCTTTCTGTCTGTCTGTCTGTCTGTCTGTCTGTCTGTCTGTCTGTCTGTCTGTCTGTCTGTCCGTCCGTCCGTCCGTCCGTCCGTCCGTCCGTCCGTCCGTCCGCCTGTCTGTATATTTGTCCGTTCGCCCGTCCGTCCGTTCGTATGTCTGTCTGTATATCTGTCTGTCTGTCTGTGTGTAGTGTCTCTGGGTGTGTCTACATGGGTGTGTATGTTTGTCAGCGTGTATGTCTGTGTGTGCCTGTGTGTATGTATGTCTACGTGTGTGTTTCCGTTTGTGTGTCTGGTTGTGTGTTTGTGTGTATCTGTGCGTATGCTTCTGCGCGTGTGTGTCTGTGGTTGTGTGTGTGTGTCTGCTATTGTGTGTGTGTGTCTTCGAGTGTGTCTGTGTGCATGTATCTGTGTGTTTGTGTATATGTGTCTGTGTGTGTCTGTGTGTGTGTTTATGCCTGTTTTTATGTGTGTCGCATGTGTGTGTCTGTGTGTGTGTGTGTATCTGCGTGTGTGATTGGTTATATGCGCGTATGTCTGTTTGTGTGTATGTGTCTGCATTTGTTTCTATGGGTGTGTCTGTGTGTGTATATATGTATGTTTGTATGTGTATGGAATGTGCGTGTCTGTGTGGGTTTGTAAGTATGTATGTGGGTGAATGGAGTGTGTATATGTGTGTGTGAAGGTGTGTGGGTGTGTTAAGTGAGTGGGTGGGTGTGTGTATGTGTGTGTGCATGCATTTTACCACCCATGCTTTTGTGCTTTTTCTTTTTTTCTCTCTCTCTTTCTCTCTCTCTCTCTCTCTCTCTCTCTCTCTCTCTCTCTCTCTCTCTCTCTCTCTCTCTCTCTCTCTCTCTCTCTCTCTTGATATTGATAATATGCATATTATTATATGAATATAACATGCTTATTGATAAAATACAGCTGCAGTGTGAAAGACTGGTGTTTGGAAGGGCCGAATGTAAGACGGGCCTGGGTGCCCAATTTGTGACCCTTTGAAAATAAACTTGGTTCGTTCGTTCTATCTATCTCTCTGCCTGCCTGCCTGACTAAATGTCTGTATAATTATCTTCTTCTTCTTCTTCTTCTTCTTCTTCTTCTTCTTCTTCTTCTTCTTCTTCTTCTTCTTCTTCTTCTTCGCGTTCACCAGCTGTACACTCTGGCTGAAAGTTCTGGTTGCTCGTCCACTACTGAACTGCAGTCCTGCTCCAGAACCTGAGTGCGCATGTGCATCAGTTTTACAGATCTCTTTCTCTTGAATACAGACTGTTGGTTCCTTGCCTCTCCGGCAGATGCACTCCGACTTCAAAGGAAGCTCCCCAATTAGTCGACTCTTACGACATGCTTCGGGGGAGGCAGTGGGTCTATTCTTGTTTTCCCCACAATGGGGCCCCGGAACCCACACGGGGGTGTATAATTATCTGTCTACCCACATGTCTGTCTGTCTCTATGCTGGTCTGTCTGTCTCTATGCTGGTCTGGCTGTCAGTCTGTCTGTCTGTCTCTGTGATGGTCTGTCTGTGTATCTGTGAGTGGGCTCATACTTGATTTACCGACAAATATATCTGCTATGGGAGTATGTATGTTTTTGTATTTAAATTGAAAGATCCATTCATTTGTCGGTGTCAGTATGTTAGGATACACCTCGTGTGGATTCCGGGGTCCCATTGTGGGGGCAAGAAATAACAGACGCACAGCTCCCTAACAAGCTTGCCATGAGCGTCGACTATTTAGAGGTGCTTACTTCCAAGTCGGAGTGCATCTACGTGAGAGTCGAAGAACCAACACTCTGCATACAAAAAGCCAGATCTGTAAAACGGATGTATATGCAAAACTCAAGTTCTGGAGTCAGATTCAAGTGAACGAACATCCAGGACTTTGCGCCGAAGTTTACAGCTGATAACACGAAGAAGAAGATGTATACAGACAATATTTACTCATTGATTATATATTTTAGAAGGAGCCCCTAAAGGGCCCTGAAGTTGTCCGGAAGTTGTTGTCACTTACCGGAAGGATTTGAACTGACAGCTGCATGGTTGGGTATCTGGTGGATGTCAGGAAGATCTGGTGTTGCGTAAATCTTTCTTTTAAAACCGTTAAACAGAGTAGACAGGTCGGGAGACGGAGAACTCAGGAACTCGTGATTCGATTTGTCATACCGTGAGAGGTAATATTTCGGGCGTGTGTGTGTGCGTGCTTGCGTGCAGGGGAATGGGTGTCGGCTTTGGTTTGGTCTCTGTGGTTCGTAAAGATTCACTTTCTGACAGACAGACAGACAGACAGACAGACCCAAACACAGACATATAGTCATCCATGAAGGCGGATGTTCAGATAGACCTAGACACAGACATATAGTCATCCATGAAGGCGGACGTTCATATAGACCCAAACACAAACATATAGTCATCCATGAAAGCGGACGTTCCTACAGACCCAGACATAGACATATAGCATCCATGAAGGCGGACGTTCATTTAGACACAAACACAGACATTTAGTCATCCATGAAGGCAGATGTTCATATAGACCTAAACACAGACATTAAGTCATCCATGAAGGCGGATGTTCATATAGACCTAAACACATACATTTAGTCATCCATAAAGGCGGATGTACATATAGACCTAAACACAGACATTTAGTCATCCATGAAGGCGGACGTTCATTTAGACACAAACACAGACATTTAGTCATCCATGAAGGCGGACGTTCATATAGACCTAAACACAGACATTTAGTCATCCATGAAGGCGGACGTTGATTTAGACACAAACACAGACATTTAGTCATCCATGAAGGCGGATGTTCATATAGACCTAAACACAGACATTTAGTCATCCATGAAGGCGGATGTTCAGATAGACATAAAAACAGATATTCAGTCGCAGAGACAACCGTTTATAGGCACATGCGAACGATATAGAGTAGATCTCTATGTACAGCAATAAGAAAGAGACAAACACTGTTCTTTGGCCACATTATGAAAAGAGAGACATTGGAGAACATTGTGACAACTGGAAAGATCAGTGGATAAAGGGGTTGACGCAGACCATGAAAGATGATGCTGGATGGGCTAAAACGATGGCATGGAGGGATATCATCAAGAGAGTTGTTGCAGTCAACCAGGGATCGTGATCTGTGGAGACGCATGAGCGCCCATGCCAGTTGGCAGGGCACATGATGATGATGATAAGTAGAGACAAGACAAGCGGTCACGGGGAGAGGAGAATAGAACTTTATCTGAGGGTGGGGGTGGTAGGCAGGGTATCGTGTAAGCCATAGGATGCGATTGAAGGCCTATGTTTTGTTGAGATGATGAAGGAAAGAAAGAAAGAAAGAAAGAAAGAAAGAAAGAAAGAAAGAAAGAAAGAAAGAAAGAAAGAAAGAAAGAAAGAAAGAAAGAAAGAAAGAAAGAAAGAAAGAAAGAAAGATAAAGAAATACAATTTAAGAAGTGATTGTGAAAGAGAAGGAGGTCGGGAGCTGGGGGAGGAGGAGGAGGGAGGAGAAGAAGAAGAAGAAGAAGAAGAAGAAGAAGAAGAAGAAGAAGAAGAAGAAGAAGAAGAAGAAGAAGAAGAAGAAATAGAAGAAGAAGAAGAACAACAACAACAACAACAACAACAATATGAAAAACGTGAAGATGTCCATCTGTAAACAACACACACAAAGCAAAATTACAAGAAAGTTCTTTCCAATTACATTTTCTCCAAAAATAGCAAATCAATCAAGAATATTCCAGAGTGACAGAAACATATCATTGTTGTCTGTTGTGTACTTGCAGACAAAGCAGATGCTTCAGTGGAGGGAGAACGGCGCAGATAGCTTAGATAATGGAAAGATAAAAGATGAGAGAGATCGTTGCTGGGAATGAGGGAGATGAGAGGACAGGAAAGACGTAGTCGAAGAAAGTCGCTGGCTCTTATCGTGTCAATCTTCAGTCATGTGGTAATAAGCAGAACACAGGAACACAGAGAGAGAGAGAGAGAGAGAGAGAGAGAGAGAGAGAGAGAGAGAGAGAGAGAGAGAGAGAGAGAGAGAGAGAGAGAGAGAGAGAGAGAGAGAGAGAGAGAGAGAGAGACAGACAGACAGAGAGTGAAAGAGAGAGAGAGAGAGAACGAACAAACTTTATTTTCAAAGAGTTACAAATTGGGCACGCAGACCCATCTGATATCCGGCCCTTCTAAGCACTAATTTTTCAGAGTACCAATACCTGTTATCAATAATGCATGTTATGGATGTAATAAAGAAATATACATTATGGAATAATGCATACACACATCATGTGTACACAATCTTACACACCCAACCACACACTCACACACACACGCGTATACATACTCTTACATTCTCATACATGCACACTTATATACAGACATACGTAATACATACATACATACACGCATCTACTTACATACACAAACATAAAACACACACATACATGCACACACATTCCATACATACGTACCTACACATGCATGTGAGAGAGAGAGAGAGAAAGAGATAGAGAGAGAGGGGGGGGGATGGGTTATAGAGAGATAGAGATAGTTGGAGTCAACGAACAAACTGTATTTTGTATACCGTGTAGAGTTGGCCACGCAAGACCTTGTTACATTCTGCTCTTGTGGCCTAACTCCTTGCATACCTTCTTGCGTTAGTACATGGGGTCACTACACAGCATTTTTTTCCAATTTATGACAAAAATATCACTTGTTCAATGTGTTCGTTTTTGTAAAGTTCGGCATTCGTAGAATAGATGACACACACAATTTATGTCATTTGTAAACAATTTAGCAATGAAAAGTTAATACTAACGACACCACCTCGAGCACTTTTTTAAGATAAAAAAAGTTTAAAAGTCAGTTTTCTCAAATCTCTATATTTCAGTTTTCTGTGTGTGTGAAATCCTAAAATCTAGGCTAATATAAAAAGTAGAAACATAAAGTTTTGTATGCGTACTCCGTAAACAATATTAAAGGGATTGGTCTATCTAAAGGTAGATTTTAAAAAGTTTTTGTTTTTTAAAATTTGACTATTGTCTTATGATGCTAGATTTTTTTGAATTTTTCAAGAAACCTACAATTTAAAATTCTACGAAAAATATTTTAAAACATGTTTAAAGTAAATAAACAAGACCTGTACCTCTAAATAAGATAAACGATCATGAATCCATCATTTATTGTTGAATACCTATGTTTGGTTTTAAAATTTTAGGATTCTAAGTTCATATTGTTTTTTTCACAAGATGGCGGCTATTGCTATGACAACTATGATTTTTTTTTACACTTAAAGTACACAAATGTAATACCATGTTTCCCTACAAATGACCATTATTAAAAAAAACTGCTCTAACTCTGTAAATAAAAAAAAAATTTTTTTTTTGGTGTAGTGACCCCTTAAATAGATACAATTATTAATTATAGTTTTAAGAATAATTTCATCAGCAACATATAGGTAAAGAACCCTTGTCCACTCCTTTCAGGCGTATTGGGTATATAGAGCTAGCCCTGTATTGTATACACCAAACGGCACTTGGTTGGTGATGTGGTCAGTATCACGGCGGCAGCCTTTACCTTCAAGGACTGTACCTAGTACCCACTCAAGGCTGGGTCGAACTGGGAGCCAAGGTCATTTTTGAAAAACAATCCGGCCCACTCCAGGAACCGAACCCACGACCTTTCGACCCGTAGCCGAGCGTAATGGGGGATATTTTCATCCAGATTAGGAAGGTTGGGGGGAAGGCCCAAAGTTAACCCAAAACACCGAGACATTCCAGATACTCGGATTAAACGAGGATCTTTAGATAGGTGATGACCATTAGTTATCACGGGTATCACGACGACGCGACCAAAGGTCGCCACGTGAAAGTAAAGGACCACCACGTGTTGCCACGTGAAACTAACCCGTGGTATAAGTCAGATTTGATTCTGATCAAGTTTAGTTTGTGTCGACCTGTTGGAGCGAGAGGATGTGAGACTGGGTGGAAGAATGTCAACGTAAAAGTGATTGTTGAGAAAGGAGACCCTGACGACAAAGTGTGAAGCCAAGATCGACCATGCCAGTCTGTGAAATGGCCAGAACCTAAACTTGATTCATGGGAGCCGACTCTGGTCAGGGAATGCATGGAGTATCGGCTCGTTGAAGGCTGCGTGTATTGGTGTGCGAGAGCTGTTATTAGGACAACAACTGGACGTCGCTTGTAAGTGTCAATATGCCAATAAACTTATGTCTCGGACGCTTACGTAGGTGTCGGCTTGTACGTTATGTAACGTGGAGTGTGTGAGAAGAACATTCACGACACACGCATGAACACCACCTAGACAACGAGAGAAGATAAAACACCACTTATTGCAGGAGCCAAGGTCATTTTTGAAAAACAATCCGGCCCACTTCAGGAACCGAACCCACGACCTTCCGACCCGTAGCCGAGCGTCTAGCCGCTAAACCCCAGCGGCTGCCCAATCGCTGGAAGGTCTTTTCTTATTATGCCTACATTTCTATACAACAATAATACTACGTTTTGGAGAGAGAGAGAGAGAGAGAGAGAGAGAGAGAGAGAGAGAGAGAGAGAGAGAGAGAGAGAGAGAGAGAGAGAAACATATGCAGACTTACGCACAAACGTACGCAAACTCCCACAAGAACATACAGTAATAGCGCCACCACCACCACCCACCCCCTCACCCCCACCCCCTCTCATTCAACCGCGCACAAAACATCACTGGCTCAGATCCACACTTGTGGGGATAGTCAAAAACGGCCTTTGGCGTTTCAGTTGACCAAGCCTGAAATGGGTCCTGGGTCAAGCTGGGGTTATCTTTCGGGGCTGCAACTTCATCGTATCAAACATCTAACACGCATCAAATGCGTACGTCAAGACGAATAGTTAACCTGATGAAAACGAATACCGTCCGTATAGAGGCTCTTTGATGTCTGTTGAGTGGGTGGAGGCTGTGTATTATGGACCTGTTCTTATTGCTGTGATGTCGAAACTTTACTCAGATAAGAAGAAGCGAACACAGAATTAATCAAATAAGCACAGAACTGGAAAATATAGGGATTGAGTGAACGAGGACGATCTAGAGGAACAATAAAGTGAAGCCAAAGGAGCTGGACTTTATACTTCCTCCCATGATATCGAAGTGATTGCACTTGACAGAACGGAATGGAGGAATCGGCTATGAGCCCTGTGTGACAGAGCAATCAACTTATGGTTGTTATCAGACGGCTCTGCCTCTTGTGGCCTTCTTGAGGCATTGCATCCGCCTCCAGTGCTGGAGGTCCCAGGTTCAGGCCCTAGTGAAGGCTGGAATTTTTTCAATTGGACTTCTAGAAATTTCCCCCCCGTCCCTGAGTAGTGAGATCAGACACCCGTGTATATTTTTCCGCACGCAACAAAATCCCTTGATAATTGGAAATCGAAAAGCGTAGCCTGACGGCGATGCCCGGTTAAAATTTTGAGTTAAAAATC
>CAJHNH020001669.1:587500-614075 GCA_905116865.2 Candidula unifasciata
TAATTTTGTTGAGTCGTTTGGCTCGTATTGGTCTAAGGGATTCCCCGTGGCCAATATACGATCAACTTATCTCTGGAGTAGGGCAACTCAAGTATTGGCACTACAAAAAATATATCAGTATATAAATACAATATTTCTAGGCACACTTGGCTGGACACCCCCACTACTTACTAAAGAAAGCCCCCAGGTTATGATAGTTCATTATCATAACCATGTTAACACATATAATGAAGATACATACACATACAACTGCTAAACACTTAAGAAGGTGACATAGAGAAACCTAAGTCAGCCATGAAAATGAATGCATGTATTTAGTATAAACTATCTGTACAAAAACAATTGAAGTGAATTCCAGCTATCAGTGAAAGAATCTCAGCACTAATGTCTAGATCCTAAGGAAACTAGGCAGACAGCCGGTCCTGGAGGTGACTATCTTGTCATCATTGGACACAGGAAGCTGTGAGGAACACAACATCATGCGAAGCATTAGACTTATCTTCTCTTATCTCTGTCTATGATGCCTCCCTCAGCTCCGGATGATTTGACTGTCTTTGACTCTGGGAATTCTGCTCCACTGGATCAAGTAGCAAGAGTACTTCACTGTACAGCAACTGTACTGGTATCTAGCATGTCTATATCACCAGTAAGGACACACAATGTCTTAGAGCCACATTACTCTGGCACTGGTAGCTGTTTGAGGCACAATCTCCCCCATTTTTGGAGATGTCAGGAACCTTCACAGGTGTTAGCTGGTGGGTAACAAGTTGGTTCTGGTGGTTGGATTGGTGGGTGGATGTTGTTGAGACTGTGAATCTTCTGCCAGCTCTTCAGAAAATATACATCCCAAGCATATGTAAAACTGAAACTTTCCAGATTGCCTTGAAAATTGAAGTATACAGGCACAGATTAACACATCTGGAGGCTTGAGAAGCTGGCAAGGAGAATGGCGTCAGTTAGACATTTCAGGCGTTGGTACAAAAGAAGTTCCTTGTATACTGGGGCAAGGAGTAAATCGGTTTCCAAGAAACCTCAATTAACTCCCTAAATATATCCCCAAGAGATATACATTTAAAAGTGGAGTTTAGTTAAAGTAACCAGAAAAGGCAGACATAATAATGTTGTCCAATACAGGCCTATATATATATAGATATAAGGGACTATATATTTCTGGGCGAGTCCAAGTTTGAATTTTGTGCAGATTACAGGTAAGACAGGTTATCAGCCTTACAAACCGATGTGTAATGACTATCATTTCACGACAGTACCCCCCCCCCCCCCCCAAAGGGAAGAGCGTACTACGCGAATGAAAAATGATCAGCCATTTACACATCTATGGACTCACTACTTTCAGCTTGCTCATCACCTTCAGTCTGTGAATTATCAGACAAGGGATGGCGGCTCAAGAAATCTGCTCTGAATCAAAGGGTTGACCAAACCAACCTCTCAGAGACAGATGAAATATATACAATAATGACAATTCATGTGAAAATAGAGAAACCTATGACCACTATACAATACTACTGAACAAGGAATCTATATAGAATCAGTCGATGGCCCTGAAGACCTAAGACTGATGACTCCATCCATGTATCACTGATCCCTGCCAGGTACATGCAAAGATGTAGGTTCAGACCGAACCCCCCGATCGGGTTGGCTGAATAAACCTACACACCATCCTGGTACTCCTGTCATATTCAGGAAATATACCGGTGTGTCTCCTACATCAGTAGTCACACAGGAAGGTCGTCGAGGCATGTGGGATATAATCCCTCCCGTCTGATCCTTCGCGAGGTTCGGAAGGATAATCCTCCCCTCGTCACTATGTGCTCCAACAAACACAGGAAGGAACCCTGGTGTGAATTGAAAATTCTTCACCTTCTGGTCCTCCTGATGGTCTGGAGGTTTACTCCATTCCTCTTTAAAAAGAGGAGCTTGCACAGGGCATTGACTGAAAGGCTCAACAGGAACCAATGTCGTATTATACTCCAATAATGAAGTTTGCCCTGGCTTAACTCTCAGGACAGAGTTACACTCTGACAAGAGTGGTTCTATAGCTTGTTTCTGAGAGACAGAGAGAGTTGGGTTAACCTCTACATCTTTATAAGTCTCCCTGGGGTGAAGAGGATATTCCACAGCTGTGGCTTCTCCACCTTCCACCTCCATAGCTACAGAAAGTGTCAAGAGGGTCGGTGTGTCACTTACCTCTCTCTCGTTGTATTTCCGGAGGAGATTAATGTGATAGACCTTTGACTTACCTTTAATGTTGATCTTATAATGGATCCTGGATATCTTCTCTACCACCGTATAAGGGCCTCCCCAAGCTAACTCTAACTTAGACTTCCCTGATGGTAGCAGCAAAAGCACCCTATCTCCAACCTCAAGACATCGCTCCTTCGTCTTCGGTTGAAATGTGCAGCGTACCTCTTACGTGCACGAATCAAGTTCTCTTTGGCCAGGTCCCACCCTAGCTTTAACCGTTCCTTGAGTTCCTGCACATACTGTGATATGGTTTTCAAGGAATCATCTGCCCCTTCGTCTGTCCATGTCTTCCTGAGAATGGCCAAGGGTCCAGAAATGGGTCTTCCGAACACCAAGGTCGCAGGTGGAAATCCAGTAGAGGCATTGGGTACTTCCCGGTAGGCGAATAGTGCTGCAGACAGATACTCGTCCCACCTCTCTGGCTTTTCCTGTGTTAATCTTCTCAGAAGCGATACCAACGTTCCATTGAACCGCTCATTCTGGCCGTTCGCTTGGGGTCGGTATGGACTGGTGCAAATGTGTTGAGACTTGATTATCTGAAACACTTCCTCCATTAGTTTCCCTTTAAACTGAGATCCATTGTCTGTCAGTATCTGCGAAGGGAATCCCACTCTGGTGAAAATGCTCATCAATGCCTCTGCCACCGTCTTACTGTCAATCCTCCGAAGTGCAACAGCCTCCGGATACCCTGAACAACAGTCGACCAAGGTCAATATGTAAGCATTCTTCTTCTTTGTGAGAGGAAGTGGTCCAACCAAATCGACCGCCACCCTTTCAAAAGGTGTGGAGGTGACAGGGGTTTCCCCCAGTCCGACTGGTGCATTCCTGCCTTTGGGAGCTACCTTCTGGCACTCCGGACAGGATTTGACATAACGCATGATATCTGCTGACATACCTGGCCAAAAGTAATGGCAGGCAATGCGTTGTGTCGTTGCATGTATTCCCATATGGGCACTATAGGCTATAGTGTGCCCCATCTGGAGAATCTGCTGTCTATATGTTTTGGGTACTACAAGTTGACTGTGCTCTGTATACTTGTCACTTGCCCATCTGTAAAGCAACTTACCTTTCATGAAGAATTCTTTCTTCAAAGGAGGATTGTGACTTGCAGTTAACTTTTTAAAACATGCCTTAAGGGTTGGGTCACTACTTTGGGCCACCTTAATTTCCTCAGGAAGAGGATTTACATGAGGAGAATCCTCTAAAGCACTTTTATGTTGTGCTCGGGTGGTCACCGCAGCAAGATGCTCTGAAGGTTTCTTCGGCTCTGCTAAAAATACATAAGTAGCGCCAAGAATTAAATCAAAGGTACAGTGTTCGAGCACTGCAGCCTCAATTACCCCCGAGACATACTTTGAACGGACCTTAATCTTAGCAATAGGCAAGTTTAAAGGTTTAGCATCCAATGTGGCACATTGGAGCTCTATGAATCTGCCAGTATACTGATCAGGTTTTACAAACTCTGGCCTCACCACACAGCCGTATGACAAACCACTATCATACAGACAATTTAGAGAATATCCATTAGCCCAAACCCTCTCTACCACAGGAGGCCTATTGGAACCATTGTACAATTGTTCCTGGGTAGAAGGTACTACAGTAGACAACAAAGCTGATACTTGTAAATTCCCTGACTGTTTGGATTTACATTCCTTAGTCCAGTGGTTATTATTTTTACAAATATGGCAGTAAGGCTTTTTAGGGCCATTAAAGGGTTGTCTATATTGTGTTCCCTGAACTTTTGAGGGGTTCTGGGGTTGTGCTTGGGATGAATTCTTTTTAGGGGATTCATTTGGATGGGTTTTATGACCATTACCATTATTTTTCCCTTGGCCCTGGGCCTTGGGTTTCCCACCTATACACACTTCTTTATGTGCCATCTCATACCTCTCAGCATACATCAACATCTCACTCAGTCTGTCAGCACCATTCTCCGTCAGGAAGGTTTGCATAGGTCGAGGTAATGTCTCTCGGAGTTGTTCCGTTAGGATCATCTCCTGTAAATCTTCAAAAGAAGAGGAGTATCCAGACATTTCCCTCCACCTTGTCAAATATCCCTGAAGGCGACTGGCGAACTGAGGATAGTTCTCCCCTGTCATCTTTCTCTCATTTCTGAACTTCTGTCTGTATGTCGCAGCATTAAGTTCGAAACGTTTCAGTAAAGCCTGACACAATGCATCATAATCAGTCTCAGTACCGGTGGGCATCCGTTGATAAATCTCGTATGCCTCACCCCTCAAACCTTGAGCCAACTTCAGCGTGTACATGTTCCTTTCCAAGTTGTACAAAGATGCCAATTTGCCAAATCGGTCTAGGTACTGTTCAATATTTTCAGCCTTCGGGTCGAAGACTGGCATAGGAAAGTTCATCGCTTGAGCTGAGCTACTGTGCGTTGATGCACCATCAATATCAGGTGTTGGAGATCTGGGTCTATTACCCTCTCTCTGAGCCTGAAGTTCCAATTCTCTTAACCTACCTCCTGTTCAACTTCATTCTTTCTGATTCTGTTCCAATCTCATTCTTTCTGACTCCCTCTCAGACTCAATTCGGAGTCTTTTCAGTTTCTCGAATCCTCTCAGATTCTATTCGGAGTCTTTCGCTTTCCTTCTCTGCTCAATTCTGAGTCTCTCGCTTTCCTTCTCTGCTTCAATTCTCTCTCAGCCTCACGGGCTTCCATCCTCATCTCACGTTCCGTGGTTTTAATCCACTCGGTCATTTCTTTACCCTCCAATCCCATCTGGACAGCCATGTCCTTCAATTCCTGTATGGAAATTTTTGACTGCGACATGCTGTCTTGTCAATCTAACAGTCCACAACAAAATATATTGTCACCAACAATGTAAATATAATCAACAATAGATTAAATTATCACCACCAACCAAGGTTGTACCTAACCCAATGTACTTAGACACCACAAAACACCACAATGATTACAAATCACTCCTAGGAGTATACTCTAAGAACTGACCCAGAATGGTCACAACTGTGTTAACAAAAAACAAACACTGAACAACTCCTGGCCAAGATCACCAGCAAATTTAAAGATTGAACAGTGTACAAAACAATCCCACGACGAGACCACAGATTTTTGGGGATATGTTGTTCTGTCACATATCACTCCTGTCGCGTGCCTAATGTAAGGATTTCTCCTTCAGAACCAGCAGCACTCAGAGATAATTTTGTTGAGTCGTTTGGCTCGTATTGGTCTAAGGGATTCCCCGTGGCCAATATACGATCAACTTATCTCTGGAGTAGGGCAACTCAAGTATTGGCACTACAAAATATATCAGTATATAAATACAATATTTCTAGGCACACTTGGCTGGACACCCCCACTACTTACTAAAGAAAGCCCCCAGGTTATGATAGTTCATTATCATAACCATGTTAACACATATAATGAAGATACATACACATACAACTGCTAAACACTTAAGAAGGTGACATAGAGAAACCTAAGTCAGCCATGAAAAGGAATGCATGTATTTAGTATAATATCTGTACAAAAACAATTGAAGTGAATTCCAGCTATCAGTGAAAGAATCTCAGCACTAATGTCTAGATCCTAAGGAAACTAGGCAGACAGCCGGTCCTGGAAGTGACATCTTCTCATCACTGGACACAGGAAGCTGTGAGGAACACAACATCATGCGAAGCATTAGACTTATCTTCTCTTATCTCTGTCTATGATGCCTCCCTCAGCTCCGGATGATTTGACCGTCTTTGACTCTGGGAATTCTGCTCCACTGGATCAAGTAGCAAGAGTACTTCACTGTACAGCAACTGTACTGGTATCTAGCATGTCTATATCACCAGTAAGGACACACAATGTCTTAGAGCCACATTACTCTGGGCACTGGTAGCTGTTTGAGGCACAATCTCCCCCATTTTTGGAGATGTCAGGAACCTTCACAGGTGTTAGCTGGTGGGTAACAAGTTGGTTCTGGTGGTTGGATTGGTGGGTGGATGTTGTTGAGACTGTGAATCTTCTGCCAGCTCTTCAGAAAATATACATCCCAAGCATATGTAAAACTGAGCCCTTTCCAGATTGCCTTGAAAATTTAAAGTATACAGGCACAGATTAACACATCTGGAGGCTTGAGAAGCTGGCAAGGAGAATGGCGTCAGTTAGACATTTCAGGCGTTGGTACAAAAGAAGTTCCTTGTATACTGGGGCAAGGAGTAAATCGGTTTCCAAGAAACCTCAATTAACTCCCTAAATATATCCCCAAGAGATATACATTTAAAAGTGGAGTTTAGTTAAAGTAACCAGAAAAGGCAGACATAATAATGTTGTCCAATACAGGCCTATATATATATAGATATAAGGGACTATATATTTCTGGGCGAGTCCAAGTTTGAATTTTGTGCAGATTACAGGTAAGACAGGTTATCAGCCTTACAAACCGATGTGTAATGACTATCATTTCCATTGCTAAATTGGGAAAAGGGATGAAAACGGGAAAGGCAGAGATCAAAGGATCGTCAGACACTAAAGAAGGGACTGTCAGACACTGAAAGAGGGATTAACCGATGGGTCTTATACCAGATGGCAAGACAATAAAAGGAGGATTAAAAAATGTAAAACTGATTCACGTTTTTTTTTTCTTTCCTTCTTCATTTATTTACTTTGGATTCCTCTACTTCTATGAGGCCTCACTGCCCGGAGCCGCAAAATAACCTAACGGTTAAACGCTGTTCCCAGAACCTCTTCACGGGCGAACCTCATCCGCTTGGTGGTGCTTTGTGTCACCGGGTGTTTATCGCTTGTGTGATGTCCTGGTGGGATACAATTTACTACTACTCTTCTACTTCGTTCTCTTGTCGCTCTTTCATGTCATACTTTCCCCTTTCTTCTCGTCCTTTTTATCTTCATCGGCTTTTTTCTTTCTCTCTTTGTCGTCTTCTTTTTTTTTTCATCCTTTTCCTTTCTCTGATTTTTCTTCCTCCACTTTGTTCTCTTATCCCTCCTTCTCCTCCTCCTCTTCATCTTCTCCTCCTCTTCATTATTCTTCTTCGTTTTCTTCTTCTTCTTCTTCTTCTTCTTCTTCTTCTTCTTCTTCTTCTTCTTCTTCTTCTTCTTCTTCTTCTTTTTCTTCTTCTTCTTCTTCTTCTTCTTTTTCTTCTGTTTTCTTTTCTTCTTCTTCTTCTTCTTCTTCTTCTTCTTCTTCTTCTTCTTCTTCTTCTTCTTCTTCTTCTTCTTCTTCTTCTTCTTCTTCTTCTTCTTCTTCTTCTTCTTCTCTTCTTCTTCTTCTTCTTCTCTTTCTTCTTCGTTCTTCTTCCTCCTTCTTCTTCTTCTTCTTTTTCTTCTTCTTCTTCTTCTTCTTCTTCTTCTTCTTCTTCTTCTTCTTCTTCTTCTTCTTCTTCTTCTTCTTCTTCTTCTTCTTCTTCTTCTTCTTCTTCTTCTTCTTCTTCTTCTTCTTCTTCTTCTTCTTCTTCTTCTTTCTTCTTTCTTCTTCTTTCTTCTTCTTCTTCTTCTTCTTCTTCTTCTTCTTCTTCTTCTTCTTCTTCTTCTGCTTCTGCTTCTGCTTCTGCTTCTGCTTCGGCTTCGGCTTCGGCTTCGGCTTCGGCTTCGGCTTCGGCTTCGGCTTCGGCTTCGGCTTCGGCTTCTTCTTCTTCTTCTTCTTCTTCTTCTTGTATCCCCCCTACCCCACTTCCTTGCCCAGGATTGCCTTTAACATCTGAAGGATGAGAATCCAACAGGTACAAATACTTGAGACCCGGCTCTAGTACAGCCAAGCAGCACAGTTTACCTGGGGCATCACAAAACGGTTATGGAGTAACTTGTAGTCTTGTGTGGCTGGGGTTTGTTCCTGTTTTTTTTTTTTTTTTTTTTCGTCTTTATCATGCTACTCTTGCCCCTCTCCCTCACTCGGTGTTAGTACTGCTTTCTGTGGAGCGTAACAGTGAGCAAAATCAGACACACAAAATGATTAACATTGTAATTTCAATCGTTAAAAAAGGTCTTTTACTTAGTTACTGTGTGGCTCGCTATGCAATTAAACTGAGACTCCGCGATTTTTACCGGCGTGATTCGCATCTTTAAGGTGTTTTTTTTTTTTTTTTTCTAAAGACTGCAACACTGAAAGGAAAATAAAATTACTACAGAGGAGTGAAAGAATTAGGGTCCAACATAGAAAAAAAAAAAGACATTCCCTTTTCTATAATCACCTTGTAGCAGGTCCTTTGCAGAACGTCGCTCTCATCACGGTTTGTCTGAAAGAAACACGGTCTCTCGCCAGCTCTCCCGCCTCATGCACTTTCAGACTCAAGGAGTCACTTATATCCTGTCCCCATCTTCGTGTTGGTCGGCCCCTGTCCCTCCTTCCTGGTACCATGCCTTCTGTTATTATTTTTTTTCAGTCCTCTATGGCGCTCAGTATTACCAAAATATTTCTGCTACTGGGACAAGCTGCTGTTTATTAGCCAATTTTCCTTGATGTTCAAGTCTCTACACTTTGTCGCATTCGTCTACATCCGAGTTCAATCTCAAACCTTTTGAGTTGAGCGAGGGGTGTGCCGCTCCTAACTGGCATCGCGCGCAGGATCATAAGTCTGCAGCCTTCAAAGATCGCACGGGAAAGAGAATTACAGGCGGGAATAAGTAGAAAATGTTTGAGGAAATGCCGCAAAACACAAATTAACATGACAGGTGGTTACAGATTCGAAGGAATGATGCAGATCAAGAAAGCCGAACTAGACAACATAATTAATAATCAGGTCCAGACGTACATCTCGTCTACTTCCCTTTATACGTTTTCTTTGCAGCTAAGATTTTTGTATCGGGATGTTTCATAGCCTAAATCAGTGTTGCCACTTTTCTTTGACGAAAAACATCAAAAATGGAGTCGAAAAATATCTTAAAACATCTAAATTTGCATGGAAAACATCTAGAAAAAGCATCCAAATGAAAAGCGTCTCAGATTATATAGCAATTGATATGACTTACCCTATAGAATCATGTCATCATCCAAAATGACTCTGGTATGCTTTAGCTGTTCCAATTTCTTTTAATACCCAATCAGGTAGCTGATAAGTGGAACAGCCTTTTCCTACTCTTATTAGGCCGAATTTTATTGTCAAGATAGCATTTGAAAGGTCCAATTTAATCCTGTTTCTTAGGTTAGATTTGATAAATTCACTCCAAATGAAAAACATCTAGACAAACAGCTACCATCGAAACGTCAGAAACGCCATCTAAATGCAAAGAAAAAACATATAAATCTGGATGTAAAACATCCAAAGTGGCAACACTGGCCTAGATAATTCTCTATTCTATTGCCTGTTTGTTTCTAAAGTTGTGGGAAACTCATGAGATCAGAAATTTCGGAGTTTTGGTATGAGGAAAATGAGATGTGATTGGTCGTGAAATTGCAGTGAAATCTGGCATGCTTGTCAATTGGTGTTTAAAGATTGTCTCAATTGTCTGTAGTGTTATAGGAGACTTTGAAGATTGTCTTATGTTGCAGATTATGGGTGTCATACAGACATCATGACAGACAGACTTTTGGCAGATCACTGGAGACAGCAGTGAAAGCTGGTTCTCTCCAGTCAGAACCACATATATTCTTCTTTGTCAGAGTTCGTTCATTATTATTATTTTTATTATTTCTACTCTTCTTCTTCTTCTTTTTCTCCTTTCCCTCACCCTCCTCTTCATAGTCACCCTCCTTATCCTTCTCGTGTCCTCTCCTTGCTCGTTTTTCATCAGTCTTTATACAGTGTTTGAAACTTTTCCTTCCCATGTCTAAAACATATTGATTATGTAGATCTAAGTGTGTGCGCGCGTGTACGTTTGCTCGCATGTAGTATCTAAGTGTGTAAGTACACCTGAATCTCACTGCTTGTCAAGCCCCGTTGTAAGTTTTCCCTTAACACTCATTATATTACTAAATGAAAAAACATCAATTTTTAGACTTCGGACTGGACACTGTGGTCTTCGAGCACACCTGCACTGGATAGGCATAAAAGAATCTGCTGCCTGTGATTGTGAAGCAGAAAGACAGCCCCTGAGCACATACTGCAGTACTGCCCCAACCTCTCCCAGCAAAGACTGTGGATCTGGCCCAGGGGATCCACATTGCGAGAGAAGCTATGGGGGACCGGTGGCGACCTTAAACGCACAATCCTATTTTTGACCCAGACGGGACTCAATGTGTAGCATGACTGATGTCGAACGCAGAAAAAGAAGAATAGATAAAATATAAATTTTTGTGAATGTTGAGGGACTTGAAGGAATAAATCTTAGACAGCTCTGTGTGCCAGAATTATTGACCCTTTATCAAATAAATTTAGTTTGTTAGCTCTTGAATCAGTTTACAAGTTTTCATCTGTCCCTAGGAGAACTGACTAGTAAGTTTTTATTCATTTCACAGTATTCTTTACATTCTTCTCAAAAACTAAATTTCCACTGCCAGTATGTTTTCCATATATTTGGAAACCGTATTACCTTTCTGACATCTTCATTCTCCCTGACACTCACCCCCCTCACCGTTTTACTGATGCCAATCAAGATTATACTCGCCGTGTGCTGCAGTTTGATTAAATTTTGTGCTTTATTGTAACTCTGTCCCTAGGTCACCTCACTGTGCGCCTAAACTTACCGGATTGAAATGCCCAAAAAGTAAATTATTCCTTCTGAGATTGAAAAGCAGACCGACAGTCATTTTCATAACGGTGTATCACGTTGTTGCCCGGCGGAAGTGGTGCTTCTAATAAGTAAGAAGGTTTTCAAACTTTTTTTTCCCACTTTTTTTTAAAAACTGCATTATGATATACTTTTAATTAGGCAGCAACTCTGGGTCGTTTTAAGGAAAGAAATTAAAACACCAAGAATGAAGAAAGAAAAAAAATTTTTAAAAAAAAGAAAGAAAGAAATATTCGCAAAGAGAAGTTCAAAGAAATCTATCAGTCAATCTGTATGTATGTATATCTGTTTGTGTCTGTCTGTCTATCTGTGTCTGTTGTCTGTCTACGGGAATATGCTAAGAAACCAAACAGCTTTTCGGCGTACCATGATTAGAGCGTGGTTCTGCAAACCACCCACATGATGATGATGATGATCTGATGAATAATGCATCCTCTACTGCCCCAGAATGGACACGTCGAGCTTCTCCGGACCTCAGTGTTGGTTGCCTCAAGCTCCATTCCAAAAAGTGAAGATTCTGGATTGCGGCATCGGAACTGGAATACATCATTCGTGCATTAATTGTCTCTTTGTGTCATATCACATAGCGCTCACAATCTATTCCTTCATTCCACGCTATCCCACGCAATCACCTCGAAATCATGGATTGAATCCAGTCCTGCACTTGTGGCTTTCTTGCACAAACGTTCTTGGTAGGGTTTTGATACATTTTTTTTTAAATTCACCCTAAACAAAGGTAATCCCGGAGTTCTTAGGAAAATCCAAAATTTTAGGGTTGTTATGGAATGCCATTAGGGTTATTCGATGTATCTGAGGTGGTCGGGGCAGACTAAGATCCTAACCCTTAACCCAACGCATAACACCCCAAGAATATTTATTTTTCCCAGAAACTTAGAAAATTCTTAGTTTGGGGTTAATTAAAAAGAAAGTACCAGTGTTTCTCTTGCACGTTCTCGTTTGTTCAATTGTTCCTTTTCCCCCTGCAGTGCCTCTTTGGTGATTCTCTCTTTGTTTTTGTTTTTTCTGATAATCTTTCCTGTAGAGCGTTAGTTATCTTCTCTGTCTTATAACTGTTGATACCAGAGACTGCACTGAAATGTCTCTTGTTTATTCTCTTTTTTTGAAATGGTTTCCCTTTCCTTCAAGTTTCTGTAGCCTCAAACCGCCAACCCTCCTTCTTTCTTATCCAAGCTAAGGGCCAGCAGTGAAACTGGCTGCTAAAGGTGTGGACAGGGCTTTTATGGGAATGTTATGAGTGCTTTAATAGTAATTGTGAACTCAACTTGAAAAGAAAGTGTTAAAGTAACATTTGCTTTTAATCAACCAGGCGCCGTCTCCACCGTAAAGGTTGGTTGCAGCAGATCTCCAACGTGCTCGGTCTCTTGTCCTGTGTGTACGCTCTCACAGACCACTGTTTATCCACGACTGGCTCCAGCTGACGGCCGTGCTGCTGACGTCACCGGGTCGGGCTAACGACGCGTTAACGCAGAGGTTCTCAAACTGGGTGCCTGGGCGCTCTAGGGTGCCGTAAGCGTATGTCAAGGTTGTCGCGGCAATAATCAAGAAAAGTCGGCTAAAGATTGTGAAATTATTAAAGAATCGATGTAGATGCTTCAAAGTTAAACATTTAAGTTGTCTTCCCTCGCCACTGTCGAAAATAGTTTTTTTTTTTTCTTGTTTGAGAGCCGCTGCGTTAACGCATCGTTAGCCCGACCCGGTGACATCAGCAGCACGGCCCGTCAGCTGGAGTCGGTCGTGATTCCTCCATCTCAAGATGCTGTATCATTGTCTACCGTTTGCATTTTATTTGATAATCAAATTCGTGTATTATGTTGAATTACCAATCGACATATTAACACTCGGGACACTCCCATAAGGACTGCGTCCCTATCTTCAGCAGCAAGCGAAGAGTTCCAATTCCGACGGCAAAAGCAACTGTCTGATTGTACATCCGTCTCGCCTTTCCCTTTAGCGTTGAGCGTCGGGAAGATCCCCTGATCGTTGCAGTGCCATTCTCCTCAGATCGTAATCAACAAGTATTAGGAATATTGGGATAATAACATAACTTGCCTTATAGATAAAAATACAGTTACTGTATCAAAGATGAGTACTTAGAAGGACTAAAGTGCCTAATTTTTTATCCTTGGAAAAAAAAAAACTCGTTTTTTCTCACTCGTTTATTTTCGTGCCCACACGGCATCCCTCGAGCACAGTGTTTGAAAGAGTGTTATTCTCTCAGTGTGACTGAAAATATTTTAAAATATCTTGTTTCACTTTCTGTTTAGAGTGTCGAGTGTTGACCTAGGGAGGGGCATCACAACAATTGCGGGCATTCTCATAAGCATCCCCTCCTCATTTTCAGCAGCATACGAAGAGTTCTCATTCAGATGTGGTCTGTAATAGTTTTATTATAATGTCCGTTTGCCTTTCCTTTGAGTTGAGTCCAGAATTGACATCAAAACACTGGGGGCATTCCCATGTGTGCTCTGTCCCCATCTTCAGCAGCTAGGGCAGAGTTCAGATACTAATGGTACCGGTCGTATTCAGGTTATATGTTAGTCTCACCTTTCCTCTGAGTGCTGTGACCCTCTGATCACACCCAGGTGCATCATTCTCTCCAGGCCATAAAAATCCAGTTTCTCATCTGACTTCGTTACATGTTCCCAAAGGGCTCTGACCACATATGACTTGTCATGTATCAATTCATCACCTAGTGGTTCGGACCCAACCAGTTCGTCTCTTTGTTCGTTCCCCACTACGCCGGCATAGTCTGGAGAAAAGATCCAAAGTAAGCTTTACTCTGACTGTAGACTGTCAGCGAGATCCGCCATCATAAAATCTATTCCTGATGGCTGGTTACGCAGACAGTAGTTTGAGTCATTGTAAAACTCTCCTGTGTGGGCAGTTACTTTCATATGCGTCCCAGGGTATACAGGCGTTGTTGGTAATGAGAGAGCTGATAGATTAGCAGGTGCTGCATTAATTAAAGATGGCCGGCCCATGGATCACGCAGACATTGTCATTGCCCTTAGAGAGATAGGACGTTCTGAGGATTTTGGAAGCAACGTGTCCACATCACTTCTAAGAATACGCGAATTGGGAGTCAAGCTCGGTACAGCCAAGCATGAGAAGCACACCGGACGCACACGAAGTCTTGGTAACCAACATAGAACTGACACTGTTAACCGCGCGACGCTGATAAAAATGTTAAGAGGGGAATCTGAGCGTTAATTGATGTTTGCGGAGTGCTTTGAAGATAATCTAACTCATAACTGATAACTCCTGCTTCGGCATTATTCGCTAGCCCTCAAAAGGACCCTGAACACATCTAGAGTATCAATCTTCTTTCGAACATCAAGAGTTAAATGAAATATTCGCAGCCTGAAAACATACAGAGCCGGTCAGCTTGGGAGCCGGCTGTGACGTCACTTCCGCCAGCACACAAACATGGCGGGGACCCAAAACGATGAGGGAGTTGTCAGGAGTGACTATTACGCTCTTCTGAACGTCGATAGAAAGGTTTAAATCCTTGTTTGATGCCTGATGGTTGTGAATACTGTTTATGTTGATCAAATATTCACGTTTTTTGTGATTCACATACTGAATATGTGTCCGTAAATTTGATTTTGTAGCATGTTTGTTGGCAAACGGTTTAGATTCTGGTCTGCGCTACATGGGGATTTATTTTTAACATTATGAAAATTTGGATTTTCCCGCTTGGCGCATGTTCTACAATTGCCGTCTTAACTTGATAAGTGCAAATCAACTTACTATGTTTGCCATTTTCTCAGAAAGGGGGACAAACAGACCATTGTCTTTCTCACTGCAGCTTCTGTAGCAGGTTCAAACCTAATAGTGTTACCATTTCTTTGGAGTAAACAAAGCAGGCTGAAGAAAGGGGGTGGATCTAAATGAGCATCAAGTGGTCTTTACTCGACAATTTATTTACTGTCCAGTTGTGACGTCATGTTCAACATAGGACTCAGTCTATTCCTCCACTCCGTTCTTTTCTGTACAAACAGTTCCATAACATGGATAGAATCCGGTCTAGCAGCTTCGGCTTCTCTCATCAACGTTCGCTTTATGGTTTCTCTTACACGCTATCGTCTCCTAAATCCATCTATTTCCCATTTTAGCACCTGTTTGATGCTTTTCGGTTCGTTTCTTCCCAAAAAACACCCAGTTTAGTACCACCTTATACTTGTTGATACCCGTGGTTGACTGTTATTGTATCAGTAATGTCACATCAGATCGTTGTGTAGGAATGTATGTTAATATCCTATCAACTGTTGATTATTTGTGTCCTATCTGGAATCAGTGAATAGTTGTGTGTGCATGTCCTACCAGGCTACGGTGGACGAGATCAACAACGCGTTCCGTCACCTCAGCAAGATCTACCATCCAGACAAACATGTCGACCCGGTGCAGAAGAAGAAAGCAGAGGACGTGTTCAACAAGCTCCGGAAGGCACATGATGGTAGTGTATCACCACTGTTGTTGTGATTGCTGTTGTTGCTCTAGTTGTTGTTGTGGTTATTGTTGAAAATGTTGTTGTGTTTGTTATCGATGATGTTGTTGTCGTTGCTGTTGACGATGATGATGACGATAATGATAATGTCGAGAATTAATTTGTTGTTGTTTTGTTTCTGTTGTTGTTGATGATGCTGAATTTGTTGTTATTGTCGTTGTCGTTGTTGTTGTTATTCCGATTGTTGTTGATGTGTTTGTTGATGATAATATTGAATTTGTTGTTGTTATGGTTGTAGTAGAGTTTCCGGTTGTGAAGACAACAGACTCTGTTGCCATATGTAGAAGAAATTCGCGAATGGCGATTCAGGCACCACAGAACACCGATCATGTGCTACAGACACGCAGGAGAGAGACCGCAGGTTTTACCGGTTGGCATTCCAATGGAAACCAAGCTGTTTGGGGCACTAGAAGATGTGCGTCGTACCATAGACTTCATAGAGGTCTGTAGCTTTTTCATCAGAAAGCCACCGTCTGGAAGAACGAGAAGAAAGAAAAAGAACTATGTTCTTTTGTATCATCATCAACATAAACCACTTTTGCCGTTAAGTGGCGTGGGAAGGAATAATCTGCGATCCATTGCACGTTGGCTGCCACTGGCTATTGGTTCTATTGTATACTTTAGTATATTGTATACTTTTTGTTTCTATGTAAGGTTATATTGTACGTTATGTGCATTTTCTATTTTGTATGTAATATGTGATGCTATATTGTATGTCATGATGTGTTGTATATCATCGTTTATGTTATTTTTAAAGTATTGGTGCGTGTTAGCGTAAATTGTATATTATTGTTAATAAGAGGTGTGGCTGGTCGAACGGTAAAGGACGCTGGGCTTTTTTTGCAGGAAACGCGGGTTCGAATCCTCAGTAGGGCTATGGGATTTCTTTCTGTCAGGGCAAAAATAAAATCTTCATCTGCATAGTACGTGGTGACAGCACTAGCCATGCGGCCCTTAATCCTCAGTCTCAGAGATCCCCTGCCTACGCCGCAGAAGCGTTAAGTACAGGCAGTTATGGCAGTGTTATTATTTTGTTTATTATTTCGCAACGTTTATGTTCATGTGATGTTATCTATGATGTCATCTGTTATGTTATCTGTGATGTTAACTGTAATGTTATCTGTGATGTTATCTGTGATGTTATTTATTTTGTTATCTGTGATATTTTCTGTGATGTTATCTGTGCTGCTATCTGTTATGTTATCTGTAATGTTTCCTTTGATGTTACCTGTAATGTGATAATGTATAAAATGGTATATTATTGTTTACGTTATGTGTGCAGTTTTCTGTGATGTTATAAAGTGTGCTATCTGTGAAGTTATCATGTATGTGATGATAAATTATTGTTTATATTATATCTTGTGTATCTGTGATGATATGTGTGTGGTTTTCTGTGATGGTATCGGTGATGTTATGTTCTGTGTTATCTGTTATGTTATAGTGTATGTAATGGTATAATATTGTTGATGTTATATGTCATGTTTTCTGTGATGGTATCGGTGATGTTATGTTCTGTGTTATCTGTTATGTTATAGTGTATGTAATGGTATAATATTGTTGATGTTATATGTAATGTTTTCTGTGATGGTATCGGTGATGTTATCTGTGATGTTTTCTGCGATGGTATATGTGATGTGTCCTGTGATGGTACCTGTGATGGTATCTGTGATGTTACCTGTGATGGTATCTGTGATGGTATCTGTGACGGTATCTGTGATGGTTTCTGTGATGGTATCTGTGATGGTATCTGTGATGGTATCTGTAATGGTATCTGTGATGTTACCTGTGATGGTATCTGTGATGGTATCTGTGATGGTATCTGTGATGGTATCTGTGATGGTATCTGTGATGTTACCTGTGATGGTATCTGTAATGGTATCTGTGATGGTATCTGTGATGTTATCTGTGATGTTATCTGTGATGTTATCTGCGATGTTTTCTGTGATGGTATCTCAAATGTTACCTGTGATGTTATCTGTGATGGTGTCTGTGATGTTATCTGCGATGTTTTCTCTGATGGTATCTGTGATGGTATCTGTGATGTTATCTGTAATGGTATCTGTGATGTTATCTGTGATGTTGTCTGTGATGGTATCTGAGATGGTATGAGATGGTATCTGTGATGTTGTCTGTGGTGGTATCTGTGATGTTATGTGTAATGTTTTCTGCGATGGTATATGTCATGTGTCCTTTGATGGTATCTATGATGGTATCTGTGATGTTGTCTGTAATGGTATCTGTGATGTTATCTGTAATGTTATCTGGCGTGTTGCAGTGCTGAGAGATAAGACCAGACGCACCATTTACGACATGTACGGGGAGAAGGGTCTAGAGACCGAAGACATGGAGGTAATGTTCACCTTTTCTAAGTATTTTAGCAACAGCAACAAAACTCAGCAGACTTGGGTCTCAAACGCGGGAATAAGTCAGGGAAAGATACAGGAAAATAACATTGCTCCCAGTGGAGTATTTAGTAGCGTGTATTCCGAGGTCGACCTAGCCAAAGTAGGTACCAGAAAATACCCGGGGAAGTCAAGGCAGACGGATCATTAGTTATTCGTTAGTAGACGGGTGGTCCCAATACTGTTCCGTTCCCGAGACAGTGGGAAATCCCACAAAATGTCCCTGTCTCGTTTTGGCAATGACTTAGTCCCAGCAAAATCTTGAAGCTTGCACACGCAAAATAAACGTGCAGAAGGCAAACTACCGGATGTGCCAAAACCAAGGGCCCCACGTCAGAAGTGAAGGTCATTACAGGCGCAAACGGTCAGTGACGAAATGTGACTTTGCCCCTGGATTAGTACACGCAATTCTGAACGTAAGCGGCCTCCCGCCATTTTAGATCAGTCCCTGCGCTCTGGGCATAACAGAGGGAATAAAATTAAAAACATCCCAGGTGGCGCTGTAGGTCATTCTTCTATTCAGGTGTTTGCTATGTGTGAGGGGGTGTCGCAAATTATTATCTTCAAGTTGTATTTATTTATTTTATTGTTTATTCTGTTTGTCGGCTCTGTGGCTAAGTCGATGCGAATGCTTCGTAATGCCGGGTTCGATCCCAGCTGCGGGCCATGCGCCTTGCGTTGGTTTCGACAGTGGTATCAAGAAAGCCGGCCGTCCAGAAAGCAATGGCAAACTACTGGTTGTAAATTTGCCTAGAAAAACCACATAACAGCCAGGGGCTGTTGGGGTTGGATCTGCAACGTCCTGTAAAGGCTTCGCAACTAACCTTATTCTGTTTGCACTACTCAAACCTATACTAGGGCTGATAGCCCGATGCCAACACACAACACGACTGAAACTGACCCACAGAGCACGTTGAGAAAGGTGGAGACAACTACGCTCCGTGCTTTGGATTATTTTCCATGAATACCTGTGTGCTTGAAAATGAACGTGCAGATAGATTAGTTGACTCCGTACCACTTGGTGGTAATTTGATGCTTGACAAGCTAGATGTTGTAAGAGTTCTTTGGAAGCAAGTAAGCAGCGCTGAAGCATACACAGATCATCGCGGGCTGAAGACAGTGGAGCAGCGCGCCGGGACAGTGGAGCAGCGAGGCGGGACAGTGGAGCAACGAGGCCGGACAGTGGAGCAGCGAGCCGGGACAGTGGAGCAGCGAGGTGGAACAGTGGAGCAGCGAGGCGGGACAGTGGAGCAGCGAGGCGGGACAGTGGAGCAGCGGGCCGGGACAGTGGAGCAGCGGGCCGGGACAGTGGAGCAGCGAGGCGGGACAGTGGAGCAGCGAGGCGGGACAGTGGAGCAGCGGGCCGGGACAGTGGAGCAGCGGGGCGGGACAGTGGAGCAGCGAGGCGGGACAGTGGAACAGTGAGGCGGGACAGTGGAGCAGCGAGGCGAGACAGTGGAACAGCGAGGCGGGACCAGAGAATCTGGCAGACCGACATACAATCAGATTTTTGCTGGTACCATCGGAACTGGAAGTCCCCTCTTGCTGCTGGAGATAGAGAGGGAGCGCTTATGAGAATGTCTAGACTGCTAAGATATCAGTTCTTAACTCACTACGTGCATTAAGCCCAATACTCGTTTTGGAATAAAGAGAGGTCCGTTGTTGGCTGTAACTTTGACCATGTGTCGCCAGGTGATCGCCCGAACAAAGACTCCGTCCGAGATCATCACGGAGTATGAGAGGATCCAGAAGGACAAGGAGGAGAGGCGCCTGCAGCAGAGGACCAACCCACGGGTCAGTTGTGTCCAGTGTCTGGTCATTCTTTCTGTGCGTGTCTTCTGTTGTACGTCATGTCTGCTTCTGTGGATTTTTTTCTGATGCATCCAGTTTCTCCCACTCTCTCTCTCTCTCTCTCTCTCTCTCTCTCTCTCTCTCTCTCTCTCTCTCTCTCTCTCTCTCTCTCTCTCTCTCTCTCTCTCTCTCTCTCTCTCTCTCTCTCTCTCTCTGTGTGTCTATTGCGTGCCTGAGTGTGTGTGTTTTTTTAATTCAGTGAAGCAAACCAGGTATTGCGACAGCTAGTCTCACTCTTACAAAAAATAGGCTTAATCAGCAAGACCTCTACGGTCCAGGCAGCCAGCAGAGCAAGAAACAGAACCTTACTCGACAGCCTAAGCGGTAACAGTTCAAACACCGACCAGTGTGTCAAAACCTTTGCTGTTGAAACGTGTCATGAATATTGTGTGAAGGACTCCACCATTCAGAATAATAACAGTAAAGGAAGGACCCTTTTCCTCGCTTTCAGATTATTGGGCATATAGGGCTAGAGCTACATTTTATAGACTGATCGGATGAGTGATGTGGTCATCATCACGCCGGTCACCTTTACTTCCCAGAACTGTACCTGACAACACTCAAGGCTGAGTCGACCTGAGAGCCAAGGTCATTTCTGACCGATCTTCCAATCCGCGGGCGAGAGTCTGGCCGCTGCACCACGATGGCTGTCAGTACAGACAGATCAAGATGTGTAATCCAGCTTGTATTGTATCATTGTCCGTTTGTGTCGTATGCTGATGAACGCTTTAAGCCGAAACGTTATTCTGTCGTTTCGTGATTGTGCTATTTTGAAACTGATTAGTACTCATTATGAGAAAGTAGCATCATCTGTCCGGGTTTTGTAAAATATAGTCGCTGTCTGACTGACTGACCGATGGACTGTTTGACTGACCTATGGACTGTCTGTCTGACTGACCGATGGACTGTCTGACTGACTGACCGATGGAATGTTTCAGGGAACCATCTCTGTCGCACTCAACGCCACAGAAATATTTGATGTCCGAGACAACGACAATGTACCTGATTACCAGTAAGTGGTCAGTTGGTCACTACTTGTCTGTAGAGAGAAAGTTGTGTGGTCAGTAGGTCAGTATTAGTCTGTAGACAAAAAGGTGTGTGGTCAGTTGGTCAGTACTTGTCTAGACAAAAAGGTGTGTGGTCAGTTGTAAGTACTTTTCTGTAGATAGTAAGAAAGGTGTGTGGTCAGTTGGTCACTACTTGTCTGTAGATAGTAAGAAAAGTGTGTGGTCAGTTAATAAGTACTTGTCTGTAGATAGTAAGAAAGGTGTGTGGTCAGTTGGTCAGTACTTGTCTGTAGATAGTAAGAAAGGTGTGTAGTCAGTTGGTCACTACTTGTCTGTAGATAGTAAGAAAGTTGTGTGGTCAGTTGGTTAGTACTTGTCTGTAGATAGTGAGGTGGTCAGTTGGTCAGTACTTGTCTGTAGATAATAAGAAAAGTGTGTGGTCAGTTGGTCACTACTTCTCTGTAGATAGTAAGAAAGTTGTGTATTTGGTTGGTTATTACTTGTCTATAGATAGTAAGAAAAGTGTGTGGTCAGTTGGTCATTACTTGTCTGTAGATAATGAGAAAAGTGTGTGGTCAGTTGGTCAGTACATGTCTGTAGATAGTAAGAAAGGTGTGTGGTCAGTTAGTCAGTACTTGTCTGTAGACAGTAAGAAAAATGTGTGGTCAGTTGGTTAGTACTTGTCTGTAGATAGTAAGAAAAGTGTGTGGTCAGTTGGTCAGTACATGTCTGTAGATAGTAAGAAAAATGTGTGGTCAGTTGGTCAGTATTTGTCTGTAGATAGTAAGAAAAGTGTGTGGTCAGTTGGTCAGTACTTGTCTGTAGATAGTAAGAAAGGTGTGTGGTCAGTTGGTCAGTACTTGTCTGTAGACAGTAAGAAAAATGTGTGGTCAGTTGGTCAGTACTTGTCTGTAGATAGTAAGAAAAGTGTGTGGTCAGTTGGTCAGTACTTGTCTGTAGATAGTAAGAAAGGTGTGTGGTCAGTTGGTCAGTACTTGTCTGTAGATAGTAAGAAAGGTGTGTGGTCAGTTGGTCAGTACTTGTCTGTAGATAGTAAGAAAGGTGTGTGGTCAGTTACACTGCGGCGAGTAGCATTGGTGGTAAAGATAGGTTTGAAGTTTTGAACAACGGATCATCATAGCACACTGGTAGTAACCCATAAGTGCTCCATTTTTCTTCTAACTCAAGTCTGAGTCCGAAGAAGCTCAGCACAATGCTCAGGCTCTGAAGCACCGGCGAGGATCCTAAAATACTTAGGTTAAATTTTTAACTCCAAATGTTACCAGGGCAGCCCCGTTTGGCTACTCTTTTCGATTTCCAACTCCCGTGCGCAACACAGGCGTCCGATCTCACTGCCCAGAGACCAGTGTGAATTACTAGAAGTCCAAGTCTACGTGAAAAAAAAAAATCATACCGCTTGCTGGGTATTGAACCCACAACCTCTAGCACTGGAGGCTGACACCATGCCTCGAAACCACGCAGCCCATTGGTGGTAAAGACAAATTTTACTTTTTTGCTTCACAGCCCAGGCAGATCTGTGGAGATCAGTTCCATGAGCATTGGTCAGTACGTAGAATGTCCACTCACACACAAGGACACGGTCGTTGTTGGCGGCAACCTGGACACTCGCAACGGGATTGGTCAGGGGATGTTCAGTGTCATGTGGAGACAACTCATTTCAACCAAGGGATGGGGGGAGGTAATCTCAACTTTCTAATCTTTTTGAAATGTGCAGAAATGTAACTTGTTTGTATACTAGTTTATTTAGGTCATAAATAACGTGGTTTTTGTTCTGCTTCCTCTTATTCTCTTTCTTCTTCTTTTTTCTTCTCTATTTCTTCTTTTTCTTCCTAAAGTCCAGGCCGTGTGGCGTTGGTAGACATGTCTGTCCATAACCTTTTGTCTTGTGTAATTTCAATCAGCTCTGACACAGATGATGTAACTTGTTATGCCCTAGTGCGATGCAATTTTTCGTTATTTTGAAGCCCCACCCTGGCTCTTGTCAAGGGCCAGAATATAACCCAACCATAAATATGGCCTAATGGCCGAACACGGGACCTCTCCACGGGTGATGCTCATCCGCATGGTGGCACTTTGTGTCATCGGGTGTTTATCGCTTGTGTGATGTTCTGGTGGGGTAAAAATCTACTACTACTACAACATGCTATGATATCAGACTGTCTAGCGTCTTTTCTCTTGGTCTTCCTCTGCCTCTCCTCCCCTTCAACTTTCCTACTGTCACGATGTACTCCAGTTTTCTCCTTCTCATCACATGCCTAAAGATTGTCTCTTTCTGACGCTGGCAGTCAGTTCTCTTAGTGAGTCTGTTTCTTTCAAGACATCTTCATTACTCTATTTAATCTATCCAGTGTATTCTCATCATTCGTCTATAAAACCACATGTTCGCAGTTTCCAGATAAGGTTTTACTAACTGATCAACTGTCCATGACTTACTTCCGTATAACAAGCCTTTTCCATTTACTTCAGCGAAACCTTAGGGGAAGATGTCAATTTGTTTTCTTTTTCTAATGCATTGTATACATTGATCTTCATGTCTTCAAGTGGTGTTAATTATGTCAAATTCGACTTGATGTGCAATTAAACCGAACTTTGTGCAAACACGCGCTCAGATTGGGATCGCAATGTAGTTTCATAGAGGGCGCCGTGCCCGGCTCTCTAGCGTAGTTGGCTAAACCTGATTGCGCTGAGACCGGGTGACGAACTCCTTGTGGTCCGGGTTCAATCCCGGGGGTAGGCAGGAAAGCCACATTTTCTCCCAGATTTACGGTATTTACAATGGAATCAATGTTGAAAGGTTGCGAAATCCATAATACCGAGCCTAAGGGTTAACAACTCATGGCTTCTGGATACTAGAACAAACAAACAACAGACATAGAAGGCGCCAAGTAACTAGTTTAATAACAAATAAAATTTTAACAGTCATGAAAAAGATCAGCGCTGCGAGCTTGGTGCGGAGAGTGATCGCCATTGTGCCTTATCCAGCATCAGACCAGAAATAGCAAGTATCATCAAGACAACACAGAGTTAACCATCACTTCGTTATTTGGACACTCAGTTACTAGTTGTTGTCGATGTTTCTTTTGTGTTGACACTTGGATTTATATGGAGGTTTTTCTCCAAGGTCTTGTTACTGGCGATTTTTTTTTTTTTTTTCTTTTTAATCCCATTTTTTTAATGGGGCATAGAGCGAGAGTCGTCATATATTCTTTTTCGTCTTATTCGCATTCAGCGGCTGTAAACGCCTGCTAAAAGTTATGGTTGTTCGTCCACTTTTGGACTTTATCCGGCCCCAGTACTTCCTCCTTTATGCGTGTACATCCTGTTGGTTCTTTACCTATCTGGCAGAGGCACCCCGTCTTCAGAGGAGACACTCCTAATGAGTTGCTTTTTATGATATCCCTTTTAGGGGTCCAGTAGGTCGATTCTAGCGGCGTCCGTGGCTAAGGCGTTGCGAGTCCGCGATCGAAACCCACTGCGGGCTGCGTGGATTTTTATCGTGGTATGGGACGTCGCAGGTCGACCCAGCCTCAAATGGGTACCAGGATGGGCTGTCCTGGGAAAGTAAAGACAGCCGGCGTAATGCTGACTACATTACCCATCGAGTGCCGAATTGGTCTGTAAAAATATGGGTGCTCTTCCCATATGCCCGATGCGCCTAAGGGCGTGTAAAGGGATCTTTACTTTACTTTTTTACTTAGGTCGATTCTTTTCCTCCTCCACATTGTAATTCCATACACTCAATATAAGAGAGTGGAAAGTGGGAAGGGTGGGGGGGGGGGGGGGGGTTAAAGTTTGAAATCAACTGGTCTCAGTCGTAGATTGGTTGGGTCAAAATGTGTAGTCTTTTATTTGTGTAGATTTCTAGTTTAAGGGAAGTAACTTATAAATTGTCTGATAACTCCACCGTGTGGAGTTATGTCTGTCGTTTTTGTCCAAATAGAGGGGCAGGTTATATCTGGCTCGTCACCTCCAGCAGTAGAATCTACTCGATATAAAACAGTGAACATAAGCCGGCCTCTCGGACTTTCGTACAGACGGGAATTTCCGTTGACCTAGTTGGCCTATTAAAAGCTGGAGGAGGTCGTGCATCTGACTGATGTCGGAGTTACTGGTGCTCTATGTATAGCTTCTTTGGGGGTTGAACGAGATATCTGGGATCTTCTTCAGTGGTCTACCGTCCGGGATGCGGTTGCTGTTTTTTTTTTTTTAAATATTGTTAATCTAAGGGTGGTTAAGCCTGGATGTAGCTGACCGGAGGGAACAAACGAATCGGTTGATCTTTGGGTAGCCTTGTTAAAAATGTGTTCTTTGCCACACCCCAGGTGGAGCTGCACATTGGTTCGGCCGCTGCAGTGGGTTTGACCGGATTCAGACAGATCACACAGCGGTGGTGAGTGGGGCTTAGGCTAACATTTTGTCTACGTCTCTCAGTCCATCTCTTCTTCGTTCTCTCTCTATCTATCTCTATCTCGCTATCTCTCTATCTCTCTCTCTCTCTCTCTCTCTCTCTCTCTCTCTCTCTGTTTTTCTGTTCCCCTCTCTCTTTTTCTCGCTATAGCTCTCTCTCTCTCTGTATATTTGTATTTCTCTGCCTCTCTCTCTCTATCTCTTTATTTTGTTCTGTGTTTTTTGCTCTCTCTCTATCTTGCTCTCTGTCTTGATCTCTCTCTCTTGCTCTCTCTCTATCTTGCTCTCTGTTTTGATCTCCCTTCCTTTTGCTCTCTCTGTCTCTTGCTCTCTCTCTCTCTCTCTCTCTCTTGCTCTCTCTGTCTCTCCACTTACAGTGTGGTACCTCGGTATGCCTCTGCTTTGGTATACGTCAGACTTGGTATACGTCATGTTTAGAAGCGTAGATATCTGCTTCGTATACGACCTTTGTTTGGAATACGACGGGCGTGGTAGAACTTGCATGAGCCTAAATGAGTCAGGATACGGCGCGCTGTTCCTGTTGTTTCACGTCTCTCGTTAACCCAAGGAAATGTTTTGTTAAATGGGTGGATGTCACAAAGAACACGTGCAGGAGGAAGTATCACCCCCACCCCCCCCATCAAGCATGACGTATGACACATTTGCGAAACACCTTGAGGAGAAGGCAGAAGCAGAATGTTTTGGCAGGTTTTTTCGAGAAGTCAAACCACGGCTAGCCTTACCAAGCTAAGTCGGAGAGAGGGGAGAGAGAGGGAGAGAGAGAGAGAGCGAGATGGAGAAGGAGAGAGAGACGAGAGAGAAGAAGGAGATGAGAAGAGACGAGAGAAGAGAAAGAAGTGAAATACAGAGAGAGAAGCAAATCAAAATGGTCATTCAACATTATCATCATCATTTATCATCATCATTTATCATCATCATTTATCATCATCAGGTTTTGAGATGTAATAAATCGTCACGTTCAACTAGCATCCCCGAAGGGGAAGCCTTAGGTTATAATTGTGACTATGTTATGTGCGCCATATAAAATGGCTTGGCATTGCACGCTACCAATTGCAGTGTTGATGCGTTCAAAGGAGACAGACCCAAATAATGTCCCGACCGACGACGAAGTCGCCTGCCGGCGAGCTAATGGATGTCCCGGTCACGCCCGATGACGCACACCACTAGTTTCAGCATTCCTGAATTTTTATTGGAGGATTTTTATCCTTTGAAACATAGCACTACCTGCCCTCTTACTTGCCAGTGTCATTACACGGGGGGGGGGGGTACACTGTTTGTACACGGGGGGGGGGGGGGGGTTACACTGTTGTACACGGGGGGGGGTACACTGTCTGTACACTGGGGGGGGGGTTTACCTGTCTGTACAAGGGGGGGGGGGGTTTTTCACTGTCTGTACACTGGGGGGGGGGGGGGACACTGTCTGTACACT